>OZ026527.1:0-51000 GCA_964019695.1 Loripinus fragilis | reverse complement strand
ATTGTAATTTTACGCTAAAAGAACTATGGGGACGTTAAACAAAAATACTTATTGTCTGCGCAGGCGTGATACTCAAAGAATCGGTATGCGATAGTAATGCCACCTGTTATAAGATATTGCAAAAAAAACCTCTAAACTGAATAGAAATATGAAAACCATTCATGCATTAATTGTGGATTTTGTTCTGATTGATTGTACGATTTATCAATCGATCGATTGATTGGTGTGTTGGTTAGTTGGTTGGTTTGTTTGTTTGTTTGGTTGGTTGGTTGGTTGTTTGAGAGTTCCATTAAGTTTTGAGGGTGCGACATTTATTTGTGCATCCTTTTTAAAACATGTGCATTTTGATGTAAAACGTTTTGTTATAGAGAGCCACTTGGTAGAATGGCTTCTTCAGCTAAAAGTGTACAACTCTTGAAACATTTATAAATAACTATATAAAAAAGATTAAAAAAATGCATGTTCGATCAAGCTGCTGATGATCTAATAACTGAACGGCGTTTCATACCACTCAGTACAAGTAAAAGCTTTCACAAACACTTGTTAGTTATTTGGAACAAATAAGGCAACGTTGATTTATAACAGACAGACAGACAGACAGACAGACAGACACGCAGACAGACAGGCTGAAAATTACAGAATTTGATCTATGAAGTATAGTACGTATCAGATCATTATAAATGACATCTTAAACCTTTGATAGTCTACACGCTATTACATTAAACAAGTAGAACGCAAAAGTGTTGACGAAAAACGCAAAAGTTTTGTTGACGTAGAACGCAAAAGTTTTGGCACACAATTTGAATATTTTTAAAATAACTAGTTCTGCCATTGGTTGTAATTGATTGCTGTATAGGCTACAGCGAAAAGGGTTCTTTCGGCCAGAAAATTGGCCAAAAGTGATTTAGGGAGCTGGAGACCTAGTGGGTAAGGTAGGCCCTTCCTCGCCCTACGTAACCATGTAAGCGGCTATCGTGGGATAACTCTGGTTATGGGGAAGTGGGGTACTGAGCATTCGCGAAAAAACGCCCCTTTCCAAGCAAAATAAGCCTTTTTTGGGTGGGGTAGGTTTTCCTGCTGTGTTCCTGTGGCCCCAAAAGTGATTTAGGGAGTGCGGGACCATGTGGGGTGTGTAGGGCGGTGCCCAGGCTAGCCGCCCACAAGCTTGGTTATGCTGGCAAAACTCTGGTTAGACGGGAAATTGGCGAAAAGGTCCCTTTCGCGCTTTCTTTTCAGAAGAGTTACAGGCCTTTTCCTGCTGGGTCCTGTGGCCCCAAAAGTGATTTAGGGAGCTGGAGACCTAGTGGGTAAGGTAGGCCCTTCCTCGTCCTACGTAACCATGTAAGCGGCTATAGTGGGAAAACTCTGGTTATGGGGAAATGGGGCACTGAACATTCGCGAAAAAACGCCCCTTTCCAAGCAAAATAAGCCTTTTTTGGGTGGGGTAGGTTTTCCTGCTGTGTTCCTGTGGCCCCAAAAGTAATTTAGGGAGTGTGGGACCATGTGGGGTGTGTAGGGCGGTGCCCAGGCTAGCCGCCCACATGCTTGGTTATGCTGGCAAAACTCTGGTTAGACGGTAAATTGGCGAAAAGGTCCCTTTCGCGCTATCTTTTCAGAAGAGTTACAGGCCTTTTCCTGCTGGGTCCTGTGGCCCAAAAAGTGATTTTGGGAGCTGGAGACCTAGTGGGTAAGGTAGGCCCTTCCTCGCCCTACGTAACCATGTAAGCGGCTATCGTGGGAAAACTCTGGTTATGGGGAAATGGGGTACTGAACATTCGCGAAAAAAGCCCCTTTCCAAGCAAAATAAGCCTTTTTTGGGTGGGGTAGGTTTTCCTGCTGTGTTCCTGTGGCCCCAAAAGTGATTTAGGGAGTGCGGGACCATGTGGGGTGTGTAGGGCGGTGCCCAGGCTAGCCGCCCACATGCTTGGTTATGCTGGCAAAACTCTGGTTAGACGGGAAATTGGCGAAAAGGTCCCTTTCGCGCTATCTTTTCAGAAGAGTTACAGGCCTTTTCCTGCTGGGTCCTGTGGCCCCAAAAGTGATTTAGGGAGCTAAAGACCTAGTGGGTAAGGTAGGCCCTTCCTCGCAATACGTAACCATGTAAGCGGCTATCGTGGGAAAACTCTGGTTATGGGTAAATGGGGTACTGAACATTCGCAAAAAAACGCCCCTTTCCAAGCAAAATAAGCCTTTTTTGGGTGGGGTAGGCTTTCCTGCTGTGTTCCTGTGGCCCCAAAAGTGATTTGGGGAGTGTGGGACTATGTGGGGTGTGTAGGGCGGTGCCCAGGCTAGCCGCCCATATGCTTGGTTATGCTGGCAAAACTCTGGTTAGACGGAAAATCGGCGAAAAGGTCCCTTTCGCGCTATCTTTTCAGAAGAGTTACAGGCCTTTTCCTGCTGGGTCCTGTGGCCCCAAAAGTGATTTAGGGAGCTGGAGACCTAGTGGGTAAGGTAGGCCCTTCCTCGCCCTACGTAACCATGTAAGCGGCTATCGTGGGAAAACTCTGGTTATGGGGAAATGGGGTACTGAACATTCGCGAAAAACGCCCCTTTCCAAGCAAAATAAACATTTTTTGGGTGGGGTAGGTTTTCCTGCTGTGTTCCTGTGGCCCCAAAAGTGATTTGGGGAATGCGGGACCATGTGGGGTGTGTAGGGCGGTGCCCAGGCTAGCCGCCCACATGCTTGGTTATGCTGGCAAAACTCTGGTTAGACGGGGAATTGGCGAAAAGTTCCCTTTCGCGCTTTCTTTTCAGAAGAGTTACAGGCCTTTTCCTGCTGGGTCCTGTGGCCCCAAAAGTGATTTAGGGAGCTGGAGACCTAGTGGGTAAGGTAGGCCCTTCCTCGTCCTACGTAACCATGTAAGCGGCTATAGTGGGAAAAATTCTGGTTATGGGGAAATGGCGTACTGAACATTCGCGAAAAAACGCCCCTTTCCAAGCAAAATAAGCCTTTTTTGGGTGGGATAGGTTTTCCTGCTGTGTTCCTGTGGCCCCAAAAGTAATTTAGGGAGTGTGGGACCATGTGGGGTGTGTAGGGCGGTGCCCAGGCTAGCCGCCCACATGCTTGGTTATGCTGGCAAAACTCTGGTTAGACGGGAAATCGGCGAAAAGGTCCCTTTCGCGCTATCTTTTCAGAAGAGTTACAGGCCTTTTCCTGCTGGGTCCTGTGGCCCCAAAAGTGATTTAGGGAGCTGGAGACCTAGTGGGTAAGGTAGGCCCTTCCTCGCCCTACGTAACCATGTAAGCGGCTATCGTGGGAAAACTCTGGTTATGGGTAAATGGGGTACTGAAATTCGCGAAAAAACGCCCCTTTCCAAGCAAAATAAGCCTTTTTTGGGTGGGGTAGGTTTTCCTGCTGTGTTCCTGTGGCCCCAAAAGTGATTTAGGGAGTGCGGGACCATGTGGGGTGTGTAGGGCGGTGCCCAGGCTAGCCGCCCACATGCTTGGTTATGCTGGCAAAACTCTGGTTAGACGGGAAATTGGCGAAAAGGTCCCTTTCGCGCTATCTTTTCAGAAGAGTTACAGGCCTTTTCCTGCTGGGTACTGTGGCCCCAAAAGTCATTAAGGAAGCTAGAGACCTAGTGGGTAAGGTAGGCCCTTCCTCGTCCTACGTAACCATGTAAATGGCTATAGTGGGAAAACTCTGGTTATGGGAAAATGGGGTACTGAACATTCGCGAAAAAACGCCCCTTTCCAAGCAAAATAAGCCTTTTTTGGGTGGGGTAGGTTTTCCTGCTGTGTTCCTGTGGCCCCAAAAGTAATTTAGGGAGTGTGGGACCATGTGGGGTGTGTAGGGCGGTGCCCAGGCTAGCCGCCCACATGCTTGGTTATGCTGGCAAAACTCTGGTTAGACGGGAAATCGGCGAAAAGGTCCCTTTCGCGCTATCTTTTCAGAAGTGTTACAGGCCTTTTCCTGCTGGGTCCTGTGGCCCCAAAAGTGATTTAGGGAGCTAATGACCTAGTGGGTAAGGTAGGCCCTTCCTCGCCCTACGTAACCATGTAAGCGGCTATCGTGGGAAAACTCTGGTTATGGGTAAATGGGATACTGAACATTCGCGAAAAAACGTCCCTTTCCAAGCAAAATAAGCCTTTTTTGGGTGGGGTAGGCTTTCCTGCTGTGTTCCTGTGGTCCCAAAAGTAATTTAGGGAGTGCGGGACCATGTGGGGTGTGTAGGGCGGTGCCCAGGCTAGCCGCCCACATGCTTGGTTATGCTGGCAAAACTCTGGTTAGACGGGAAATTGGCGAAAAGGTCCCTTTCGCGCTATCTTTTCAGAAGAGTTACAGGCCTTTTCCTGCTGGGTCCTGTGGCCCCAAAAGTGATTTAGGGAGCTGGAGACCTAGTGGGTAAGGTAGGCCCTTCCTCGTCCTACGTAACGATGTAAGCAGCTATAGTATGAAAACTCTGGTTATGGGGAAATGGGGTACTGAACATTCGCGAAAAAACGCCCCTTTCCAAGCAAAATAAGCCTTTTTTGGGTGGGATAGGTTTTCCTGCTGTGTTCCTGTGGGCCCAAAAGTAATTTAGGGAGTGTGGGACCATGTGGGGTGTGTAGGGCGGTGCCCAGGCTAGCCGCCCACATGCTTGGTTATGCTGGCAAAACTCTGGTTAGACGGGAAATCGGCGAAAAGGTCCCTTTCGCGCTATCTTTTCAGAAGAGTTACAGGCCTTTTCCTGCTGGGTCCTGTGGCCCCAAAAGTGATTTAGGGAGCTAAAGACCTAGTGGGTAAGGTAGGCCCTTCCTCGCCCTACGTAACCATGTAAGCGGCTATCGTGGGATAACTCTGGTTATGGGGAAATGGGGTACTGAACATTCGCGAAAAAACGCCCCTTTCCAAGCAAAATAAGCCTTTTTTGGGTGGGGTAGGTTTTCCTGCTGTGTTCCTGTGGCCCCAAAAGTGATTTAGGGAGTGCGGGACCATGTGGGGTGTGTAGGGCGGTGCCCAGGCTAGCCGCCCACATGCTTGGTTATGCTGGCAAAACTCTGGTTAGACGAGAAATTGGCGAAAAGGTCCCTTTCGCGCTATCTTTTCAGAAGAGTTACAGGCCTTTTCCTGCTGGGTCCTGTGGCCCAAAAAGTGATTTAGGGAGCTGGAGACCTAGTGGGTAAGGTAGGCCTTCCTCGTCCTACGTAACCATGTAAGCGGCTATAGTGGGAAAACTCTGGTTATGGGGAAATGGGGTACTGAACATTCGCGAAAAAACGCCCCTTTCCAAGCAAAATAAGCCTTTTTTGGGTGGGGTAGGTTTTCCTGCTGTGTTCCTGTGGCCCCAAAAGTAATTTAGGGAGTGTGGGACCATGTGGGGTGTGTAGGGCGGTGCCCAGGCTAGCCGCCCACATGCTTGGTTATGCTGGCAAAACTCTGGTTAGACGGGAAATTGGCGAAAAGGTCCCTTTCGCGCTATCTTTTCAGAAGAGTTACAGGCCTTTTCCTGCTGGGTCCTGTGGCCCCAAAAGTGATTTAGGGAGCTGGAGACCTAGTGGGTAAGGTAGGCCCTTCCTCGCCCTACGTAACCATGTAAGCGGCTATCGTGGGAAAACTCTGGTTATGGGGAAACGGGGTACTGAACATTCGCGAAAAACGCCCCTTTCCAAGCGAAATAAACCTTTTTTGGGTGGGGTAGGTTTTCCTGCTGTGTTCCTGTGGCCCCAAAAGTGATTTGGGGAGTGCGGGACCATGTGGGGTGTGTAGGGCGGTGCCCAGGCTAGCCGCCCACATGCTTGGTTATGCTGGCAAAACTCTGGTTAGACGGGGAATTGGCGAAAAGTTCCCTTTCGCGCTTTCTTTTCAGAAGAGTTACAGGCCTTTTCCTGCTGGGTCCTGTGGCCCCAAAAGTGATTTAGGGAGCTGGAGACCTAGTGGGTAAGGTAGGCCCTTCCTCGTCCTACGTAACCATGTAAGCGGCTATAGTGGGAAAACTCTGGTTATGGGGAAATGGGGTACTGAACATTCGCGAAAAAACGCCCCTTTCCAAGCAAAATAAGCCTTTTTTGGGTGGGATAGGTTTTCCTGCTGTGTTCCTGTGGCCCCAAAAGTAATTTCGGGAGTGTGGGACCATGTGGGGTGTGTAGGGCGGTGCCCAGGCTAGCCGCCCACATGCTTGGTTATGCTGGCAAAACTCTGGTTAGACGGGAAATCGTCGAAAAGGTCCCTTTCGCGCTATCTATTCAGAAGAGTTACAGGCCTTTTCCTGCTGGGTCCTGTGGCCCCAAATGTGATTTAGGGAGCTAATGACCTAGTGGGTAAGGTAGGCCTTCCTCGCCCTACGTAACCATGTAAGCGGCTATCGTGGGAAAACTCTGGTTATGGGGAAATGGGGTACTGAACATTCGCGAAAAAACGCCCCTTTCCAAGCAAAATAAGCCTTTTTTGGGTGGGTAGGTTTTCCTGCTGTGTTCCTGTGGCCCCAAAAGTGATTTAGGGAGTGCGGGATTATGTGGGGTGTGTAGGGCGGTGCCCAGGCTAGCCGCCCACATGCTTGGTTATGCTGGCAAAACTCTGGTTAGACGGGAAATCGGCGAAAAGGTCCCTTTCGCACTATCTTTTCAGAAGTGTTACAGGCCTTTTCCTGCTGGGTCCTGTGGCCCCAAAAGTGATTTAGGGAGCTGGAGACCTAGTGGGTAAGGTAGGCCCTTCCTCGTCCTACGTAACCATGTAAGCGGCTATAGTGGGAAAACTCTGGTTATGGGGAAATGGGGTACTGAACATTCGCGAAAAAACGCCCCTTTCCAAGCAAAATAAGCCTTTTTTGGGTGGGATAGGTTTTCCTGCTGTGTTCCTGTGGCCCCAAAAGTTATTTCGGGAGTGTGGGACCATAAGGGGTGTGTAGGGCGGTGCCCAGGCTAGCCGCCCACATGCTTGGTTATGCTGGCAAAACTCTGGTTAGACGGGAAATCGGCGAAAAGGTCCCTTTCGCGCTATCTATTCAGAAGAGTTACAGGCCTTTTCCTGCTGGGTCCTGTGGCCCCAAATGTGATTTAGGGAGCTAATGACCTAGTGGGTAAGGTAGGCCCTTCCTCGCCCTACGTAACCATGTAAGCGGCTATCGTGGGAAAACTCTGGTTATGGGGAAATGGGGTACTGAACATTCGCGAAAAAACGCCCCTTTCCAAGCAAAATAAGCCTTTTTTGGGTGGGGTAGGTTTTCCTGCTGTGTTCCTGTGGCCCCAAAAGTGATTTAGGGAGTGCGGGACCATGTGGGGTGTGTAGGGCGGTGCCCAGGCTAGCCGCCCACATGCTTGGTTATGCTGGCAAAACTCTGGTTAGACGGGAAATTGGCGAAAAGGTCCCTTTCGCGCTATCTTTTCAGAAGAGTTACAGGCCTTTTCCTGCTGGGTACTGTGGCCCCAAAAGTGATTAAGGAAGCTGGAGACCTAGTGGGTAAGGTAGGCCCTTCCTCGTCCTACGTAACCATGTAAGCGGCTATAGTGGGAAAACTCTGGTTATGGGGAAATTGGGTACTGAACATTCGCGAAAAAACGCCCCTTTCCAAGCAAAATAAGCCTTTTTTGGGTGGGGTAGGTTTTCCTGCTGTGTTCCTGTGGCCCCAAAAGTAATTTAGGGAGTGTGGGACCATGTGGGGTGTGTAGGGCGGTGCCCAGGCTAGCCGCCCACATGCTTGGTTATGCTGGCAAAACTCTGGTTAGACGGGAAATCGGCGAAAAGGTCCCTTTCGCGCTATCTTTTCAGAAGTGTTACAGGCCTTTTCCTGCTGGGTCCTGTGGCCCCAAAAATGATTTAGGGAGCTAATGACCTAGTGGGTAAGGTAGGCCCTTCCTCGCCCTACGTAACCATGTAAGCGGCTATCGTGAGAAAACTCTGGTTATGGGTAAATGGGGTACTGAACATTCGCGAAAAAACGCCCCTTTCCAAGCAAAATAAGCCTTTTTTGGGTGGGGTAGGCTTTCCTGCTGTGTTCCTGTGGCCCCAAAAGTGATTTAGGGAGTGCGGGACCATGTGGGGTGTGTAGGGCGGTGCCCAGGCTAGCCGCCCACATGCTTGGTTATGCTGGCAAAACTCTGGTTAGACGGGAAATCGGCGAAAAGGTCCCTTTCGCGCTATCTTTTCAGAAGAGTTACAGGCCTTTTCCTGCTGGGTCCTGTGGCCCCAAAAGTGATTTAGGGAGCTAAAGACCTAGTGGGTAAGGTAGGCCCTTCCTCGCCCTACGTAACCATGTAAGCGGCTATCGTGGGAAAACTCTGGTTATGGGGAAATTGGGTACTGAACATTCGCGAAAAACGCCCCTTTCCAAGCAAAATAAACATTTTTTGGGTGGGGTAGGTTTTCCTGCTGTGTTCCTGTGGCCCCAAAAGTGATTTGGGGAATGCGGGACCATGTGGGGTGTGTAGGGCGGTGCCCAGGCTAGCCGCCCACATGCTTGGTTATGCTGGCAAAACTCTGGTTAGACGGGGAATTGGCGAAAAGTTCCCTTTCGCGCTTTCTTTTCAGAAGAGTTACAGGCCTTTTCCTGCTGGGTCCTGTGGCCCCAAAAGTGATTTAGGGAGCTGGAGACCTAGTGGGTAAGGTAGGCCCTTCCTCGTCCTACGTAACCATGTAAGCGGCTATAGTGGGAAAAATTCTGGTTATGGGGAAATGGCGTACTGAACATTCGCGAAAAAACGCCCCTTTCCAAGCAAAATAAGCCTTTTTTGGGTGGGATAGGTTTTCCTGCTGTGTTCCTGTGGCCCCAAAAGTAATTTAGGGAGTGTGGGACCATGTGGGGTGTGTAGGGCGGTGCCCAGGCTAGCCGCCCACATGCTTGGTTATGCTGGCAAAACTCTGGTTAGACGGGAAATCGGCGAAAAGGTCCCTTTCGCGCTATCTTTTCAGAAGAGTTACAGGCCTTTTCCTGCTGGGTCCTGTGGCCCCAAAAGTGATTTAGGGAGCTGGAGACCTAGTGGGTAAGGTAGGCCCTTCCTCGCCCTACGTAACCATGTAAGCGGCTATCGTGGGAAAACTCTGGTTATGGGTAAATGGGGTACTGAAATTCGCGAAAAAACGCCCCTTTCCAAGCAAAATAAGCCTTTTTTGGGTGGGGTAGGTTTTCCTGCTGTGTTCCTGTGGCCCCAAAAGTGATTTAGGGAGTGCGGGACCATGTGGGGTGTGTAGGGCGGTGCCCAGGCTAGCCGCCCACATGCTTGGTTATGCTGGCAAAACTCTGGTTAGACGGGAAATTGGCGAAAAGGTCCCTTTCGCGCTATCTTTTCAGAAGAGTTACAGGCCTTTTCCTGCTGGGTACTGTGGCCCCAAAAGTCATTAAGGAAGCTAGAGACCTAGTGGGTAAGGTAGGCCCTTCCTCGTCCTACGTAACCATGTAAATGGCTATAGTGGGAAAACTCTGGTTATGGGGAAATGGGGTACTGAACATTCGCGAAAAAACGCCCCTTTCCAAGCAAAATAAGCCTTTTTTGGGTGGGGTAGGTTTTCCTGCTGTGTTCCTGTGGCCCCAAAAGTAATTTAGGGAGTGTGGGACCATGTGGGGTGTGTAGGGCGGTGCCCAGGCTAGCCGCCCACATGCTTGGTTATGCTGGCAAAACTCTGGTTAGACGGGAAATCGGCGAAAAGGTCCCTTTCGCGCTATCTTTTCAGAAGTGTTACAGGCCTTTTCCTGCTGGGTCCTGTGGCCCCAAAAGTGATTTAGGGAGCTAATGACCTAGTGGGTAAGGTAGGCCCTTCCTCGCCCTACGTAACCATGTAAGCGGCTATCGTGGGAAAACTCTGGTTATGGGTAAATGGGATACTGAACATTCGCGAAAAAACGTCCCTTTCCAAGCAAAATAAGCCTTTTTTGGGTGGGGTAGGCTTTCCTGCTGTGTTCCTGTGGTCCCAAAAGTAATTTAGGGAGTGCGGGACCATGTGGGGTGTGTAGGGCGGTGCCCAGGCTAGCCGCCCACATGCTTGGTTATGCTGGCAAAACTCTGGTTAGACGGGAAATTGGCGAAAAGGTCCCTTTCGCGCTATCTTTTCAGAAGAGTTACAGGCCTTTTCCTGCTGGGTCCTGTGGCCCCAAAAGTGATTTAGGGAGCTGGAGACCTAGTGGGTAAGGTAGGCCCTTCCTCGTCCTACGTAACCATGTAAGCAGCTATAGTATGAAAACTCTGGTTATGGGGAAATGGGGTACTGAACATTCGCGAAAAAACGCCCCTTTCCAAGCAAAATAAGCCTTTTTTGGGTGGGATAGGTTTTCCTGCTGTGTTCCTGTGGGCCCAAAAGTAATTTAGGGAGTGTGGGACCATGTGGGGTGTGTAGGGCGGTGCCCAGGCTAGCCGCCCACATGCTTGGTTATGCTGGCAAAACTCTGGTTAGACGGGAAATCGGCGAAAAGGTCCCTTTCGCGCTATCTTTTCAGAAGAGTTACAGGCCTTTTCCTGCTGGGTCCTGTGGCCCCAAAAGTGATTTAGGGAGCTAAAGACCTAGTGGGTAAGGTAGGCCCTTCCTCGCCCTACGTAACCATGTAAGCGGCTATCGTGGGATAACTCTGGTTATGGGGAAATGGGGTACTGAACATTCGCGAAAAAACGCCCCTTTCCAAGCAAAATAAGCCTTTTTTGGGTGGGGTAGGTTTTCCTGCTGTGTTCCTGTGGCCCCAAAAGTGATTTAGGGAGTGCGGGACCATGTGGGGTGTGTAGGGCGGTGCCCAGGCTAGCCGCCCACATGCTTGGTTATGCTGGCAAAACTCTGGTTAGACGAGAAATTGGCGAAAAGGTCCCTTTCGCGCTATCTTTTCAGAAGAGTTACAGGCCTTTTCCTGCTGGGTCCTGTGGCCCAAAAAGTGATTTAGGGAGCTGGAGACCTAGTGGGTAAGGTAGGCCTTCCTCGTCCTACGTAACCATGTAAGCGGCTATAGTGGGAAAACTCTGGTTATGGGGAAATGGGGTACTGAACATTCGCGAAAAAACGCCCCTTTCCAAGCAAAATAAGCCTTTTTTGGGTGGGGTAGGTTTTCCTGCTGTGTTCCTGTGGCCCCAAAAGTAATTTAGGGAGTGTGGGACCATGTGGGGTGTGTAGGGCGGTGCCCAGGCTAGCCGCCCACATGCTTGGTTATGCTGGCAAAACTCTGGTTAGACGGGAAATTGGCGAAAAGGTCCCTTTCGCGCTATCTTTTCAGAAGAGTTACAGGCCTTTTCCTGCTGGGTCCTGTGGCCCCAAAAGTGATTTAGGGAGCTGGAGACCTAGTGGGTAAGGTAGGCCCTTCCTCGCCCTACGTAACCATGTAAGCGGCTATCGTGGGAAAACTCTGGTTATGGGGAAACGGGGTACTGAACATTCGCGAAAAACGCCCCTTTCCAAGCGAAATAAACCTTTTTTGGGTGGGGTAGGTTTTCCTGCTGTGTTCCTGTGGCCCCAAAAGTGATTTGGGGAGTGCGGGACCATGTGGGGTGTGTAGGGCGGTGCCCAGGCTAGCCGCCCACATGCTTGGTTATGCTGGCAAAACTCTGGTTAGACGGGGAATTGGCGAAAAGTTCCCTTTTGCGCTTTCTTTTCAGAAGAGTTACAGGCCTTTTCCTGCTGGGTCCTGTGGCCCCAAAAGTGATTTAGGGAGCTGGAGACCTAGTGGGTAAGGTAGGCCCTTCCTCGTCCTACGTAACCATGTAAGCGGCTATAGTGGGAAAACTCTGGTTATGGGAAAATGGGGTACTGAACATTCGCGAAAAAACGCCCCTTTCCAAGCAAAATAAGCCTTTTTTGGGTGGGATAGGTTTTCCTGCTGTGTTCCTGTGGCCCCAAAAGTAATTTCGGGAGTGTGGGACCATGTGGGGTGTGTAGGGCGGTGCCCAGGCTAGCCGCCCACATGCTTGGTTATGCTGGCAAAACTCTGGTTAGACGGGAAATCGTCGAAAAGGTCCCTTTCGCGCTATCTATTCAGAAGAGTTACAGGCCTTTTCCTGCTGGGTCCTGTGGCCCCAAATGTGATTTAGGGAGCTAATGACCTAGTGGGTAAGGTAGGCCCTTCCTCGCCCTACGTAACCATGTAAGCGGCTATCGTGGGAAAACTCTGGTTATGGGGAAATGGGGTACTGAACATTCGCGAAAAAACGCCCCTTTCCAAGCAAAATAAGCCTTTTTTGGGTGGGGTAGGTTTTCCTGCTGTGTTCCTGTGGCCCCAAAAGTGATTTAGGGAGTGCGGGATTATGTGGGGTGTGTAGGGCGGTGCCCAGGCTAGCCGCCCACATGCTTGGTTATGCTGGCAAAACTCTGGTTAGACGGGAAATCGGCGAAAAGGTCCCTTTCGCACTATCTTTTCAGAAGTGTTACAGGCCTTTTCCTGCTGGGTCCTGTGGCCCCAAAAGTGATTTAGGGAGCTGGAGACCTAGTGGGTAAGGTAGGCCCTTCCTCGTCCTACGTAACCATGTAAGCGGCTATAGTGGGAAAACTCTGGTTATGGGGAAATGGGGTACTGAACATTCGCGAAAAAACGCCCCTTTCCAAGCAAAATAAGCCTTTTTTGGGTGGGATAGGTTTTCCTGCTGTGTTCCTGTGGCCCCAAAAGTTATTTCGGGAGTGTGGGACCATAAGGGGTGTGTAGGGCGGTGCCCAGGCTAGCCGCCCACATGCTTGGTTATGCTGGCAAAACTCTGGTTAGACGGGAAATCGGCGAAAAGGTCCCTTTCGCGCTATCTATTCAGAAGAGTTACAGGCCTTTTCCTGCTGGGTCCTGTGGCCCCAAATTAAATTTAGGGAGCTAATGACCTAGTGGGTAAGGTAGGCCCTTCCTCGCCCTACGTAACCATGTAAGCGGCTATCGTGGGAAAACTCTGGTTATGGGGAAATGGGGTACTGAACATTCGCGAAAAAACGCCCCTTTCCAAGCAAAATAAGCCTTTTTTGGGTGGGGTAGGTTTTCCTGCTGTGTTCCTGTGGCCCCAAAAGTGATTTAGGGAGTGCGGGACCATGTGGGGTGTGTAGGGCGGTGCCCAGGCTAGCCGCCCACATGCTTGGTTATGCTGGCAAAACTCTGGTTAGACGGGAAATTGGCGAAAAGGTCCCTTTCGCGCTATCTTTTCAGAAGAGTTACAGGCCTTTTCCTGCTGGGTACTGTGGCCCCAAAAGTGATTAAGGAAGCTGGAGACCTAGTGGGTAAGGTAGGCCCTTCCTCGTCCTACGTAACCATGTAAGCGGCTATAGTGGAAAAACTCTGGTTATGGGGAAATTGGGTACTGAACATTCGCGAAAAAACGCCCCTTTCCAAGCAAAATAAGCCTTTTTTGGGTGGGGTAGGTTTTCCTGCTGTGTTCCTGTGGCCCCAAAAGTAATTTAGGGAGTGTGGGACCATGTGGGGTGTGTAGGGCGGTGCCCAGGCTAGCCGCCCACATGCTTGGTTATGCTGGCAAAACTCTGGTTAGACGGGAAATCGGCGAAAAGGTCCCTTTCGCGCTATCTTTTCAGAAGTGTTACAGGCCTTTTCCTGCTGGGTCCTGTGGCCCCAAAAATGATTTAGGGAGCTAATGACCTAGTGGGTAAGGTAGGCCCTTCCTCGCCCTACGTAACCATGTAAGCGGCTATCGTGGGAAAACTCTGGTTATGGGTAAATGGGGTACTGAACATTCGCGAAAAAACGCCCCTTTCCAAGCAAAATAAGCCTTTTTTGGGTGGGGTAGGCTTTCCTGCTGTGTTCCTGTGGCCCCAAAAGTGATTTAGGGAGTGCGGGACCATGTGGGGTGTGTAGGGCGGTGCCCAGGCTAGCCGCCCACATGCTTGGTTATGCTGGCAAAACTCTGGTTAGACGGGAAATTGGCGAAAAGGTCCCTTTCGCGCTATCTTTTCAGAAGAGTTACAGGCCTTTTCCTGCTGGGTCCTGTGGCCCCAAAATTGATTTAGGGAGCTGGAGACCTAGTGGTTAAGGTAGGCCCTTCCTCGTCCTACGTAACCATGTAAGCGGCTTCAGTATGAAAACTTTGGTTATGGGGAAATGGGGTACTGAACATTCGCGAAAAAACGCCCCTTTCCAAGCAAAATAAGCCTTTTTTGGGTGGGATAGGTTTTCCTGCTGTGTTCCTGTGGCCCCAAAAGTAATTTAGGGAGTGTGGGACCATGTGGGGTGTGTAGGGCGGTGCCCAGGCTAGCCGCCCACATGCTTGGTTATGCTGGCAAAACTCTGGTTAGACGGGAAATCGGCGAAAAGGTCCCTTTCGCGCTATCTTTTCAGAAGAGTTACAGGCCTTTTCCTGCTGGGTCCTGTGGCCCCAAAAGTGATTTAGGGAGCTGGAGACCTAGTGGGTAAGGTAGGCCCTTCCTCGCCCTACGTAACCATGTAAGCGGCTATCGTGGGAAAACTCTGGTTATGGGGAAATGGGGTACTGAACATTCGCGAAAAACGCCCCTTTCCAAGCAAAATAAGCCTTTTTGGGGTGGGGTATGTTTTCCTGCTGTGTTCCTGTGGCGCCAAAAGTAATTTAGGGAGTGTGGGACCATGTGGGGTGTGTAGGGCGGTGCCCAGGCTAGCCGCCCACATGCTTGGTTATGCTGGCAAACCTCTGGTTAGACGGTAAATTGGCAAAAAGTTCCCTTCGCGCTATCTTTTCAGAAGAGTTACAGGCCTTTTCCTGCTGGGTCCTGTGGCCCCAAAAGTGATTTAGGGAGCTAATGACCTAGTGGGTAAGGTAGGCCCTTCCTCGCCCTACGTAACCATGTAAGCGGCTATCGTGGGAAAACTCTGGTTATGGGGAAATGGGGTACTGAACATTCGCGAAAAACGCCCCTTTCCAAGCAAAATAAGCCTTTTTTGGGTGGGGTAGGTTTTCCTGCTGCGTTCCTGTGGCCCCAAAAGTTATTTAGGGAGTGTGGGACCATGTGGGGTGTGTAGGGCGGTGCCCAGGCTAGCCGCCCACATGCTTGGTTATGCTGGCAAAACTCTGGTTAGACGGGAAATTGGCGAAAAGGTCCCTTTCGCGCTATCTTTTCAGAAGAGTTACAGGCCTTTTCCTGCTGGGTCCTGTGGCCCCAAAAGTGATTTAGGGAGCTGGAGACCTAGTGGGTAAGGTAGGCCTTCCTCGTCCTACGTAACCATGTAAGCGGCTATAGTATGAAAACTCTGGTTATGGGGAAATGGGGTACTGAACATTCGCGAAAAAACGCCCCTTTCCAAGCAAAATAAGCCTTTTTTGGGTGGGATAGGTTTTCCTGCTGTGTTCCTGTGGCCCCAAAAGTAATTTAGGGAGTGTGGGACCATGTGGGGTGTGTAGGGCGGTGCCCAGGCTAGCCGCCCACATGCTTGGTTATGCTGGCAAAACTCTGGTTAGACGGGAAATCGGCGAAAAGGTCCCTTTCGCGCTATCTTTTCAGAAGAGTTACAGGCCTTTTCCTGCTTGGTCCTGTGGCCCCAAAAGTGATTTAGGGAGCTAAAGACCTAGTGGGTAAGGTAGGCCCCTCCTCGCCCTACGTAACCATGTAAGCGGCTATCGTGGGATAACTCTTGTTATGGGGAAATGGGGTACTGAACATTCGCGAAAAAACGCCCCTTTCCAAGCAAAATAAGCCTTTTTTGGGTGGGATAGGTTTTCCTGCTGTGTTCCTGTGGCCCCAAAAGTGATCTAGGGAGTGCGGGATCATGTGGGGTGTGTAGGGCGGTGCCCAGGCTAGCCGCCCACATGCTTGGTTATGCTGGCAAAACTCTGGTTAGACGGGAAATTGGCGAAAAGTTCCCTTTCGCGCTTTCTTTTCAGAGGAGTTACAGGCCTTTTCCTGGTGGGTCCTGTGGCCCCAAAAGTGATTTAGGGAGCTGGAGACCTAGTGGGTAAGGTAGGCCTTCCTCGTCCTACGTAACCATGTAAGCGGCTATAGTAGGAAAACTCTGGTTATGGGGAAATGGGGTACTGAACATTCGCGAAAAAACGCCCCTTTCCAAGCAAAATAAGCCTTTTTTGGGTGGGGTAGGTTTTCCTGCTGTGTTCCTGTGGCCCCAAAAGTAATTTAGGGAGTGTGGGACCATGTGGGGTGTGTAGGGCGGTGCCCAGGCTAGCCGCCCACATGCTTGGTTATGCTGGCAAAACTCTGGTTAGACGGTAAATTGGCAAAAAGGTCCCTTTCGCTCTATCTTTTCAGAAGAGTTACAGGCCTTTTCCTGCTGGGTCCTGTGGCCCCAAAAGTGATTTAGGGAGCTGGAGACCTAGTGGGTAAGGTAGGCCCTTCCTAGCCCTACGTAACCATGTAAGCGGCTATCGTGGGAAAACTCTGGTTATTGGGAAATGGGGTACTGAACATTCGCGAAAAACGCCCCTTTCCAAGAAAAAATAAACCTTTTTTGGGTGGGGTAGGTTTTCCTGCTGTGTTCCTGTGGCCCCAAAAGTGATTTGGGGAGTGCGGGACCATGTGGGGTGTGTAGGGCGGTGCCCAGGCTAGCCGCCCACATGCTTGGTTATGCTGGCAAAACTCTGGTTAGACGGGAAATTGGCGAAAAGGTCCCTTTCGCGCTTTCTTTTCAGAAGAGTTACAGGGCTTTTCCTGCTGGGTCCTGTGGCTCCAAAAGTGATTTAGGGAGCTGGAGACCTAGTGGGTAAGGTAGGCCTTTCCTCGTCCTACGTAACCATGTAAGCGGCTATAGTGGAAAAACTCTGGTTATGGGAAAATAGGGTACTGAACATTCGCGAAAAAACGCCCCTTTCCAAGCAAAATAAGCCTTTTTTGGGTGGGATAGGTTTTCCTGCTGTGTTCCTGTGGCCCTAAAAGTAATTTAGGGAGTGTGGGACCATGTGGGGTGTGTAGGGCGGTGCCCAGGCTAGCCGCCCACATGCTTGGTTATGCTGGCAAAACTCTGGTTAGACGGGAAATTGGCGAAAAGGTCCCTTTCGCGCTATCTTTTCAGAAGAGTTACAGGCCTTTTCCTGCTGGGTCCTGTGGCCCCAAAAGTGATTTAGGGAGCTAATTACCTAGTGGGTAAGGTAGGCCCTTCCTCGCCCTACGTAACCATGTAAGCGGCTATCGTGGGAAAACTCTGGTTATGGGGAAATGGGGTACTTAACATTCACGAAAAACGCCCCTTTCCAAGCAAAATAAGCCTTTTTTGGGTGGGGTAGGTTTTCCTGCTGTGTTCCTGTGGCCCCAAAAGTGATTTAGGGAGTGCGGGACCATGTGGGGTGTGTAGGGCGGTGCCCAGGCTAGCCGCCCACATGCTTGGTTATGCTGGCAAAACTCTGGTTAGACAAGAAATTGGCGAAAAGGTCCCTTTCGCGCTATCTTTTCAGAAGAGTTACAGGCCTTTTCCTGCTGGGTCCTGTGGCCCCAAAAGTGATTAAGGAAGCTGGAGACCTAGTGGGTAAGGTAGGCCCTTCCTCGTCCTACGTAACCATGTAAGCGGCTATAGTGGGAAAACTCTGGTTATGGGGAAATGGGGTACTGAACATTCGCGAAAAAACGCCCCTTTCCAAGCAAAATAAGCCTTTTTTGGGTGGGGTAGGTTTTCCTGCTGTGTTCCTGTGGCGCCAAAAGTAATTTAGGGAGTGTGGGACCATGTGGGGTGTGTAGGGCGGTGCCCAGGCTAGCCGCCCACATGCTTGGTTATGCTGGCAAAACTCTGGTTAGACGGGAAATTGGCGAAAAGGTCCCTTTCGCGCTATCTTTTCAGAAGAGTTACAGGCCTTTTCCTGCTGGGTCCTGTGGCCCCAAAAGTGATTTAGGGAGCTAATGACCTAGTGGGTAAGGTAGGCCCTTCCTCGCCCTACGTAACCATGTAAGCGGCTATCGTGGGAAAACTCTGGTTATTGGTAAATGGGGTACTGAACATTCGCGAAAAAACGCCCCTTTCCAAGCAAAATAAGCCTTTTTGGGTGGGGTAGGCTTTCCTGCTGTGTTCCTGTGGCCCCAAAAGTAATTTAGGGAGTGCGGGTACATGTGGGGTGTGTAGGGCGGTGCCCAGGCTAGCCGCCCACATGCTTGGTTATGCTGGCAAAACTCTGGTTAGACGGGAAATTGGCGAAAATGTCCCTTTCGCGCTTTCTTTTCAGAAGAGTTACAGGCCTTTTCCTGCTGGGTCCTGTGGCCCCAAAATTAATTTAGGGAGCTGGAGACCTAGTGGGTAAGGTAGGCCCTTCCTCGTCCTACGTAACCATGTAAGCGGCTATAGTATGAAAACTCTGGTTATGGGGAAATGGGGTACTGAACATTCGCGAAAAAACGCCCCTTTCCAAGCAAAATAAGCCTTTTTTGGGTGGGATAGGTTTTCCTGCTGTGTTCCTGTGGCCCCAAAAGTAATTTAGGGAGTGTGGGACCATGTGGGGTGTGTAGGGCGGTGCCCAGGCTAGCCGCCCACATGCTTGGTTATGCTGGCAAAACTCTGGTTAGACGGGAAATCGGCGAAAAGTTCCCTTTCGCGCTATCTTTTCAGAAGAGTTACAGGCCTTTTCCTGCTGGGTCCTGTGGCCCCAAAAGTGATTTAGGGAGCTAAAGACCTAGTGGGTAAGGTAGGCCCTTCCTCGCCCTACGTAACCATGTAAGCGGCTATCGTGAGATAACTCTGTTTATGGGGAAATGGGGTACTGAACATTCGCGAAAAAACGCCCCTTTCCAAGCAAAATAAGCCTTTTTTGGGTGGGGTAGGTTTTCCTGCTGTGTTCCTGTGGCCCCAAAATGATTTAGGGAGTGCGGGACCATGTGGGGTGTGTAGGGCGGTGCCCAGGCTAGCCGCCCACATGCTTGGTTATGCTGGCAAAACTCTGGTTAGACGGGAAATTGGCGAAAAGGTCCCTTTCGCGCTTTCTTTTCAGAAGAGTTACAGGCCTTTTTCTGCTGGGTCCTGTGGCCCCAAAAGTGATTTAGGGAGCTGGAGACCTAGTGGATAAGGTAGGCCCTTCCTCGTCCTACGTAACCATGTAAACGGCTATCGTGGGAAAACTCTGGTTATGGGGAAATGGGGTACTGAACATTCGCGAAAAAACGCCCCTTTCCAAGCAAAATAAGCCTTTTTTGGGTGGGGTAGGTTTTCCTGCTGTGTTCCTGTGGCCCCAAAAGTAATTTAGGGAGTATGGGACCATGTGGGGTGTGTAGGGCGGTGCCCAGGCTAGCCGCCTACATGCTTGGTTATGCTGGCAAAACTCTGGTTAGACGGGAAATCGGCGAAAAGGTCCCTTTCGCGCTATCTTTTCAGAAGAGTTACAGGCCTTTTCCTGCTGGGTCCTGTGGCCCCAAAAGTGATTTAGGGAGCTGGAGACCTAGTGGGTAAGGTAGGCACTTCCTCGCCCTACGTAACCATGTAAGCGGCTATCGTGGGAAAACTCTGGTTATGGGGAAATGGAGTACTGAACATTCGCGAAAAACGCCCCTTTCCAAGCAAAATAAGCCTTTTTTGGGTGGGGTATGTTTTCCTGCTGTGTTCCTGTGGCCCCAAAAGTAATTTGGGGAGTGCGGGACCATGTGGGGTGTGTAGGGCGGTGCCCAGGCTAGCCGCCCACATGCTTGGTTATGCTGGCAAAACTCTGGTTTGACGGGAAATTGGCGAAAAGGTCCCTTTCGCGCTTTCTTTTCAGAAGAGTTACAGGCCTTTTCCTGCTGGGTCCTGTGGCCCCAAAAGTAATTTAGGGAGCTGGAGACCTAGTGGGTAAGGTAGGCCCTTCCTCGTCCTACGTAACCATGTAAGCGGCTATAGTGGGAAAACTCTGGTTATGGGGAAATGGGGTACTGAACATTCGCGAAAAAACGCCCCTTTCCAAGCAAAATAAGCCTTTTTTGGGTGGGATAGGTTTTCCTGCTGTGTTCCTGTGGCCCCAAAAGTAATTTAGGGAGTGTGGGACCATGTGGGGTGTGTAGAGCGGTGCCCAGGCTAGCCGCCCACATGCTTGGTTATGCTGGCAAAACTCTGGTTAGACGGGAAATCGGCGAAAAGGTCCCTTTCGCGCTATCTTTTCAGAAGAATTACAGGCCTTTTCCTGCTGGGTCATGTGGCCCCAAAAGTGATTTAGGGAGCTAAAGACCTAGTGGGTAAGGTAGGCCCTTCCTCGCCCTACGTAACCATGTAAGCGGCTTTAGTGGGAAAACTCTGGTTAAGGGGAAATGGGGTAATGAACATTCGCGAAAAAACGCCCCTTTCCAAGCAAAATAAGCCTTTTTTGGGTGGGGTAGGTTTTCCTGCTGTGTTCCTGTGGCCCCAAAAGTAATTTAGGGAGTGTGGGACCATGTGGGGTGTGTAGGGCGGTGCCCAGGCTAGCCGCCCACATGCTTGGTTATGCTGGCAAAACTCTGGTTAGACGGGAAATTGGCGAAAAGGTCCCTTTCGCGCTATCTTTTCAGAAGAGTTACAGGCCTTTTCCTGCTGGGTCCTGTGGCCCCAAAAGTGATTTAGGGAGCTGGAGACCTAGTGGGTAAGGTAGGCCCTCCCTCGCCCTACGTAACCATGTAAGCGGCTATCGTGGGAAAACTCTGGTTATGGGGAAATGGGGTACTGAACATTCGCGAAAAACGCCCCTTTCCAAGCAAAATAAGCCTTTTTTGGGTGGGGTAGGATTTCCTGCTGTGTTCCTGTGGCCCCAAAAGTGATTTGGGGCGTGCGGGACCATGTGGGGTGTGTAGGGCGGTGCCCAGGCTAGCCGCCCACATGCTTGGTTATGCTGGCAAAACTCTGGTTAGACGGGAAATCGGCGAAAAGTTCCCTTTCGCGCTATCTTTTCAGAAGAGTTACAGGCCTTTTCCTGCTGGGTCATGTGGCCCCAAAAGTGATTTAGGGAGCTAAAGACCTAGTGGGTAAGGTAGGCCCTTCCTCGCCCTACGTAACCATGTAAGCGGCTTTAATGGGAAAACTCTGGTTAAGGGGAAATGGGGTAATGAACATTCGCGAAAAAACGCCCCTTTCCAAGCAAAATAAGCCTTTTTTGGGTGGGGTAGGTTTTCCTGCTGTGTTCCTGTGGCCCTAAAAGTAATTTAAGGAGTTTGGGACCATAAGGGGTGTGTAGGGCGGTGCCAAGGCTAGCCGTCCACATGCTTGGTTATGCTGGCAAAACTCTGGTTAGACAAGAAATTGGCGAAAAGGTCCCTTTCGCGCTTTCTTTTCAGAAGAGTTACAGGCCTTTTCCTGCTGGGTCCTGTGGCCCCAAAAGTGATTTAGGGAGCTAAAGACCTAGTGGGTAAGGTAGGCCCTTCCTCGCTCTACGTAACCATGTAAGCGGCTATCGTGGGAAAACTCTGGCTATGGGTAAATGGGGTACTGAACATTCGCGAAAAAACGCCCCTTTCCAAGCAAAATAAGCCTTTTTTGGGTGGGGTAGGTTTTCCTGCTGTGTTCCTGTGGCCCACAAAAGTGATTTGGGGAGTGTGGGACCATGTGGGGTGTGTAGGGCGGTGCCCAGGCTAGCCGCCCACATGCTTGGTTATGCTGGCAAAACTCTGGTTAGACGGGAAATTGGCGAAAAGGTCCCTTTCGCGCTTTCTTTTCAGAAGAGTTACAGGCCTTTTCCTGCTGGGTCCTGTGGCCCCAAAAGTGATTTAGGGAGCTGGAGACCTAGTGGGTAAGGTAGGCCCTTCCTTGTCCTACGTAACCATGTAAGCGGCTATCGTGGAAAAACTCTGGTTATGGGGAAATGGGGTACTGAACATTCGCAAAAAAACGCCCCTTTCCAAGCAAAATAAGCCTTTTTTGGGTGGGATAGGTTTTCCTGCTGTGTTCCTGTGGCCCCAAAAGTAATTTAGGGAGTGTGGGACCATGTGGGGTGTGTAGGGCGGTGCCCAGGCTAGCCGCCCACATGCTTGGTTATGCTGGCAAAACTCTGGTTAGACGGGAAATCGGCGAAAAGGTCCCTTTCGCGCTATCTTTTGAGAAGAGTTACAGGCCTTTTCCTGCTGGGTCCTGTGGCCCCAAAAGTGATTTAGGGAGCTAAAGACCTAGTAGGTAAGGTAGGCCCTTCCTCGCCCTACGTAACCATGTAAGCGGCTTTAGTGGGAAAACTCTGGTTAAGGGACAATGGGGTAATGAACATTCGCGAAAAAACGCCCCTTTCCAAGCAAAATAAGCCTTTTTTGGGTGGGGTAGGTTTTCCTGCTGTGTTCCTGTGGCCCCAAAAGTAATTTAGGGAGTGTGGGACCATGTGGGGTGTGTAGGGCGGTGCCAAGGCTAGCCGTCCACATGCTTGGTTATGCTGGCAAAACTCTGGTTAGACGGGAAATTGGCGAAAAGGTCCCTTTCGCGCTATCTTTTCAGAAAAGAGTTACAGGCCTTTTCCTGCTGGGTCCTGTGGCCCCAAAAGTGATTTAGGTTCGCGAAAAAACGCCCCTTTCCAAGCAAAATAAGCCTTTTTTGGGTGGGGTAGGTTTTCCTGCTGTGTTCCTGTGGCACCAAAAGTAATTTAGGGAGCGTGGGACCATGTGGGGTGTGTAGGGCGGTGCCAAGGCTAGCCGTCCACATGCTTGGTTATGCTGGCAAAACTCTGGTTAGACGGGAAATTGGCGAAAAGGTCCCTTTCGCGCTATCTTTTCAGAAGAGTTACAGGCCTTTTCCTGCTGGGTCCTGTGGCCCCAAAAGTGATTTAGGGAGCTGGAGACCTAGTGGGTAAGGTAGGCCCTTCCTCGTCCTACGTAACCATGTAAGCGGCTATAGTGGGAAAACTCTGGTTATGGGTAAATGGGGTACTGAACATTCGCGAAAAAACGCCCCTTTCCAAGCAAAATAAGCCTTTTTTGGGTGGGGTAGGTTTTCCTGCTGTGTTCCTGTGGCACCAAAAGTAATTTAGGGAGTGCGGGACCATGTGGGGTGTGTAGGGCGGTGCCCAGGCTAGCCGCCCACATGCTTGGTTATGCTGGCAAAACTCTGGTTAGACGGTAAATTGGCGAAAAGGTCCCTTTCGCGCTAACTTTTCAGAAGAGTTACAGGCCTTTTCCTGCTGGGTCCTGTGGCCCCAAAAGTGATTTAGGGAGCTGGAGACCTAGTGGGTAAGGTAGGCCCTTCCTCGTCCTACGTAACCATGTAAGCGGCTATAGTATGAAAACTCTGGTTATGGGGAAATGGGGTACTGAACATTCGCGAAAAGACGCCCCTTTCCAAGCAAAATAAGCCTTTTTTGGGTGGGATAGGTTTTCCTGCTGTGTTCCTGTGGCCCCAAAAGTAATTAAGGGAGTGTGGGACCATGTGGGGTGTGTAGGGCGGTGCCCAGGCTAGCCGCCCACATGCTTGGTTATGCTGGCAAAACTCTGGTTAGACGGGAAATCGGCGAAAAGGTCCCTTTCGCGCTATCTTTTCAGAAGAGTTACAGGCCTTTTCCTGCTGGGTCATGTGGCCCCAAAAGTGATTTAGGGAGCTAAAGACCTAGTGGGTAAGGTAGGCCCTTCCTCGCCCTACGTAACCATGTAAGCGGCTATCGTGGGATAACTCTTGTTATGGGGAAATGGGGTACTGAACATTCGCGAAAAAACGCCCCTTTCCAAGCAAAATAAGCCTTTTTTGGGTGGGGTAGGTTTTCCTGCTGTGTTCCTGTGGCCCCAAAAGTGATCTAGGGAGTGCGGGATCATGTGGGGTGTGTAGGGCGGTGCCCAGGCTAGCCGCCCACATGCTTGGTTATGCTGGCAAAACTCTGGTTAGACGGGAAATTGGCGAAAAGGTCCCTTTCGCGCTTTCTTTTCAGAAGAGTTACAGGCCTTTTCCTGCTGGGTCCTGTGGCCCCAAAAGTGATTTAGGGAGCTGAAGACCTAGTGGGTAAGGTAGGCCTTTCTTCGTCCTACGTAACCATGTAAGCGGCTATAGTGGGAAAACTCTGGTTATGGGGAAATGGGGTACTGAACATTCGCGAAAAAACGCCCCTTTCCAAGCAAAATAAGCCTTTTTTGGGTGGGATAGGTTTTCCTGCTGTGTTCCTGTGGCCCCAAAAGTAATTTAGGGAGTGTGGGACCATGTGGGGTGTGTAGGGCGGTGCCCAGGCTAGCCGCCCACATGCTTGGTTATGCTGGCAAAACTCTGGTTAGACGGGAAATCGGCGAAAAGGTCCCTTTCGCGCTATCTTTTCAGAAGAGTTACAGGCCTTTTCCTGCTGGGTCATGTGGCCCCAAAAGTGATTTAGGGAGCTAAAGACCTAGTGGGTAAGGTAGGCCCTTCCTCGCCCTACGTAACCTTGTAAGCGGCTTTAGTGGGAAAACTCTGGTTAAGGGGAAATGGGGTAATGAACATTCGCGAAAAAACGCCCCTTTCCAAGCAAAATAAGCCTTTTTTGGGTGGGGTAGGTTTTCCTGCTGTGTTCCTGTGGCGCCAAAAGTGATTTAGGGAGTGTGGGACCATGTGGGGTGTGTAGGGCGGTGCCCAGGCTAGCCGCCCACATGCTTGGTTATGCTGGCAAAACTCTGGTTAGACGGTAAATTGGCGAAAAGTTCCCTTTCGCGCTATCTTTTCAGAAGAGTTACAGGCCTTTTCCTGCTGGGTCCTGTGGCCCCAAAAGTGATTTAGGGAGCTGGAGACCTAGTGGGTAAGGTAGGCTCTTCCTCGCCCTACGTAACCATGTAAGCGGCTATCGTAGGAAAACTCTGGTTATGGGGAAATGGGGTACTGAACATTCGCGAAAAACGCCCCTTTCCAAGCAAAATAAGCCTTTTTTGGGTGGGGTAGGTTTTCCTGCTGTGTTCCTGTGGCCCCAAAAGTAATTTAGGGAGTGTGGGACCATGTGGGGTGTGTAGGGCGGTGCCCAGGCTAGCCGCCCACATGCTTTGTTATGCTGGCAAAACTCTGGTTAGACGGTAAATTGGCGAAAAGGTCCCTTTCGCGCTATCTTTTCAGAAGAGTTACAGGCCTTTTCCTGCTGGGTCCTGTGGCCCCAAAAGTGATTTAGGGAGCTGGAGACCTAGTGGGTAAGGTAGGCCCTTCCTCGCCCTACGTAACCATGTAAGCGGCTATAGTGGAAAAACTCTGGTTATGGGGAAATGGGGTACTGAACATTCGCGAAAAAACGCCCCTTTCCAAGCAAAATAAGCCTTTTTTGGGTGGGATAGGTTTTCCTGCTGTGTTCCTGTGGCCCCAAAAGTAATTTAGGGAGTGTGGGACCATGTGGGGTGTGTAGGGCGGTGCACAGGCTAGCCGCCCACATGCTTGGTTATGCTGGCAAAACTCTGGTTAGACGGGAAATCGGCGAAAAGGTCCCTTTCGCGCTATCTTTTCAGAAGAGTTACAGGCCTTTTCCTGCTGGGTCATGTGGCCCCAAAAGTGATTTAGGGAGCTAAAGACCTAGTGGGTAAGGTAGGCCCTTCCTCGCCCTACGTAACCATGTAAGCGGCTTTAGTGGGAAAACTCTGGTTAAGGGGAAATGGGGTAATGAACATTCGCGAAAAAACGCCCCTTTCCAAGCAAAATAAGCCTTTTTTGGGTGGGGTAGGTTTTCCTGCTGTGTTCCTGTGGCGCCAAAAGTGATTTAGGGAGTGTGGGACCATGTGGGGTGTGTAGGGCGGTGCCCAGGCTAGCCGCCCACATGCTTGGTTATGCTGGCAAAACTCTGGTTAGACGGTAAATTGGCGAAAAGTTCCCTTTCGCGCTATCTTTTCAGAAGAGTTACAGGCCTTTTCCTGCTGGGTCCTGTGGCCCCAAAAGTGATTTAGGGAGCTGGAGACCTAGTGGGTAAGGTAGGCTCTTCCTCGCCCTACGTAACCATGTAAGCGGCTATCGTGGGAAAACTCTGGTTATGGGGAAATGGGGTACTGAACATTCGCGAAAAACGCCCCTTTCCAAGCAAAATAAGCCTTTTTTGGGTGGGGTAGGTTTTCCTGCTGTGTTCCTGTGGCCCCAAAAGTAATTTAGGGAGTGTGGGACCATGTGGGGTGTGTAGGGCGGTGCCCAGGCTAGCCGCCTACATGCTTGGTTATGCTGGCAAAACTCTGGTTAGACGGATAATCGGCGAAAAGGTCCCTTTCGCGCTATCTTTTCAGAAGTGTTACAGGCCTTTTCCTGCTGGGTCCTGTGGCCCCAAAAGTGATTTAGGGAGCTAATGACCTAGTGGGTAAGGTAGGCCCTTCCTCGCCCTACGTAACCATGTAAGCGGCTATCGTGGGAAAACTCTGGTTATGGGTAAATGGGGTACTGAACATTCGCGAAAAAACGCCCCTTTCCAAGCAAAATAAGCCTTTTTTGGGTGGGGTAGGCTTTCCTGCTGTGTTCCTGTGGCCCCAAAAGTGATTTAGGGAGTGCGGGACCATGTGGGGTGTGTAGGGCGGTGCCCAGGCTAGCCGCCCACATGCTTGGTTATGCTGGCAAAACTCTGGTTAGACGGTAAATTGGCGAAAAGGTCCCTTTCGCGCTATCTTTTCAGAAGAGTTACAGGCCTTTAACCTGCTGGGTCCTGTGGCCCCAAAATTGATTTAGGGAGCTGGAGACCTAGTGGGTAAGGTAGGCCCTTCCTCGTCCTACGTAACCATGTAAGCGGCTATAGTATGAAAACTCTGGTTATGGAGAAATGGGGTACTGAACATTCGCGAAAAAACGCCCCTTTCCAAGCAAAATAAGCCTTTTTTGGGTGGGATAGGTTTTCCTGCTGTGTTCCTGTGGCCCCAAAAGTAATTTAGGGAGTGTGGGACTATGTGGGGTGTGTAGGGCGGTGCCCAGGCTAGCCGCCCACATGCTTGGTTATGCTGGCAAAACTCTGGTTAGACGGGAAATCGGCGAAAAGGTCCCTTTCGCGCTATCTTTTCAGAAGAGTTACAGGCCTTTTCCTGCTGAGTCCTGTGGCCCCAAAAGTGATTTAGGGAGCTAATTACCTAGTGGGTAAGGTAGGCCCTTCCTCGCCCTACGTAACCATGTAAGCGGCTATCGTGGGATAACTCTGGTAATGGGGAAATGGGGTACTGAACATTCGCGAAAAAACGCCCCTTTCCAAGCAAAATAAGCCTTTTTTGGGTGGGGTAGGTTTTCCTGCTGTGTTCCTGTGGCCCCAAAAGTGATTTAGGGAGTGCGGGACCATGTGGGGTGTGTAGGGCGGTGCCCAGGCTAGCCGCCCACATGCTTGGTTATGCTGGCAAAACTCTGGTTAGACAGGAAATTGGCGAAAAGGTCCCTTTCGCGCTTTCTTTTCAGAAGAGTTACAGGCCTTTTCCTGCTGGGTCCTGTGGCCCCAAAAGTGATTTAGGGAGCTGGAGACCTAGTGGGTAAGGTAGGCCCTTCCTCGTCCTACGTAACCATGTAAGCGGCTATAGTGGGAAAACTCTGGTTATGGCTAAATGGGGTACTGAACATTCGCGAAAAAACACCCCTTTCCAAGCAAAATAAGCCTTTTTTGGGTGGGGTAGGTTTTCCTGCTGTGTTCCTGTGGCCCCAAAAGTAATTTAGGGAGTATGGGACCATGTGGGGTGTGTAGGGCGGTGCCCAGGCTAGCCGCCCACATGCTTGGTTATGCTGGCAAAACTCTGGTTAGACGGGAAATCGGCGAAAAGGTCCCTTTCGCGCTATCTTTTCAGAAGAGTTACAGGCCTTTTCCTGCTGGGTCCTGTGGCCCCAAAAATTTTTTAGGGAGCTGGAGACCTAGTACCATGTAAGCGGCTATCGTGGGAAAACTCTGGTTATGGGGAAATGGGGTACTGAACATTCGCGAAAAACGCCCCTTTCCAAGCAAAATAAGCCTTTTTGGGGTGGGGTATGTTTTCCTGCTGTGTTCCTGTGGCGCCAAAAGTAATTTAGGGAGTGTGGGACCATGTGGGGTGTGTAGGGCGGTGCCCAGGCTAGCCGCCCACATGCTTGGTTATGCTGGCAAAACTCTGGTTAGACGGTAAATTGGCGAAAAGTTCCCTTTCGCGCTATCTTTTCAGAAGAGTTACAGGCCTTTTCCTGCTGGGTCCTGTGGCCCCAAAATTGATTTAGGGAGCTGGAGACCTAGTGGGTAAGGTAGGCTCTTCCTCGCCCTACGTAACCATGTAAGCGGCTATCGTGGGAAAACTCTGGTTATGGGGAAATGGGGTACTGAACATTCGCGAAAAACGCCCCTTTCCAAGCAAAATAAGCCTTTTTTGGGTGGGGTAGGTTTTCCTGCTGTGTTCCTGTGGCCCCAAAAGTGATTTAGGGAGTGCGGGACCATGTGGGGTGTGTAGGGCGGTGCCCAGGCTAGCCGCCCACATGCTTGGTTATGCTGGCAAAACTCTGGTTAGACGGGAAATTGGCGAAAAGGTCCCTTTCGCGCTATCTTTTCAGAAGAGTTACAGGCCTTTTCCTGCTGGGTCCTGTGGCCCCAAAAGTGATTTAGGGAGCTGGAGACCTAGTGGGTAAGGTAGGCCCTTCCTCGTCCTACGTAACCATGTAAGCGGCTATAGTATGAAAACTCTGGTTATGGGGAAATGGGGTACTGAACATTCGCGAAAAGACGCCCCTTTCCAAGCAAAATAAGCCTTTTTTGGGTGGGATAGGTTTTCCTGCTGTGTTCCTGTGGCCCCAAAAGTAATTAAGGGAGTGTGGGACCATGTGGGGTGTGTAGGGCGGTGCCCAGGCTAGCCGCCCACATGCTTGGTTATGCTGGCAAAACTCTGGTTAGACGGGAAATCGGCGAAAAGGTCCCTTTCGCGCTATCTTTTCAGAAGAGTTACAGGCCTTTTCCTGCTGGGTCATGTGGCCCCAAAAGTGATTTAGGGAGCTAAAGACCTAGTGGGTAAGGTAGGCCCTTCCTCGCCCTACGTAACCATGTAAGCGGCTATCGTGGGATAACTCTTGTTATGGGGAAATGGGGTACTGAACATTCGCGAAAAAACGCCCCTTTCCAAGCAAAATAAGCCTTTTTTGGGTGGGATAGGTTTTCCTGCTGTGTTCCTGTGGCCCCAAAAGTAATTAAGGGAGTGTGGGACCATGTGGGGTGTGTAGGGCGGTGCCCAGGCTAGCCGCCCACATGCTTGGTTATGCTGGCAAAACTCTGGTTAGACAGGAAATTGGCGAAAAGGTC
This sequence comes from Loripinus fragilis, assembly GCA_964019695.1. Classification (NCBI taxonomy): domain Eukaryota; kingdom Metazoa; phylum Mollusca; class Bivalvia; order Lucinida; family Lucinidae; genus Loripinus; species Loripinus fragilis. The sequence continues at coordinate 22,200 of OZ026527.1, read as the reverse complement.
CCTTTCGCGCTTTCTTTTCAGAAGAGTTACAGGCCTTTTCCTGCTGGGTCCTGTGGCCCCAAAATTGATTTAGGGAGCTGGAGACCTAGTGGGTAAGGTAGGCTCTTCCTCGCCCTACGTAACCATGTAAGCGGCTTTAGTGGGAAAACTCTGGTTAAGGGGAAATGGGGTAATGAACATTCGCGAAAAAACGCCCCTTTCCAAGCAAAATAAGCCTTTTTTGGGTGGGGTAGGTTTTCCTGCTGTGTTCCTGTGGCGCCAAAAGTGATTTAGGGAGTGTGGGACCATGTGGGGTGTGTAGGGCGGTGCCCAGGCTAGCCGCCCACATGCTTGGTTATGCTGGCAAAACTCTGGTTAGACGGTAAATTGGCGAAAAGTTCCCTTTCGCGCTATCTTTTCAGAAGAGTTACAGGCCTTTTCCTGCTGGGTCCTGTGGCCCCAAAAGTGATTTAGGGAGCTGGAGACCTAGTGGGTAAGGTAGGCTCTTCCTCGCCCTACGTAACCATGTAAGCGGCTATCGTGGGAAAACTCTGGTTATGGGGAAATGGGGTACTGAACATTCGCGAAAAACGCCCCTTTCCAAGCAAAATAAGCCTTTTTTGGGTGGGGTAGGTTTTCCTGCTGTGTTCCTGTGGCCCCAAAAGTAATTTAGGGAGTGTGGGACCATGTGGGGTGTGTAGGGCGGTGCCCAGGCTAGCCGCCTACATGCTTGGTTATGCTGGCAAAACTCTGGTTAGACGGATAATCGGCGAAAAGGTCCCTTTCGCGCTATCTTTTCAGAAGTGTTACAGGCCTTTTCCTGCTGGGTCCTGTGGCCCCAAAAGTGATTTAGGGAGCTAATGACCTAGTGGGTAAGGTAGGCCCTTCCTCGCCCTACGTAACCATGTAAGCGGCTATCGTGGAAAAACTCTGGTTATGGGTAAATGGGGTACTGAACATTCGCGAAAAAACGCCCCTTTCCAAGCAAAATAAGCCTTTTTTGGGTGGGGTAGGCTTTCCTGCTGTGTTCCTGTGGCCCCAAAAGTGATTTAGGGAGTGCGGGACCATGTGGGGTGTGTAGGGCGGTGCCCAGGCTAGCCGCCCACATGCTTGGTTATGCTGGCAAAACTCTGGTTAGACGGTAAATTGGCGAAAAGGTCCCTTTCGCGCTATCTTTTCAGAAGAGTTACAGGCCTTTAACCTGCTGGGTCCTGTGGCCCCAAAATTGATTTAGGGAGCTGGAGACCTAGTGGGTAAGGTAGGCCCTTCCTCGTCCTACGTAACCATGTAAGCGGCTATAGTATGAAAACTCTGGTTATGGAGAAATGGGGTACTGAACATTCGCGAAAAAACGCCCCTTTCCAAGCAAAATAAGCCTTTTTTGGGTGGGATAGGTTTTCCTGCTGTGTTCCTGTGGCCCCAAAAGTAATTTAGGGAGTGTGGGACTATGTGGAGTGTGTAGGGCGGTGCCCAGGCTAGCCGCCCACATGCTTGGTTATGCTGGCAAAACTCTGGTTAGACGGGAAATCGGCGAAAAGGTCCCTTTCGCGCTATCTTTTCAGAAGAGTTACAGGCCTTTTCCTGCTGAGTCCTGTGGCCCCAAAAGTGATTTAGGGAGCTAATTACCTAGTGGGTAAGGTAGGCCCTTCCTCGCCCTACGTAACCATGTAAGCGGCTATCGTGGGATAACTCTGGTAATGGGGAAATGGGGTACTGAACATTCGCGAAAAAACGCCCCTTTCCAAGCAAAATAAGCCTTTTTTGGGTGGGGTAGGTTTTCCTGCTGTGTTCCTGTGGCCCCAAAAGTGATTTAGGGAGTGCGGGACCATGTGGGGTGTGTAGGGCGGTGCCCAGGCTAGCCGCCCACATGCTTGGTTATGCTGGCAAAACTCTGGTTAGACAGGAAATTGGCGAAAAGGTCCCTTTCGCGCTTTCTTTTCAGAAGAGTTACAGGCCTTTTCCTGCTGGGTCCTGTGGCCCCAAAAGTGATTTAGGGAGCTGGAGACCTAGTGGGTAAGGTAGGCCCTTCCTCGTCCTACGTAACCATGTAAGCGGCTATAGTGGGAAAACTCTGGTTATGGGGAAATGGGGTACTGAACATTCGCGAAAAAACACCCCTTTCCAAGCAAAATAAGCCTTTTTTGGGTGGGGTAGGTTTTCCTGCTGTGTTCCTGTGGCCCCAAAAGTAATTTAGGGAGTATGGGACCATGTGGGGTGTGTAGGGCGGTGCCCAGGCTAGCCGCCCACATGCTTGGTTATGCTGGCAAAACTCTGGTTAGACGGGAAATCGGCGAAAAGGTCCCTTTCGCGCTATCTTTTCAGAAGAGTTACAGGCCTTTTCCTGCTGGGTCCTGTGGCCCCAAAAATTTTTTAGGGAGCTGGAGACCTAGTACCATGTAAGCGGCTATCGTGGGAAAACTCTGGTTATGGGGAAATGGGGTACTGAACATTCGCGAAAAACGCCCCTTTCCAAGCAAAATAAGCCTTTTTGGGGTGGGGTATGTTTTCCTGCTGTGTTCCTGTGGCGCCAAAAGTAATTTAGGGAGTGTGGGACCATGTGGGGTGTGTAGGGCGGTGCCCAGGCTAGCCGCCCACATGCTTGGTTATGCTGGCAAAACTCTGGTTAGACGGTAAATTGGCGAAAAGTTCCCTTTCGCGCTATCTTTTCAGAAGAGTTACAGGCCTTTTCCTGCTGGGTCCTGTGGCCCCAAAATTGATTTAGGGAGCTGGAGACCTAGTGGGTAAGGTAGGCTCTTCCTCGCCCTACGTAACCATGTAAGCGGCTATCGTGGGAAAACTCTGGTTATGGGGAAATGGGGTACTGAACATTCGCGAAAAACGCCCCTTTCCAAGCAAAATAAGCCTTTTTTGGGTGGGGTAGGTTTTCCTGCTGTGTTCCTGTGGCCCCAAAAGTGATCTAGGGAGTGCGGGATCATGTGGTGTGTGTAGGGCGGTGCCCAGGCTAGCCGCCCACATGCTTGGTTATGCTGGCAAAACTCTGGTTAGACGGGAAATTGGCGAAAAGGTCCCTTTCGCGCTTTCTTTTCAGAGGAGTTACAGGCCTTTTCCTGCTGGGTCCTGTGGCCCCAAAAGTGATTTAGGGAGCTGGAGACCTAGTGGGTAAGGTAGGCCTTCCTCGTCCTACGTAACCATGTAAGCGGCTATAGTAGGAAACTCTGGTTATGGGGAAATGGGGTACTGAACATTCGCGAAAAAACGCCCCTTTCCAAGCAAAATAAGCCTTTTTTGGGTGGGGTAGGTTTTCCTGCTGTGTTCCTGTGGCCCCAAAAGTAATTTAGGGAGTGTGAAACCATGTGGGGTGTGTAGGGCGGTGCCCAGGCTAGCCGCCCACATGCTTGGTTATGCTGGCAAAACTCTGGTTAGACGGGAAATTGGCGAAAAGGTCCCTTTCGCGCTATCTTTTCAGAAGAGTTACAGGCCTTTTCCTGCTTGGTCCTGTGGCCCCAAAAGTGATTTAGGGAGCTGGAGACCTAGTGGGTAAGGTAGGCCCTTCCTAGCCCTACGTAACCATGTAAGCGGCTATCGTGGGAAAACTCTGGTTATGGAGAAATGGGGTACCGAACATTCGCGAAAAACGCCCCTTTCCAAGAAAAAATAAACCTTTTTTGGGTGGGGTAGGTTTTCCTGCTGTGTTCCTGTGGCCCCAAAAGTGATTAGGGGAGTGCAGGACCATGTGGGGTGTGTAGGGCGGTGCCCAGGCTAGCCGCCCACATGCTTGGTTATGCTGGCAAAACTCTGGTTAGACGGGAAATTGGCGAAAAGGTCCCTTTCGCGCTTTCTTTTCATAAGAGTTACAGGCCTTTTCCTGCTGGGTCCTGTGGCTCCAAAAGTAATTTAGGGAGCTGGAGACCTAGTGGGTAAGGTAGGCCCTTCCTCGTCCTACGTAACCATGTAAACGGCTATAGTGGGAAAACTCTGGTTATGGGGAAATGGGGTACTGAACATTCGCGAAAAAACGCCCCTTTCCAAGCAAAATAAGCATTTTTGGGGTGGGATAGGTTTTCCTGCTGTGTTCCTGTGGCCTTAAAAGTAATTTAGGGAGTGTGGGACCATGTGGGGTGTGTAGGGCGGTGCCCAGGCTAGCCGCCCACATGCTTGGTTATGCTGGCAAAACTCTGGTTAGACGGGAAATTGGCGAAAAGGTCCCTTTCGCGCTATCTTTTCAGAAGAGTTACAGGCCTTTTCCTGCTGGGTCCTGTGGCCTCAAAAGTGATTTAGGGAGCTAATTACCTAGTGGGTAAGGTAGGCCCTTCCTCGCCCTACGTAACCATGTAAGCGGCTATCGTGGGAAAACTCTGGTTATGGGGAAATGGGGTACTTAACATTCGCGAAAAACGCCCCTTTCCAAGCAAAATAAGCCTTTTTTGGGTGGGGTAGGTTTTCCTGCTGTGTTCCTGTGGCCCCAAAAGTGATTTAGTGAGTGCGGGACCATGTGGGGTGTGTAGGGCGGTGCCCAGGCTAGCCGCCCACATGCTTGGTTATGCTGGCAAAACTCTGGTTAGACAAGAAATTGGCGAAAAGGTCCCTTTCGCGCTATCTTTTCAGAAGAGTTACAGGCCTTTTCCTGCTGGGTCCTGTGGCCCCAAAAGTGATTAAGGAAGCTGGAGACCTAGTGGGTAAGGTAGGCCCTTCCTCGTCCTACGTAGCCATGTAAGCGGCTATAGTGGGAAAACTCTGGTTATGGGGAAATGGGGTACTGAACATTCGCGAAAAAACGCCCCTTTCCAAGCAAAATAAGCCTTTTTGAGTGGGGTAGGCTTTCCTGCTGTGTTCCTGTGGCCCCAAAAGTAATTTAGGGAGTGCGGGTACATGTGGGGTGTGTAGGGCGGTGCCCAGGCTAGCCGCCCACATGCTTGGTTATGCTGGCAAAACTCTGGTTAGACGGGAAATTGGCGAAAAGGTCCCTTTCGCGCTTTCTTTTCAGAAGAGTTACAGGCCTTTTCCTGCTGGGTCCTGTGGCCCCAAAAGTGATTTAGGGAGCTGGAGACCTAGTGGATAAGGTAGGCCCTTCCTCGTCCTACGTAACCATGTAAGCGGCTATAGTGGGAAAACTCTGGTTATGGGGAAATGGAGTACTGAACATTCGCGAAAAACGCCCCTTTCCAAGCAAAATAAGCCTTTTTTGGGTGGGGTAGGTTTTCCTGCTGTGTTCCTGTGGCCCCAAAAGTGATTTGGGGAGTGCGAGACCATGTGGGGTGTGTAGGGCGGTGCCCAGGCTAGCCGCCCACATGCTTGGTTATGCTGGCAAAACTCTGGTTTGACGGGAAATTGGCGAAAAGGTCCCTTTCGCGCTTTCTTTTCAGAAGAGTTACAGGCCTTTTCCTGCTGGGTCCTGTGGCCCCAAAAGTAATTTAGGGAGCTGGAGACCTAGTGGGTAAGGTAGGCCCTTCCTCGTCCTACGTAACCATGTAAGCGGCTATAGTGGGAAACTCTGGTTATGGGGAAATGGGGTACTGAACATTCGCGAAAAAACGCCCCTTTCCAAGCAAAATAAGCCTTTTTTGGGTGGGATAGGTTTTCCTGCTGTGTTCCTGTGGCCCCAAAAGTAATTTAGGGAGTGTGGGACCATGTGGGGTGTGTAGGGCGGTGCCCAGGCTAGCCGCCCACATGCTTGGTTATGCTGGCAAAACTCTGGTTAGACGGGAAATCGGCGAAAAGGTCCCTTTCGCGCTATCTTTTCAGAAGAATTACAGGCCTTTTCCTGCTGGGTCATGTGGCCCCAAAAGTGATTTAGGGAGCTAAAGACCTAGTGGGTAAGGTAGGCCCTTCCTCGCCCTACGTAACCATGTAAGCGGCTTTAGTGGAAAAACTCTGGTTAAGGGGAAATGGGGTAATGAACATTCGAGAAAAAACGCCCCTTTAGAAGCAAAATAAGCCTTTTTTGGGTGGGGTAGGTTTTCCTGCTGTGTTCCTGTGGCCCCAAAAGTAATTTAGGGAGTGTGGGATTATGTGGGGTGTGTAGGGCGGTGCCCAGGCTAGCCGCCCACATGCTTGGTTATGCTGGCAAAACTCTGGTTAGACGGGAAATTGGCGAAAAGGTCCCTTTCGCGCTATCTTTTCAGAAGAGTTACAGGCCTTTTCCTGCTGGGTCCTGTGGCCCCAAAAGTGATTTAGGGAGCTGGAGACCTAGTGGGTAAGGTAGGCCCTCCCTCGCCCTACGTAACCATGTAAGCGGCTATCGTGGGAAAACTCTGGTTATGGGGAAATGGGGTACTGAACATTCGCGAAAAACGCCCCTTTCCAAGCAAAATAAGCCTTTTTTGGGTGGGGTAGGTTTTCCTGCTGTGTTCCTGTGGCCCCAAAAGTGATTTGGGGCGTGCGGGACCATGTGGGGTGTGTAGGGCGGTGCCCAGGCTAGCCGCCCACATGCTTGGTTATGCTGGCAAAACTCTGGTTAGACGGGAAATTGGCGAAAAGGTCCCTTTCGCGCTATCTTTTCAGAAGAGTTACAGGCCTTTTCCTGCTGGGTCATGTGGCCCCAAAAGGGATTTAGGGAGCTAAAGACCTAGTGGGTAAGGTAGGCCCTTCCTCGCCCTACGTAACCATGTAAGCGGCTTTATTGGGAAAACTCTGGTAAAGGAGAAATGGGGTAAAGAACATTCGCGAAAAAACGCTCCTTTCCAAGCAAAATATGCCTTTTTTGGGTGGGGTAGGTTTTCCTGCTGTGTTCCTGTGGCCCCAAAAGTAATTTAAGGAGTTTGGGACCATGAGGGGTGTGTAGGGCGGTGCCAAGGCTAGCCGTCCACATGCTTGGTTATGCTGGCAAAACTCTGGTTAGACAAGAAATTGGCGAAAAGGTCCCTTTCGCGCTTTCTTTTCAGAAGAGTTACAGGCCTTTTCCTGCTGGGTCCTGTGGCCCCAAAAGTGATTTAGGGAGCTAAAGACCTAGTGGGTAAGGTAGGCCTTTCCTCGCCCTACGTAACCATGTAAGCGGCTATCGTGGGAAAACTCTGGTTATGGGGAAATGGGGTACTGAACATTCGCGAAAAAACGCCCCTTTCCAAGCAAAATAAGCCTTTTTTGGGTGGGGTAGGTTTTCCTGCTGTGTTCCTGTGGCCCACAAAAGTGATTTGGGGAGTGTGGGACCATGTGGGGTGTGTAGGGCGGTGCCCAGGCTAGCCGCCCACATGCTTGGTTATGCTGGCAAAACTCTGGTTAGACGGGAAATTGGCGAAAAGGTCCCTTTCGCGCTTTCTTTTCAGAAGAGTTACAGGCATTTTCCTGCTGGGTCCTGAGGCCCCAAAAGTGATTTAGGGAGCTGGAGACCTAGTGGGTAAGGTAGGCCCTTCCTTTGTCCTACGTAACCATGTAAGCGGCTATAGTGGAAAAACTCTGGTTATGGAAAAATGGGGTACTGAACATTCGCGAAAAAACGCCCCTTTCCAAGCAAAATAAGCCTTTTTTGGGTGGGATAGGTTTTCCTGCTGTGTTCCTGTGGCCCCAAAAGTAATTTAGGGAGTGTGGGACTATGTGGGGTGTGTAGGGCGGTGCCCAGGCTAGCCGCCCACATGCTTGGTTATGCTGGCAAAACTCTGGTTAGACGGGAAATCGGCGAAAAGGTCCCTTTCGCGCTATCTTTTCAGAAGAGTTACAGGCCTTTTCCTGCTGAGTCCTGTGGCCCCAAAAGTGATTTAGGGAGCTAATTACCTAGTGGGTAAGGTAGGCCCTTCCTCGCCCTACGTAACCATGTAAGCGGCTATCGTGGGATAACTCTGGTAATGGGGAAATGGGGTACTGAACATTCGCGAAAAAACGCCCCTTTCCAAGCAAAATAAGCCTTTTTTTGGGTGGGGTAGGTTTTCCTGCTGTGTTCCTGTGGCCCCAAAAGTGATTTAGGGAGTGCGGGACCATGTGGGGTGTGTAGGGCGGTGCCCAGGCTAGCGGCCCACATGCTTGGTTATGCTGGCAAAACTCTGGTTAGACAGGAAATTGGCGAAAAGGTCCCTTTCGCGCTTTCTTTTCAGAAGAGTTACAGGCCTTTTCCTGCTGGGTCCTGTGGCCCCAAAAGTGATTTAGGGAGCTGGAGACCTAGTGGGTAAGGTAGGCCCTTCCTCGTCCTACGTAACCATGTAAGCGGCTATAGTGGGAAAACTCTGGTTATGGCTAAATGGGGTACTGAACATTCGCGAAAAAACACCCCTTTCCAAGCAAAATAAGCCTTTTTTGGGTGGGGTAGGTTTTCCTGCTGTGTTCCTGTGGCCCCAAAAGTAATTTAGGGAGTATGGGACCATGTGGGGTGTGTAGGGCGGTGCCCAGGCTAGCCGCCCACATGCTTGGTTATGCTGGCAAAACTCTGGTTAGACGGGAAATCGGCGAAAAGGTCCCTTTCGCGCTATCTTTTCAGAAGAGTTACAGGCCTTTTCCTGCTGGGTCATGTGGCCCCAAAATTTTTTTAGGGAGCTGGAGACCTAGTACCATGTAAGCGGCTATCGTGGGAAAACTCTGGTTATGGGGAAATGGGGTACTGAACATTCGCGAAAAACGCCCCTTTCCAAGCAAAATAAGCCTTTTTGGGGTGGGGTATGTTTTCCTGCTGTGTTCCTGTGGCGCCAAAAGTAATTTAGGGAGTGTGGGACCATGTGGGGTGTGTAGGGCGGTGCCCAGGCTAGCCGCCCACATGCTTGGTTATGCTGGCAAAACTCTGGTTAGACGGTAAATTGGCGAAAAGTTCCCTTTCGCGCTATCTTTTCAGAAGAGTTACAGGCCTTTTCCTGCTGGGTCCTGTGGCCCCAAAAGTGATTTAGGGAGCTGGAGACCTAGTGGGTAAGGTAGGCTCTTCCTCGCCCTACGTAACCATGTAAGCGGCTATCGTGGGAAAACTCTGGTTATGGGGAAATGGGGTACTGAACATTCGCGAAAAACGCCCCTTTCCAAGCAAAATAAGCCTTTTTTGGGTGGGGTAGGTTTTCCTGCTGTGTTCCTGTGGCCCCAAAAGTGATTTAGGGAGTGCGGGACCATGTGGGGTGTGTAGGGCGGTGCCCAGGCTAGCCGCCCACATGCTTGGTTATGCTGGCAAAACTCTGGTTAGACGGGAAATTGGCGAAAAGGTCCCTTTCGCGCTATCTTTTCAGAAGAGTTACAGGCCTTTTCCTGCTGGGTCCTGTGGCCCCAAAAGTGATTTAGGGAGCTGGAGACCTAGTGGGTAAGGTAGGCCCTTCCTCGTCCTACGTAACCATGTAAGCGGCTATAGTATGAAAACTCTGGTTATGGGGAAATGGGGTACTGAACATTTGCGAAAAAACGCCCCTTTCCAAGCAAAATAAGCCTTTTTTGGGTGGGATAGGTTTTCCTGCTGTGTTCCTGTGGCCCCAAAAGTAATTAAGGGAGTGTGGGACCATGTGGGGTGTGTAGGGCGGTGCCCAGGCTAGCCGCCCACATGCTTGGTTATGCTGGCAAAACTCTGGTTAGACGGGAAATCGGCGAAAAGGTCCCTTTCGCGCTATCTTTTCAGAAGAGTTACAGGCCTTTTCCTGCTGGGTCATGTGGCCCCAAAAGTGATTTAGGGAGCTAAAGACCTAGTGGGTAAGGTAGGCCCTTCCTCGCCCTACGTAACCATGTAAGCGGCTATCGTGGGATAACTCTTGTTATGGGGAAATGGGGTACTGAACATTCGCGAAAAAACGCCCCTTTCCAAGCAAAATAAGCCTTTTTTGGGTGGGGTAGGTTTTCCTGCTGTGTTCCTGTGGCCCCAAAAGTGATCTAGGGAGTGCGGGATCATGTGGGGTGTGTAGGGCGGTGCCCAGGCTAGCCGCCCACATGCTTGGTTATGCTGGCAAAACTCTGGTTAGACGGGAAATTGGCGAAAAGGTCCCTTTCGCGCTTTCTTTTCAGAGGAGTTACAGGCCTTTTCCTGCTGGGTCCTGTGGCCCCAAAAGTGATTTAGGGAGCTGGAGACCTAGTGGGTAAGGTAGGCCTTCCTCGTCCTACGTAACCATGTAAGCGGCTATAGTAGGAAACTCTGGTTATGGGGAAATGGGGTACTGAACATTCGCGAAAAAACGCCCCTTTCCAAGCAAAATAAGCCTTTTTTGGGTGGGGTAGGTTTTCCTGCTGTGTTCCTGTGGCCCCAAAAGTAATTTAGGGAGTGTGGAACCATGTGGGGTGTGTAGGGCGGTGCCCAGGCTAGCCGCCCACATGCTTGGTTATGCTGGCAAAACTCTGGTTAGACGGGAAATTGGCGAAAAGGTCCCTTTCGCGCTATCTTTTCAGAAGAGTTACAGGCCTTTTCCTGCTTGGTCCTGTGGCCCCAAAAGTGATTTAGGGAGCTGGAGACCTAGTGGGTAAGGTAGGCCCTTCCTAGCCCTACGTAACCATGTAAGCGGCTATCGTGGGAAAACTCTGGTTATGGGGAAATGGGGTACCGAACATTCGCGAAAAACGCCCCTTTCCAAGAAAAAATAAACCTTTTTTGGGTGGGGTAGGTTTTCCTGCTGTGTTCCTGTGGCCCCAAAAGTGATTAGGGGAGTGCAGGACCATGTGGGGTGTGTAGGGCGGTGCCCAGGCTAGCCGCCCACATGCTTGGTTATGCTGGCAAAACTCTGGTTAGACGGGAAATTGGCGAAAAGGTCCCTTTCGCGCTTTCTTTTCATAAGAGTTACAGGCCTTTTCCTGCTGGGTCCTGTGGCTCCAAAAGTGATTTAGGGAGCTGGAGACCTAGTGGGTAAGGTAGGCCTTCCTCGTCCTACGTAACCATGTAAACGGCTATAGTGGGAAAACTCTGGTTATGGGGAAATGGGGTACTGAACATTCGCGAAAAAACGCCCCTTTCCAAGCAAAATAAGCCTTTTTGGGGTGGGATAGGTTTTCCTGCTGTGTTCCTGTGGCCTTGAAAGTAATTTAGGGAGTGTGGGACCATGTGGGGTGTGTAGGGCGGTGCCCAGGCTAGCCGCCCACATGCTTGGTTATGCTGGCAAAACTCTGGTTAGACGGGAAATTGGCGAAAAGGTCCCTTTCGCGCTATCTTTTCAGAAGAGTTACAGGCCTTTTCCTGCTGGGTCCTGTGGCCTCAAAAGTGATTTAGGGAGCTAATTACCTAGTGGGTAAGGTAGGCCCTTCCTCGCCCTACGTAACCATGTAAGCGGCTATCGTGGGAAAACTCTGGTTATGGGGAAATGGGGTACTAAACATTCGCGAAAAACGCCCCTTTCCAAGCAAAATAAGCCTTTTTTGGGTGGGGTAGGTTTTCCTGCTGTGTTCCTGTGGCCCCAAAAGTGATTTAGTGAGTGCGGGACCATGTGGGGTGTGTAGGGCGGTGCCCAGGCTAGCCGCCCACATGCTTGGTTATGCTGGCAAAACTCTGGTTAGACAAGAAATTGGCGAAAAGGTCCCTTTTGCGCTATCTTTTCAGAAGAGTTACAGGCCTTTTCCTGCTGGGTCCTGTGGCCCCAAAAGTGATTAAGGAAGCTGGAGACCTAGTGGGTAAGGTAGGCCCTTCCTCGTCCTACGTAACCATGTAAGCGGCTATAGTGGGAAAACTCTGGTTATGGGGAAATGGGGTACTGAACATTCGCGAAAAAACGCCCCTTTCCAAGCAAAATAAGCCTTTTCGGGTGGGGTAGGCTTTCCTGCTGTGTTCCTGTGGCCCCAAAAGTAATTTAGGGAGTGCGGGTACATGTGGGGTGTGTAGGGCGGTGCCCAGGCTAGCCGCCCACATGCTTGGTTATGCTGGCAAAACTCTGGTTTGACGGGAAATTGGCGAAAAGGTCCCTTTCGCGCTTTCTTTTCAGAAGAGTTACAGGCCTTTTCCTGCTGGGTCCTGTGGCCCCAAAAGTAATTTAGGGAGCTGGAGACCTAGTGGGTAAGGTAGGCCCTTCCTCGTCCTACGTAACCATGTAAGCGGCTATAGTGGGAAAACTCTGGTTATGGGGAAATGGGGTACTGAACATTCGCGAAAAAACGCCCCTTTCCAAGCAAAATAAGCCTTTTTTGGGTGGGATAGGTTTTCCTGCTGTGTTCCTGTGGCCCCAAAAGTAATTTAGGGAGTGTGGGACCATGTGGGGTGTGTAGGGTGGTGCCCAGGCTAGCCGCCCACATGCTTGGTTATGCTGGCAAAACTCTGGTTAGACGGGAAATCGGCGAAAAGGTCCCTTTCGCGCTATCTTTTCAGAAGAATTACAGGCCTTTTCCTGCTGGGTCATGTGGCCCCAAAAGTGATTTAGGGAGCTAAAGACCTAGTGGGTAAGGTAGGCCCTTCCTCGCCCTACGTAACCATGTAAGCGGCTTTAGTGGAAAAACTCTGGTTAAGGGGAAATGGGGTAATGAACATTCGCGAAAAAACGCCCCTTTCCAAGCAAAATAAGCCTTTTTTGGGTGGGGTAGGTTTTCCTGCTGTGTTCCTGTGGCCCCAAAAGTAATTTAGGGAGTGTGGGATTATGTGGGGTGTGTAGGGCGGTGCCCAGGCTAGCCGCCCACATGCTTGGTTATGCTGGCAAAACTCTGGTTAGACGGGAAATTGGCGAAAAGGTCCCTTTCGCGCTATCTTTTCAGAAGAGTTACAGGCCTTTTCCTGCTGGGTCCTGTGGCCCCAAAAGTGATTTAGGGAGCTGGAGACCTAGTGGGTAAGGTAGGCTCTCCCTCGCCCTACGTAACCATGTAAGCGGCTATCGTGGGAAAACTCTGGTTATGGGGAAATGGGGTACTGAACATTCGCGAAAAACGCCCCTTTCCAAGCAAAATAAGCCTTTTTTGGGTGGGGTAGGTTTTCCTGCTGTGTTCCTGTGGCCCCAAAAGTGATTTGGGGCGTGCGGGACCATGTGGGGTGTGTAGGGCGGTGCCCAGGCTAGCCGCCCACATGCTTGGTTATGCTGGCAAAACTCTGGTTAAACGGGAAATTGGCGAAAAGGTCCCTTTCGCGCTATCTTTTCAGAAGAGTTACAGGCCTTTTCCTGCTGGGTCATGTGGCCCCAAAAGGGATTTAGGGAGCTAAAGACCTAGTGGGTAAGGTAGGCCCTTCCTCGCCCTACGTAACCATGTAAGCGGCTTTATTGGGAAAACTCTGGTAAAGGAGAAATGGGGTAAAGAACATTCGCGAAAAAACGCTCCTTTCCAAGCAAAATATGCCTTTTTTGGGTGGGGTAGGTTTTCCTGCTGTGTTCCTGTGGCCCCAAAAGTAATTTAAGGAGTTTGGGACCATAAGGGGTGTGTAGGGCGGTGCCAAGGCTAGCCGTCCACATGCTTGGTTATGCTGGCAAAACTCTGGTTAGACAAGAAATTGGCGAAAAGGTCCCTTTCGCGCTTTCTTTTCAGAAGAGTTACAGGCCTTTTCCTGCTGGGTCCTGTGGCCCCAAAAGTGATTTAGGGAGCTAAAGACCTAGTGGGTAAGGTAGGCCTTTCCTCGCCCTACGTAACCATGTAAGCGGCTATCGTGGGAAAACTCTGGTTATGGGGAAATGGGGTACTGAACATTCGCGAAAAAACGCCCCTTTCCAAGCAAAATAAGCCTTTTTTGGGTGGGGTAGGTTTTCCTGCTGTGTTCCTGTGGCCCACAAAAGTGATTTGGGGAGTGTGGGACCATGTGGGGTGTGTAGGGCGGTGCCCAGGCTAGCCGCCCACATGCTTGGTTATGCTGGCAAAACTCTGGTTAGACGGGAAATTGGCGAAAAGGTCCCTTTCGCGCTTTCTTTTCAGAAGAGTTACAGGCATTTTCCTGCTGGGTCCTGAGGCCCCAAAAGTGATTTAGGGAGCTGGAGACCTAGTGGGTAAGGTAGGCCCTTCCTTGTCCTACGTAACCATGTAAGCGGCTATAGTGGAAAAACTCTGGTTATGGGGAAATGGGGTACTGAACATTCGCGAAAAAACGCCCCTTTCCAAGCAAAATAAGCCTTTTTTGGGTGGGATAGGTTTTCCTGCTGTGTTCCTGTGGCCCCAAAAGTAATTTAGGGAGTGTGGGACTATGTGGGGTGTGTAGGGCGGTGCCCAGGCTAGCCGCCCACATGCTTGGTTATGCTGGCAAAACTCTGGTTAGACGGGAAATCGGCGAAAAGGTCCCTTTCGCGCTATCTTTTCAGAAGAGTTACAGGCCTTTTCCTGCTGAGTCCTGTGGCCCCAAAAGTGATTTAGGGAGCTAATTACCTAGTGGGTAAGGTAGGCCCTTCCTCGCCCTACGTAACCATGTAAGCGGCTATCGTGGGATAACTCTGGTAATGGGGAAATGGGGTACTGAACATTCGCGAAAAAACGCCCCTTTCCAAGCAAAATAAGCCTTTTTTTGGGTGGGGTAGGTTTTCCTGCTGTGTTCCTGTGGCCCCAAAAGTGATTTAGGGAGTGCGGGACCATGTGGGGTGTGTAGGGCGGTGCCCAGGCTAGCGGCCCACATGCTTGGTTATGCTGGCAAAACTCTGGTTAGACAGGAAATTGGCGAAAAGGTCCCTTTCGCGCTTTCTTTTCAGAAGAGTTACAGGCCTTTTCCTGCTGGGTCCTGTGGCCCCAAAAGTGATTTAGGGAGCTGGAGACCTAGTGGGTAAGGTAGGCCCTTCCTCGTCCTACGTAACCATGTAAGCGGCTATAGTGGGAAAACTCTGGTTATGGCTAAATGGGGTACTGAACATTCGCGAAAAAACACCCCTTTCCAAGCAAAATAAGCCTTTTTTGGGTGGGGTAGGTTTTCCTGCTGTGTTCCTGTGGCCCCAAAAGTAATTTAGGGAGTATGGGACCATGTGGGGTGTGTAGGGCGGTGCCCAGGCTAGCCGCCCACATGCTTGGTTATGCTGGCAAAACTCTGGTTAGACGGGAAATCGGCGAAAAGGTCCCTTTCGCGCTATCTTTTCAGAAGAGTTACAGGCCTTTTCCTGCTGGGTCCTGTGGCCCCAAAATTTTTTTAGGGAGCTGGAGACCTAGTACCATGTAAGCGGCTATCGTGGGAAAACTCTGGTTATGGGGAAATGGGGTACTGAACATTCGCGAAAAACGCCCCTTTCCAAGCAAAATAAGCCTTTTTGGGGTGGGGTATGTTTTCCTGCTGTGTTCCTGTGGCGCCAAAAGTAATTTAGGGAGTGTGGGACCATGTGGGGTGTGTAGGGCGGTGCCCAGGCTAGCCGCCCACATGCTTGGTTATGCTGGCAAAACTCTGGTTAGACGGTAAATTGGCGAAAAGTTCCCTTTCGCGCTATCTTTTCAGAAGAGTTACAGGCCTTTTCCTGCTGGGTCCTGTGGCCCCAAAAGTGATTTAGGGAGCTGGAGACCTAGTGGGTAAGGTAGGCTCTTCCTCGCCCTACGTAACCATGTAAGCGGCTATCGTGGGAAAACTCTGGTTATGGGGAAATGGGGTACTGAACATTCGCGAAAAACGCCCCTTTCCAAGCAAAATAAGCCTTTTTTGGGTGGGGTAGGTTTTCCTGCTGTGTTCCTGTGGCCCCAAAAGTGATTTAGGGAGTGCGGGACCATGTGGGGTGTGTAGGGCGGTGCCCAGGCTAGCCGCCCACATGCTTGGTTATGCTGGCAAAACTCTGGTTAGACGGGAAATTGGCGAAAAGGTCCCTTTCGCGCTATCTTTTCAGAAGAGTTACAGGCCTTTTCCTGCTGGGTCCTGTGGCCCCAAAAGTGATTTAGGGAGCTGGAGACCTAGTGGGTAAGGTAGGCCCTTCCTCGTCCTACGTAACCATGTAAGCGGCTATAGTATGAAAACTCTGGTTATGGGGAAATGGGGTACTGAACATTCGCGAAAAAACGCCCCTTTCCAAGCAAAATAAGCCTTTTTTGGGTGGGATAGGTTTTCCTGCTGTGTTCCTGTGGCCCCAAAAGTAATTAAGGGAGTGTGGGACCATGTTGGGTGTGTAGGGCGGTGCCCAGGCTAGCCGCCCACATGCTTGGTTATGCTGGCAAAACTCTGGTTAGACGGGAAATCGGCGAAAAGGTCCCTTTCGCGCTATCTTTTCAGAAGAGTTACAGGCCTTTTCCTGCTGGGTCATGTGGCCCCAAAAGTGATTTAGGGAGCTAAAGACCTAGTGGGTAAGGTAGGCCCTTCCTCGCCCTACGTAACCATGTAAGCGGCTATCGTGGGATAACTCTTGTTATGGGGAAATGGGGTACTGAACATTCGCGAAAAAACGCCCCTTTCCAAGCAAAATAAGCCTTTTTTGGGTGGGGTAGGTTTTCCTGCTGTGTTCCTGTGGCCCCAAAAGTGATCTAGGGAGTGCGGGATCATGTGGGGTGTGTAGGGCGGTGCCCAGGCTAGCCGCCCACATGCTTGGTTATGCTGGCAAAACTCTGGTTAGACGGGAAATTGGCGAAAAGGTCCCTTTCGCGCTTTCTTTTCAGAGGAGTTACAGGCCTTTTCCTGCTGGGTCCTGTGGCCCCAAAAGTGATTTAGGGAGCTGGAGACCTAGTGGGTAAGGTAGGCCTTCCTCGTCCTACGTAACCATGTAAGCGGCTATAGTAGGAAACTCTGGTTATGGGGAAATGGGGTACTGAACATTCGCGAAAAAACGCCCCTTTCCAAGCAAAATAAGCCTTTTTTGGGTGGGGTAGGTTTTCCTGCTGTGTTCCTGTGGCCCCAAAAGTAATTTAGGGAGTGTGGAACCATGTGGGGTGTGTAGGGCGGTGCCCAGGCTAGCCGCCCACATGCTTGGTTATGCTGGCAAAACTCTGGTTAGACGGGAAATTGGCGAAAAGGTCCCTTTAGCGCTATCTTTTCAGAAGAGTTACAGGCCTTTTCCTGCTTGGTCCTGTGGCCCCAAAAGTGATTTAGGGAGCTGGAGACCTAGTGGGTAAGGTAGGCCCTTCCTAGCCCTACGTAACCATGTAAGCGGCTATCGTGGGAAAACTCTGGTTATGGGGAAATGGGGTACCGAACATTCGCGAAAAACGCCCCTTTCCAAGAAAAAATAAACCTTTTTTGGGTGGGGTAGGTTTTCCTGCTGTGTTCCTGTGGCCCCAAAAGTGATTAGAGGAGTGCAGGACCATGTGGGGTGTGTAGGGCGGTGCCCAGGCTAGCCGCCCACATGCTTGGTTATGCTGGCAAAACTCTGGTTAGACGGGAAATTGGCGAAAAGGTCCCTTTCGCGCTTTCTTTTCATAAGAGTTACAGGCCTTTTCCTGCTGGGTCCTGTGGCTCCAAAAGTGATTTAGGGAGCTGGAGACCTAGTGGGTAAGGTAGGCCCTTCCTCGTCCTACGTAACCATGTAAACGGCTATAGTGGGAAAACTCTGGTTATGGGGAAATGGGGTACTGAACATTCGCGAAAAAACGCCCCTTTCCAAGCAAAATAAGCCTTTTTGGGGTGGGATAGGTTTTCCTGCTGTGTTCCTGTGGCCTTAAAAGTAATTTAGGGAGTGTGGGACCATGTGGGGTGTGTAGGGCGGTGCCCAGGCTAGCCGCCCACATGCTTGGTTATGCTGGCAAAACTCTGGTTAGACGGGAAATTGGCGAAAAGGTCCCTTTCGCGCTATCTTTTCAGAAGAGTTACAGGCCTTTTCCTGCTGGGTCCTGTGGCCTCAAAAGTGATTTAGGGAGCTAATTACCTAGTGGGTAAGGTAGGCCCTTCCTCGCCCTACGTAACCATGTAAGCGGCTATCGTGGGAAAACTCTGGTTATGGGGAAATGGGGTACTAAACATTCGCGAAAAACGCCCCTTTCCAAGCAAAATAAGCCTTTTTTGGGTGGGATAGGTTTTCCTGCTGTGTTCCTGTGGCCCCAAAAGTAATTTAGGGAATGTGGGACCATGTGGGGTGTGTAGGGCGGTGCCCAGGCTAGCCGCCCACATGCTTGGTTATGCTGGCAAAACTCTGGTTAGACGGGAAATCGGCGAAAAGGTCCCTTTCGCGCTATCTTTTCAGAAGAATTACAGGCCTTTTCCTGCTGGGTCATGTGGCCCCAAAAGTGATTTAGGGAGCTAAAGACCTAGTGGGTAAGGTAGGCCCTTCCTCGCCCTACGTAACCATGTAAGCGGCTTTAGTGGAAAAACTCTGGTTAAGGGGAAATGGGGTAATGAACATTCGCGAAAAAACGCCCCTTTCCAAGCAAAATAAGCCTTTTTTGGGTGGGGTAGGTTTTCCTGCTGTGTTCCTGTGGCCCCAAAAGTAATTTAGGGAGTGTGGGATTATGTGAGGTGTGTAGGGCGGTGCCCAGGCTAGCCGCCCACATGCTTGGTTATGCTGGCAAAACTCTGGTTAGACGGGAAATTGGCGAAAAGGTCCCTTTCGCGCTATCTTTTCAGAAGAGTTACAGGCCTTTTCCTGCTGGGTCCTGTGGCCCCAAAAGTGATTTAGGGAGCTGGAGACCTAGTGGGTAAGGTAGGCCCTCCCTCGCCCTACGTAACCATGTAAGCGGCTATCGTGGGAAAACTCTGGTTATGGGGAAATGGGGTACTGAACATTCGCGAAAAACGCCCCTTTCCAAGCAAAATAAGCCTTTTTTGGGTGGGGTAGGTTTTCCTGCTGTGTTCCTGTGGCCCCAAAAGTGATTTGGGGCGTGCGGGACCATGTGGGGTGTGTAGGGCGGTGCCCAGGCTAGCCGCCCACATGCTTGGTTATGCTGGCAAAACTCTGGTTAGACGGGAAATTGGCGAAAAGGTCCCTTTCGCGCTATCTTTTCAGAAGAGTTACAGGCCTTTTCCTGCTGGGTCATGTGGCCCCAAAAGGGATTTAGGGAGCTAAAGACCTAGTGGGTAAGGTAGGCCCTTCCTCGCCCTACGTAACCATGTAAGCGGCTTTAGTGGGAAAACTCTGGTTAAGGAGAAATGGGGTAATGAACATTCGCGAAAAAACGCTCCTTTCCAAGCAAAATATGCCTTTTTTGGGTGGGGTAGGTTTTCCTGCTGTGTTCCTGTGGCCCCAAAAGTAATTTAAGGAGTTTGGGACCATGAGGGGTGTGTAGGGCGGTGCCAAGGCTAGCCGTCCACATGCTTGGTTATGCTGGCAAAACTCTGGTTAGACAAGAAATTGGCGAAAAGGTCCCTTTCGCGCTTTCTTTTCAGAAGAGTTACAGGCCTTTTCCTGCTGGGTCCTGTGGCCCCAAAAGTGATTGAGGGAGCTAAAGACCTAGTGGGTAAGGTAGGCCTTTCCTCGCCCTACGTAACCATGTAAGCGGCTATCGTGGGAAAACTCTGGTTATGGGGAAATGGGGTACTGAACATTCGCGAAAAAACGCCCCTTTCCAAGCAAAATAAGCCTTTTTTGGGTGGGGTAGGTTTTCCTGCTGTGTTCCTGTGGCCCACAAAAGTGATTTGGGGAGTGTGGGACCATGTGGGGTGTGTAGGGCGGTGCCCAGGCTAGCCGCCCACATGCTTGGTTATGCTGGCAAAACTCTGGTTAGACGGGAAATTGGCGAAAAGGTCCCTTTCGCGCTTTCTTTTCAGAAGAGTTACAGGCATTTTCCTGCTGGGTCCTGTGGCCCCAAAAGTGATTTAGGGAGCTGGAGACCTAGTGGGTAAGGTAGGCCCTTCCTTGTCCTACGTAACCATGTAAGCGGCTATAGTGGAAAAACTCTGGTTATGGGGAAATGGGGTACTGAACATTCGCGAAAAAACGCCCCTTTCCAAGCAAAATAAGCCTTTTTTGGGTGGGATAGGTTTTCCTGCTGTGTTCCTGTGGCCCCAAAAGTAATTTAGGGAGTGTGGGAACATGTGGGGTGTGTAGGGCGGTGCCCCGGCTAGCCGCCCACATGCTTGGTTATGCTGGCAAAACTCTGGTTAGACGGGAAATCGGCGAAAAGGTCCCTTTCGCGCTATCTTTTCAGAAGAGTTACAGGCCTTTTCCCGCTGGGTCCTGTGGCCCCAAAAGTGATTTAGGGAGCTAAAGACCTAGTGGGTAAGGTAGGCCCTTTCTCGCCCTACGTAACCATGTAAGCGGCTTTAGTAGGAAAACTCTGGTTAAGGATAATGGGGTAATGAACATTCGCGAAAAAACGCCCCTTTCCAAGCAAAATAAGCCTTTTTTGTGTGGGGTAGGTTTTCCTGCTGTGTTCCTGTGGCCCCAAAAGTAATTTAGGGAGTGTGGGACCATGTGGGGTGTGTAGGGCGGTGCCAAGGCTAGCCGTCCACATGCTTGGTTATGCTGGCAAAACTCTGGTTAGACGGGAAATTGGCGAAAAAGTCCCTTTCGCGCTATCTTTTCAGAAGAGTTACAGGCCTTTTCCTGCTGGGTCCTGTGGCCCCAAAAGTGATTTAGGGAGCTGGAGACCTAGTGGGTAAGGTAGGCCCTTCCTCTCCCTACGTAACCATGTAAGCGGCTATCGTGGGATAACTCTGGTTATGGGGAAATGGGGTACTGAACATTCGCGAAAAAACGCCCCTTTCCAAGCAAAATAAGCCTTTTTTGGGTGGGGTAGGTTTTCCTGCTGTGTTCCTGTGGCCCCAAAAGTGATTTAGGGAGTGCGGGACCATGTGGGGTGTGTAGGGCGGTGCCCAGGCTAGCCGCCCACATGCTTGGTTATGCTGGCAAAACTCTGGTTAGACGGAAAATTGGCGAAAAGGTCCCTTTCGCGCTTTCTTTTCAGAAGAGTTACAGGCCTTTTCCTGCTGGGTCCTGTGGCCCCAAAAGTGATTTAGGGAGCTGAAGACCTAGTGGGTAAGGTAGGCCCTTCTTCGTCCTACGTAACCATGTAAGCGGCTATAGTGGGAAAACTCTTGTTATGGGGAAATGGGGTACTGAACATTCGCGAAAAAACGCCCCTTTCCAAGCAAAATAAGCCTTTTTGGGTGGGGTAGGTTTTCCTGCTGTGTTCCTGTGGCCCCAAAAGTGATCTAGGGAGTGCGGGATCATGTGGGGTGTGTAGGGCGGTGCCCAGGCTAGCCGCCCACATGCTTGGTTATGCTGGCAAAACTCTGGTTAGACGGGAAATTGGCGAAAAGGTCCCTTTCACGCTTTCTTTTCAGAGGAGTTACAGGCCTTTTCCTGCTGGGTCCTGTGGCCCCAAAAGTGATTTAGGGAGCTGGAGACCTAGTGGGTAAGGTAGGCCTTCCTCGTCCTACGTAACCATGTAAGCGGCTATAGTAGGAAACTCTGGTTATGGGGAAATGGGGTACTGAACATTCGCGAAAAAACGCCCCTTTCCAAGCAAAATAAGCCTTTTTTGGGTGGGGTAGGTTTTCCTGCTGTGTTCCTGTGGCCCCAAAAGTAATTTAGGGAGTGTGGAACCATGTGGGGTGTGTAGGGCGGTGCCCAGGCTAGCCGCCCACATGCTTGGTTATGCTGGCAAAACTCTGGTTAGACGGGAAATTGGCAAAAAGGTCCCTTTCGCGCTATCTTTTCAGAAGAGTTACAGGCCTTTTCCTGCTTGGTCCTGTGGCCCCAAAAGTGATTTAGGGAGCTGGAGACCTAGTGGGTAAGGTAGGCCCTTCCTAGCCCTACGTAACCATGTAAGCGGCTATCGTGGGAAAACTCTGGTTATGGGGAAATGGGGTACCGAACATTCGCGAAAAACGCCCCTTTCCAAGAAAAAATAAACCTTTTTTGGGTGGGGTAGGTTTTCCTGCTGTGTTCCTGTGGCCCCAAAAGTGATTAGGGGAGTGCAGGACCATGTGGGGTGTGTAGGGCGGTGCCCAGGCTAGCCGCCCACATGCTTGGTAATGCTGGCAAAACTCTGGTTAGACGGGAAATTGGCGAAAAGGTCCCTTTCGCGCTTTCTTTTCATAAGAGTTACAGGCCTTTTCCTGCTGGGTCCTGTGGCTCCAAAAGTGATTTAGGGAGCTGGAGACCTAGTGGGTAAGGTAGGCCCTTCCTCGTCCTACGTAACCATGTAAACGGCTATAGTGGGAAAACTCTGGTTATGGGGAAATGGGGTACTGAACATTCGCGAAAAAACGCCCCTTTCCAAGCAAAATAAGCCTTTTTGGGGTGGGATAGGTTTTCCTGCTGTGTTCCTGTGGCCTTAAAAGTAATTTAGGGAGTGTGGGACCATGTGGGGTGTGTAGGGCGGTGCCCAGGCTAGCCGCCCACATGCTTGGTTATGCTGGCAAAACTCTGGTTAGACGGTTAATTGGCGAAAAGGTCCCTTTCGCGCTATCTTTTCAGAAGAGTTACAGGCCTTTTCCTGCTGGGTCCTGTGGCCTCAAAAGTGATTTAGGGAGCTAATTACCTAGTGGGTAAGGTAGGCCCTTCCTCGCCCTACGTAACCATGTAAGCGGCTATCGTGGGAAAACTCTGGTTATGGGGAAATGGGGTACTTAACATTCGCGAAAAACGCCCCTTTCCAAGCAAAATAAGCCTTTTTTGGGTGGGGTAGGTTTTCCTGCTGTGTTCCTGTGGCCCCAAAAGTGATTTAGTG
>OZ026526.1:96286866-96547866 GCA_964019695.1 Loripinus fragilis | reverse complement strand
ACCCATACATTTATACATTTACATCCTGATATGAAAATCATTAAAATCAAATGCAAAAAACAAAACAAATATATACATGTAATTTAACTTCAAGTGAGTGAAGAGAACGAGGAAAGTTTTTGGTTATCAAAGTTCCTAAAAGCTATTGGAATCTGCATACATTTATACCGATGCATTATTAAAATCAAAGTTATAAGAAACCAAATAAAATCTTTCATTTTAGAACGAGCGAGCGAAGTGAGCGAGGAAATTTTTTTGTCCCCCACCTTGCGCAGAAAAGCGAGGGGACATAGTTTTCGGCTTTCCGTCCTTCCGCCCCCCTTCTAGTAGTAGGTGCCTTGTGTATGCAACTCCTGCTACAGTTTTACTCCGATTCCTGTGAGACTTGAACTGGTGTTTAGGGCATCGTCTGAAGATGTGCATATTGTTTGGATATCATGCTCAGATTATTTTTGTCACTTTTTTCACAAAATGTACTTAGTCATTTTTTCGGCTGTAGTTAATAGATACTATGTACCTTGTGTATGCAACTCCTCCTACAGTTTACTCTGATTCCTTTGAAACTTTACATGCGTTTCGGTCATGGTCTGAAGATGCGCATATATTAGGCCAAGAGCTACTAAGGGTTTTGCTCCCCCCAGGGGGAACTTTGTAGACTATGTTTTTCTTAAAGCATGACATCTAACGAGCTTTTTGCAACATGTTGGCCATCTGGCGGTTGGGGCGTTTGGGTGCTGCAGCGTGTTGAATACGTTACCCCTCATTTTTTTGAAAAACAAAAATATAAAACTAAGGCCATTAAAGTGGTACTTGTACTATTCAAATTGGCTAAACAGGCATGTAATATGTAAGAAGAGTTAATATCCTGCAGATGCTGATGTTGATGTTTGTTAGAGTCATTTAGGCCCATTATAGAGCATTTACGTTACATTTTCAACTACACCCAATAAAATCATTGATATTTTGTTATATAGTTTCTTTTTATAACTGCTACATGAATATTTTAGATTAAAATAACATGTCTCTAAAAGACAATTATATGACTGACCATTTCAAAACTGCAAACAGCTTGCTGTTATCACAAAAACTTCAGGAGTTATAAACTGTTGAATATGACAACCCCTAAGAAAACGTTATGTACAGTAAGAACCTTCTTATTTAAAAACAAAGCATGTAATCCTATCTGTACGCTTTTAAACACCATAATATGAGCATTATATTGATAAACAAGAGTGAAAGGGGATATTAAACATTGTTTCTGGTGTAAAGTATCAGTGTTTTTGTTTGTTTGGCAATATGCAACGTATGTTACAAACTTTATGGCTTTCTATATATTGCTTAATTCCCTAAATGATACATCAAAGGGTATTTTATTTCATTTCAGAACTGATTTTCGTGTTAAATAAACATAAAGATACAAGTTTGTCCATAATATAATTTATCGGTTCTTATTAAGAGACTTTGTCAAATTGACAAAGCATATTTACTTTTGTGAAATAGTTTATTTTAGAACTTTTTTAAAAACAAAAAAAATGTCGATTTGGCCAAAGCTCTAGGTTTTAAACCTCATTAACAAAGACAATTTGCTCACAAGTACCAGCTAAATAAGGATAAGTTCCCATGTTCAGTCAAAATTGTTAAAGTAACATAAATTACCAGATAAAATATATCATAAGGTACTATGTATGTCTAAAATGCTGTGAAAGGCTGAAATGTTTATGTATGGTGGATTTAGATTTTTGTATTACTTCTCTGAAGAACACTTAGTTTGATCCAGTCACTTATTTAACAACAACCAAAATATTTTAGTGTACCCAGTAAACTGCTGCTCAAATTATACAAACATAGCCAGTTACACAATACACGCTGGTATTCCTTGTATATTTTGGTTCATCTACAAAAACAAAAAATGTTGTATGGTAGGTTGCAGCATACAAAACATTTGTGCTATTACAACCCAGATAGAATCAAGTATTTTGCAGACTTAGGGGCCGACTTGACTTCAGGCCGACTTGACCCGCTACCGAGCCGACACATGGATGGATCCGATACTTGGACCCCGCCGCCTGAAAAAACACACACAAAGCTATAGATTTCCTTGTGAATACTGGTACGGACCCCCTGGAAAATCACAAAGCTACCCAGCAAGTATTCCGGCACTAGCGAGCCATCGGCACAGGTCGAAAGTTAGAAATTATGATGCAATATGTTTTATCTTGGCAAATGACGGTTGAAAGCTATTTTGTGCAAGCAGAAGGCTCTGGCGAGTCTACACATTTGCAGAGGCTTACCTTAGCCTTCGTCACTGTACCAAAATCTCGTGTGCTGCCTCAGATGGCGATTTTTGTTCTATTCACCCCGGGGCGAAGACTCTGGTGAGTCTGCACATTTGTGCAGGTGTAGTTACTGGACAATGCAATAAGTATCAAGATCTCAGCTGTCAGCGAAGACTCTGACGAGTCTGCAAATTTACACAGGCTCGCCTGAGCCTCGTCATAGTACCGAAATATCATGTGCTGGCTCGAATGGCTCCGGGTCTGCGCTTGCAGCTGGGTCCATATTGTCGGGCTTCGTTTGACTCCAAATCGTTTCACCGACGGACAAAGAGCTCCATTTTCAACCATAAATCACGTGCGCTTCCAGTCATGTTACCCCACACAAGACCTGTGCGTCATATTGTTATTGTTGTTGTTGTATCAGGGATCCAGCCAACTCCCATAGGCTAGGTCATAATAAGTTCCGGTGCTGGGAACCACTGTGAGAAATCACGTGATGACTCTGTATATAAACCGAAGACAACTGACGGACACTTCCTGCTAAGATTTCTCTCTAAGCAAACAACATCTATTCTACTTATTTTCAAACCAAATAAAAAATATGGCGTCTTCATTAGCATATGGATCTAGTTTTACAGCATTCAAGTCCACCATGTCAGGTAAGCCATCGTTTTACGCCTTATTCGTGTATAGAAACGTGAAATTGCAGTTGCTAATATAGTTTCCAAACTTTCCAGAGTATTGCAGTTTTCTTGTTGGCGGGAGGAGAGTGTATCTTTTGGTTGCATGCCCACGGGATCAGTAAGGTGTTCTAGTCTGACCCAGTAAGAATTCCAAAATGCAATTATATTGGCCCACCAGTGACCTTCACATTGACAGACCACCTTAACATTGACAGACTTTAGCCCCAGTTGGTCACTGGACATTTTCCCAGGGGTGGGGGGGGGGGGGGGGATACTCTAATTTTTCCGCATACGTAGGCTCGGATCCAGAATCTACCGTTCACCCAAAAAAAATATCAGGAATTTCAAGCACCCCAAAAAAATATTTGAAATTTTAGCAACCCCAAAAAATATCCCAGTTCTGTACCTTGACCTTAAAAAAGACCCTAAATTGCATAGAAATGACCCTCAAACTAGCCTAATTATGTGATGACCCAAAAAAATATCCACAAAGTCTTCATACCCCCCAAAAATATTCGTTTTTCTGAAAACCCCCAAAAATATTAAAATTCAGAATTTTGAACCAAAAAAAATGGGCTGAGCCTACGTATGTGTGAAAATATCAGAGTACCCCCCTGGGGACATTTTGGCCCATGTCAATTTCGGCCCATAACCAAATCGGCCTATACAATTTCAGCCCACAGGTATAATAATGTATAATCGGTATGTTTGTCTATTATTGGTATAATTATATCGACTTACCTGTAATTATCCAGTCCAAACACAATAATTAATAAGAATAGTCTGTTTTAATTAATTAGGAGTTTGTATGTAAGAGAAGAGTTCATCACATAGGCAGCCAAGGCTCAGACGAGCCTGCGCATTTGCGCACTCTAGCCAGAGCGTTTCCTGCTCGCATATGAAACACAAGCGATTCTTTCTTAATCCAATTATTCAGTTTAACTCATTGAACAAGTTGTATTTGCTAATGGAAAATATACAGGTGATTTATGATTATTTCTTGTATTAAAGATAGCAGTCTATGCGTTTTTCTAGTCTTTACTAGTCTGTAAAGTCAATCTATTTTCAGTTTTTTTTTCTCAATATAACTCTAATAATAAATTTGAAATATTTTTAATAATATAAAATCTCTTTTACAGAAATCCAGGTTGACAAAATTTATGGGCCGAAATTGACATGGGCTGACTTTGTTATGGGCCTTAATGACCCTGAACCCCCCAGTTATACATTCAAGATTTTTTGCGCCGGTAGAGCCATAGCTACAGTCTATTCCCTGATAGAGAATCCTCTCCAATAAAGAATCACTTGTGTAAACTTTCCCATATATTTCTTCCACTTGATGAAGCAAAGCCTAACCTTTTGTATTGTTACTCAGAGGGGCATCACACAACTCACAGTATTGCAGGCCCCAGACCTATAGTGATGTCCTGAAGTATTCTTTTTTCCCTGAGGACTATTCCCCATTGGAAAAGTTTGGCCCCAACTGTGGT
Organism: Loripinus fragilis; assembly: GCA_964019695.1. Classification (NCBI taxonomy): domain Eukaryota; kingdom Metazoa; phylum Mollusca; class Bivalvia; order Lucinida; family Lucinidae; genus Loripinus; species Loripinus fragilis. The sequence continues at coordinate 96,543,417 of OZ026526.1, read as the reverse complement.
CGCAGCTGAGACCACAGAGGAGTTCTGGGCACTCACCAGAAGGTTTTTTTTTTATTTCAAAATTCACTCACATCTGATAATGATCAGATTCTGATTGACAGAGTACGAGGGTCATCCAATAAATAGTGAGAATTTCCTTATAATGTAAGAGGTTTTACCATTTCAACACCACAAATAGGACCATAAGGTAGCATAACTTGTTGGGCATGCAGCAACATATCCAAAAAGTTTGACAGAATGTGATCTCTCTTGTTGCTTAGCAACCCAAACATGTACTTAAAGCTTACCTGGCCAGATACCTTAAAATGGTTGCCATGGTTACTGGCATGTGAAGATCAGTTCCAAAAAGAATCTATTCTATAAACGACAACAAAAGGTAATTATTCTGTAAAATTCATTGACTTCTTTTTCAAAATGTCAAATTGACAGGGACATATACAGTAAAAAAGCGACAAGAATGCAAAATTGTGGAATCAGAAAAGGGGGTATGGGTCATGAATTTGCCATTGAATTATTGTTGGTTGGTATAATAGTTTTAAACCACCCTCAAATTATATTCTATATTTCAAAACAGTATCATTAAAAACCATGTATACCATGTGTCCACTGTTGCCTAGCAACAGAAATATATAGACTTAGCCAATAATCCAATTTTACACAAGTGCCTGGTTGCTAGGCAACCATGACTTACATGTACATGTTAATGACCATATTTTATTAGTAATATTGAGAACAATTAAACTATAACTGATTACAGGACAATTTATGTTCAGATAATTGATAATAATTTAATGTCAGGCTATGTTTCTTTAGCATTAGCTTTTTGTATGTGGAAAATCTGGCCAGGCTAGCTTTAGTATCACTTTTTGGTTGCTAAGCAACAAGCAAACTCACTTTCCAACAAAATTTTGGATACGCTGCTGCATGCTTAACAAGTTATGCCACCTAATGATTACATTTGCAATGTTTTAATGGTACAAGCTCTTGCATTATAAGGAAATTCTCTCTATTTATTGGATGACCCTCGTATAAGTAGAAAGACAGTTAGAAAGGGTAATCATTATGGATGCAGAACATAATTAGTTTCTTCTGAATTCCTTAAAATTACCTCTTAAGTTGGCTGAAATGTGTTGTAGTATATTGTCAGTAAAGTAATTTTAAACCTGGTTCTCAAAGCAAAATTAAAAAAAAAGAAGATAATTGTTCAGTTGAAAGGAATCAAGGTGGTTCCAAATCCATGTCATGGACATGCCCTATGATATCAGACTTACATATAAAAAAATTGACTTCCAGCTGCCAGGAAATTTAGCAGATGACAGTGTTATCTTGGACACTGTACAGTTGCCAGTAAAGAATCACTTATTTTTGGATGTGTCTTATGATGACCTTTACTGAGTTGGTGGTGACAGAGAATGAAAGTATGCATCCTAACATAGAGTTTACTCATCAAATAAAAGTTTGCTACTACCTGAAAGCAAATAAAGCAGATTGTATTGAACCTTGAACAAAATATACTTATAAATATTGACGAATATTGTAGCTTATAATGAGCACTTATAAAATTTGAACCAAAATTTTGTGTTAAAACTGTAGTAGAATGACCTAAACTACTTGAATACGTTCTTTAGGGGTGAAACTTTAGATCACTTAATTTTTAATGTGATGCTCAATCCATTTTTACCTTGGGGCTGGATTATTTTCAGGTGATTCTTTACTGGGGAATATGGTTCTTTACTGGAGACACTGTATAAGGGTTATAAGTTGCCACTACTCTGTTAATCAAAGCTTTTTAATATTAAACTTCCATGGGCTGTAAGAGGTATAGTGGATGTATTATATGTGTATTGTTACAAATCAGTTGGCAGTTACAAACACAAATTGTCAAGAACAGAATCTTTAGTGTTTCTTATTTGGGGAATAAACTGTATCAAATTGTGATACATCTCGTGAAGAATCGGTGGATTCTGGAACCTCCACGGCAGCGCTACAATGAGTTTAAACTTGTCAGGTGAATCGTGTTGGATTGTGGGTGTGGCCTAAATCATAGCCAGACCTCAAAATATCTGAATATAGGCACTTGTCCTGCATGTCAAGTAATGGGAAAAAATTAATTTTCTCTAGAACTATCAAAATTCTCACTTGCCCTACAGCCTGAGGCACTTGTAAATACGAGTGGACCAGTGATATTTTCAAGCCCTGATAGCTCTACCATGGCGGAATCAGGATCATTACTAGTGGTACCATAGGTGTATTTGGGGTGAATAGGGTATCACCTCCCCCCCCCCCCTCCAATTCAACCAGTTTCATCCCGATCAAGACGACTGCCCTACGATTATGTCATGACCCTGCTGTATCAGCACTGTCACAAATCACAGTGGATTTGTAGAGACATCATAGGTACATCGTTAGACATTGTAGTGATCTCTAATTCTAAATATTCAGTTTTATCCATCCCCATTTTATAGAATAAATCACATCGGGACAAATAGTGGTGAATCATAGCCAGAATCGGGAATGTATAATATTAAACTGTGCTTGGGTTCATGCTGTATTACCAGGGGCAATTCCAGGATTTCTTTGTTGAATAGGTGAGACGCCAGACTCTTACGTGTGGGACCCTGATTCTTTGCAAAGGTGGTTTGATTTGTTAAATTTACCTGATTTTTAGCTCACCTGAGCCATTGGCTCATGGTGAGCTATTGTGATCATTGGATGTGTGTTGTGTGTAGTCAACGATTGCTTTAAAGGACATCTCCTCCTAAACCACTGGCTGGATTTTGACCAAACTTGGCAGGATTTAACTTTATATGGCCCTCTTTAAAAATTGTTCCGGTCTGTTGCATATCTAGGTCACACAGGCTAAAACTAGATTATCAAGATGTAAACTTTGAAAATCTTCTTGTCTTGTCTAAAACCACAAGGCCTAGAGCCTTGATATTTGGTATGTAGCATCATCTAGTGGTCCTCTACCAAGTTTGTTCAAATTATGCCTTGTCCCGCTCTGGGGGTCACATGTTTTACATAGGCTTATATAGTGAAAACCTGGAAATTTTTTAATTAATTTTCATATTTGTGAGTTATACCTACGATACATCTGAATAATGCTCTAAGTCGGTTCACCCGAATTACCGCAGAGAAAAAACCGGGACTAGTACCGGATTTTAACACCAACCCCGCACGGCGACCATACCAATAGTCATCGTAACACTAGTCAATTTTACCGAAGCCAAAAAACCAAGATAAAACAGAGGGGAGGTGGAGGGAGAAAGATTCAGATGTATCGTAGGTATAACTCACAAATATGAAAATTAATTAAAAATTTTCCAGATTTGTTTAATTTAACCTACGATACATCTGAATAATGCTGATTATAACACTAATGGATGGTGGGACCATAATATTGCATCACTCACCAGGAAAAAGAAGAACGTACACTTCGCCTCTAATGTGAACCATGGAACGGACTCAGGTCTCAAGTCTTACCCCGCGAAAAACAAATTTTAGGGTATCAGACATTTGCCATAAAAAAACCCGTTCGGATAATAAAAAACCCAAGTTTAGCAGTCCCAATATTTACATATATACAGGGAAAAAACTGGAAATCATCTACATAGTAGTAGCAGGCACAACTACTGCTTGTGCTGCTACCACAGGACCTATCAGGCCTAGGCTACTTGCCAAAACTGATGTATCTCTCAGATAAAACCTAATAAAAGAGTTTTCTGATGACCAAAAACCAGCTTTAACCACGTCATCCAAAGGAACCTTGTTAGACCATGCCCAAGAGGAGGCTATAGCCCTAACCTCATGGGCATTTACACTAACAGGAACCTGATCCACATTATTGGCACTATGTGCCAATTTAATTGTTTGTACAATCCACCTAGAAATGGAATCCACAGAGATTTCTTTCTCATAAGAATCCTGATGAGAAATAAAAAGTCTCTTACGGCCTATCCTTCTTGGAAAAACCCTGTTAAAATATATTCTTAAAGCCCTAACTGGGCAAAGAGAAGTATTAACATCCTGACCCTTAAGTACAGGAATAACTATAGGTGAGGCCAAAACAGAAGGAAGTTGATTCTTGGCCAGAAAACCTGGAAAAGTACCCAAACTAACTGAATGTTCTGAAAACTTGATATCAGAGCATACAAGGGCATGTATCTCACTGCGTCTGCGTCCGGAGGCCAGAGCAGTAAGAAAAACCGTTTTTAGGGTTAGCTCTTTGAATCCACATTCTTCGAGTGGTTCAAAAGGGGCGTTACTCAAGGCAGCTAGAACTATTGCAAGATCCCATTTGGGAAAATGCACCTTTGTCCTTGGACGTTCAAGCTCAAAACTCCTCACTACATCTGACAAAATAGATTCACAAGAAAAATCTATTTTAGATATCTGTTTTAAGGTAGTAGAAATAGCTGAACGATATCCCTTAACAGTAGCAGGAGAGAAGTTCTTATTATGTAAGAAAATTAAAAATTCTCCAAACTGATTTACTGACGGATTGAAGGGATCCACTTCCCTTCCGACACACCAATCCACCCAAGATTTCCATCTATAATCATAGAGAGCGTTTGTGGAAGATCTTTTTGCTGAATAGATTCGTCGGGCAACTGACCTAGAAATGCCTGACGCCTCCATGTGTTGTTGCATAGCAACCAAGCGTGAAGATGAAATATCTGAGGTGTTGGGTGTAACAACCTGGACACCGGTTGACACAAAAGATCCCTCCTCACTGGGAGCTGGATCGGTGGAGCCACCACTAGAGACAGAAGCAGAGGAAACCATGCCTGTCCTGCCCATAGAGGAGCTATCAGACAAACTAGAGACTCTTCCTCTAGCACTTTCCTCAGCGTGGTAAGAATCAGGGGAAAAGGAGGGAAGGCGTATGCCCACATCCCCTTCCAGCTCAGAGACAGAGCGTCTGATGCATGAGCTAGAGGGTCTGGAACTGGAGATACAAAAATTTGTACCTTCCTGTTCAGACGAGTAGCGAACAGATCTATATGGGGGGTTCCCCAGAGCTGAAACACTAGATCTGCTACCCTCTGATTGAGAGACCATTCGGTCTGAACTACATTCCCTTTCCTGCTCAGACAGTCTGCCAGAGCATTGAGTCTCCCTGGCAGGTATCTGGCCTTTATGTGAACCCTGTTCTTGGCACACCATAACATAATTTCCACTGCCATATTGCATAGAGACAGAGAGTGGGTCCCTCCCTGTCGATTCAAATAAGCTGCCACTGTCATATTGTCGGTGGACAGCAAAATTGAATTGCCTTTGATATAATCCGCAAAGGCTTGAAGAGCTAGCCATACTGCCTGCATCTCTAGAACATTGATGTGCTGGGTCTTCCATGCTGGAGACCAGTACCCTGATGCCATATGTTCCTCCATGTGAGCTCCCCAGCCCTCTAGGCTGGAATCTGTAAAGAGGTGAAGCTGAGGAACAGGATGGTGAAGAGGAGACATAGACTTCAGAAAGTCTATGTCTGTCCAAGGCCTGACGGCATTGGAGAACCAGGGACCTAACACAATTTTGCTGTCCCACTGAGCCGAACTCTGAGACCATCTCTCCTTGAGTTCCCATTGCAAGCATCTCTTGAATGCTCTCCCTAGAGTTAATAGGTTGGCCATAGATTCCATCTGTCCTAAGAGGGAATGTAACTGGCGAGCTGAAGCCTCCTTGGCACCCAACAGCTTTGTCATTGCTTGTTGGAACGAAGCCACTCGGTCTGCCGATGGGCTGACTAAGGCTAGGCCTAGGTTGAAATGGGCCCCTAGGAAATTGAAATCCTGAACTGGGATCAGTTCTGATTTGTCCCAGTTGGGAAGAAAACCTAGGTCTAAAACGGTTGACAATAACTTTCTGCTGTGATACCATGACTGACCCTCTGACGCAGAAGGTTGAATCCAGTCGTCCAGATATGCGTGCACCCGAATACCTTGGAGACGGATATGCCTCAAGACCGCTTTTAAGACTCTGGAAAACACATAGGGACTTACACAAAGGCCAAACGGTAGTGCCCGGAACTGAAATGTTTTCCCTTCGAAAGAGAACCGAAGATACCTTCTGGATCTCCGGTGAATCATCACATGGAAGTAAGCATCGGTTAAATCCAATGATGTTACCCAGTCCCCTTTTCGAAGTGCTAGTCTGATGGAATCCACAGTTTCCATCTTGAAGTGTGGACACAGAATGAACTGGTTGAGTCGAGACAGGTCTATGACAGGTCTCCACCCCCCTGATCTTTTCTTCACCAGAAAAAGTCTGCTGAAGAACCCTCTCTTCGGATGAGTGCATTTGACTTCCTCTATGGCCCTCTTCTGAAGTAAGGACGCCACCTGTTCCCTCAAGATTTGAACCTTGAGTGAATCCTGAGGCATGCGGGTACACCACTTTGGAGGTACCCGTGACAGATAAGGTAGGACACTTAGTTGTATTCGATACCCACTTCGGATTATAGACAGTGTCCATGGATCCAAAGTTATATTTTCCCAGGCCTTTAGGAAGGAAGAAATTCTTCCTCCTGTTGGTAATTCTGCTCTTGGAACCAGATGCTTGAAAGAGCTGTAGACTGCATCTGGAGAGGCCTGGAAAACGAAGTGGGCACCCCTAAGGGGCACTGGACTTTGGTCCAGAACCCTTCTTAGGTAGTCTGTTAAAATAGGGTGCTTTAACAGACTTCTTCTTTTGGAATTTATTAAAAGTTTTGCCCTGAGAAAACGTGGACGTTCTGGGCAAATTGGAACCCACAGAAACATTAGGTTCACTAAATGCAGGCTTAGCTGGAGTGTCTGGGGTCTTAGGAGTCCTCTTCTTGAAGCTTGGTTGACGCTTGTTTGCACCAACAACGGCCATCTGCAAGGATTTATGGGCTAGGCCTTCCTTATACTGCCGTACCACTTCAGGAAATTTACTTCCAAAAACAGTACCAGACTCTATTGGTTGTACACGCAGAGACCTTTTAACTTCAGGATCTAGGTCTGAAGCATCCAAACAAGCATCTCTGCGTGCCAAAAGAGGTCCTGAAGCCAGTCTCGCCAAGATCTCCACTAAATGAGACTGGGAAGCTGCCACAGCCTGCAGGTAACGGGAAACCTCCATCATGTCCTCTCTAGACAAGGAGTCCTGCTGGATGGTCTTCAGTGTACCGCACAAAAACATTTCTGAATGCGATGCTACTTGCATACCCGTCCGTGCCAGCTTTTCCCAATTCTCAAGAGTAGAAAATTGGACTGCCTGAGATGACGGGACCGTTACACCTTGCTTCAAAACATCCCTTATCCCAGGATTAACAGGAGGAGGGTCCATGGTAATCCTAGGATTTAATGCTTCATAAGAGGAAGGGAGACAAATTCTTGGTTTGCAATTTAAAGCCACAAATGAGCCTCCCTTGAAACACTTAGGATAGGATGGAAGAGGAGTCATAGGGATTTCCTCTTCCCCCTTCAAGCGTTTATCCATCCTGTCTAAAGCAACTACTACACTATTTGACTGTGGTAGGGCTAATGAAAGTTCATCGCTCTGCTCAGATTCCTTGAAGAAATCCAAAGCAGAGGCCCCAACGGATTTATGCTTCACTTCAGGTACAGGACATAAAGACTGTCCGAGCCTGAAACGAAGCTTCCCAATAGCCTCCCTGTAAGACAGGGATTCTTTTGGACAATCCTCCTCCCTTTCTTCATTTGGCTCATCTAGGTCAGAGTTACCTATTCTTTCCTCTGAGCCAACGTGAAGCTCAACCTGATCTGTTGACTCATGGCTATCATGCGATTCAACAGGTACAGGTGTTGACTTCGGATTTAAATTGTCTAGTCTACTGGACAATTCTTTTAGCATCTGTCCCTGTTGCTGTACCAACTGGGTCAGAACAGAGACAGAATTATCCTGCTTCACAGGAGAAGGTGAGCGGGACCCAGACAACTGTCTGGCTCTCGACCTAGACAGTTGTCTGGACCTAGACTGGTGTCTGCTCCTAGACCTGGAATGGTGTCTGCTTCTAGACCTAGACTGATGTCTGGTCCTAGAAGACCTAGGTCTACATCTAGGGGACCTAGACCTAGGATGCCTATCCCGTCTGGCATGACCATAACTTATAGGCCTAGGCAATGGGGACCTGGACCTGTGCCTAGACCTACGATGTTTGTGTTTCATACGTCTAGATCTTTCTCTAGATGAACTAGACGCACGACTAGACGAGGAACTAGAGGAACTTACTCTTATCCTCTTAGACCTAGGCCTCCCTGGCCTAGAAGTGTACTGCCTAGGCAAAGCCTGTTACTTGAAGGTGTAACAGATCTGGTCCTTTCATGTCCTGCAGAAGAAAGGCTTCTCCTGGAAGGACTGATGTTATGATCAGGAGCTTGAGGGAGCGAATCCTGGGCAAGCTCGCGACCATATAAGACAGCACCAGGAGCCTGATGGGACGAATCCTGTTCAGGCTCACGGTCTATTTCCGCAGCTATAATACCAGGAGTCTGAGGGAGCGAATCCGATTCAGGCTCGCGGTTAGCTCTGGAAATTCTAGTACTAGCATCAGTCACCTGAACACTAGAACCAGATAAAGAACCTAAAGTTGCCGATGGTTGGCCAGGACCTTTTTCAGGAGCCTGGGCAATTGTCGCAACTTTAGATTTGGAAGCTCTCTGAAGACACTTAGAAAACTTCTTCCAAGTGTCCTCAGACCAAGAGCCACAAACCTCACAGGTAGATGTGGGCGAACAAGAGTATCCCCTACATGCCCTGCACACCCTATGATCATCCCAATATGGCATTATTTTGGCACATTTACCATAAATGCCAGGACAATGTTTGTTCCTTGTTGACATACCTAAAAAAGAATGCAACTAAAGCAAAATTCAAAGCAGAATTAAGCCAGATCAAAATAAGGAAAAATTCAACTAAGAATGAACGAAAGTAAAAGCAAAATAAACAAAACAAAAGGTCGGAAAGCCTATTATCCGAACTAAGGTACGTTACGAAATTCTGTTCGATATGTCAAACAGAACTTCAGAACGAAAATAAAGCAAATGAACTGAAAAATAATCAGAACGAAATAACAGAACTTGAAAATATAAAGAAATAAACTGCTGCGGGTGGGTGAAACCTCCTTACTACCACAATTACCGGCTACAAGGATAAATATTCTTCTTCAGTCAAAAAAACGTGTCTTTAACGGAAGCCGCAGAGGTAAAATTGACTAGTGTTACGATGACTATTGGTATGGTCGCCGTGCGGGGTTGGTGTTAAAATCCTGTACTAGTCCCGGTTTTTTCTCTGCGGTAATTCGGGTGAACCGACTTAGAGCATTATTCAGATGTATGGTAGGTTTAATGAAACAAATATGAAAAATTATTCTTGTCTGAAACCATATGGCCTAGAGTCTTGATATTTGGTATGTAGCATCACCTGGTGGACCTATACCAAGTTTGTTAAAATTAGGCTCCTGGGGCCACAAATGGCCCTACCCCGGGGTCAATGGGTTACAAAGCTTTATGTATAGTGAAAACATGAAAAAATCTTCTTGTCTGAAACATATGGCCCAGAGTCTTGATATTTGTATGTAACATCACCTGGTGGACCTCAACTAAGTTTGTTCAAGTTATGCCCCTGGGACCAAAAATGGCCCCGCCCCGTGGGTCTCATGTTTTACAGAGGCTTATATAGGTCAAAAATGAAAGAATCTTATTGTCTGAAACCACAAGGCTTAGAGCCTTGATATTTGGTTTGATGCATCACCTACTGGACCTCTACCAAGTTTGATCAAATTATACTCATGCAGCGAAAAATGGCGTGCCCCATTGGCCACATGTTTTATAAAATTATATACATATGATTAACTATCTCTGTAACTGGCACGATACCTGGAGTTCGTCATAACGCTTTTGCCAATAGTCTGAAAAATAGGCCAAGATTATTATTGCGTTAACATGAATTCATGACAAAAAAAATATTAGGAATTTCAAGTACCCAAAAAAGAATTTGAAATTTGAGCAAACCCCAAAATTATCCCCCATTCTGTAACTTTCACCTTAAGAAAAGACACTTAAAATGCATAGAAATGACCCCCAAAAATAGCAGATTTTGTCCGCAACGCATGCGCCCCTACGTGTACCGATACACAATTTGGACTATTTTTGTTACCATAGCAACCACCCACAACCAATATGATGTGACGGCAAAAATCACGTTCATAATCAGCACATGTTCAAATAACAAGTTTCATCATGCTAGCCTTTATCTTGGAATTTTATTTTCACAATTTGACAATTTTTGCTACCATAGCAAATGCAATGTTTTTGTGATGGCGAAATAATTGACATTCATAATTAGCATATATATCGCCACTTAACCACATACCACGTTTCATGAAGCAAGTTTGAAAAATTTAAAGTTATCTCATGTTATAGATTTCAGCTGAGCGACAAACCGACAGACAGAGAGGGGGTAATTTAAACATATAGTTCCCTCCATAGTTAACAGCGGAAGGAGCCTATTATTATTATTATTATTATTATTATTATTATTATTGTCCTGAATTTAAGTATGTCTGTCACAAACCAACGTTGCCCTTGCTCAAGTCCTGACTTGCTAAGAATAACATTTTTTGTAAGCTTTACATAGCTGATACTTGTAGAGGTGTGTAAGTCTAAAGTTCCGTTATACGACTGAATACAGTCATTGCAATTGAATTTTTTCTTAATGAGCAATTGCTGATATGTCATGCGCTGATACAGAAACGTTTATCTGGAGAGCGGGCTATTATGGGCCCTCCAGCAAAACACCATTTCAATGGCGTTTTGCTGGCGGGCCAATTTTAGCTGATATTTCTAGAGGTGTGTTGCTGTAAAGTTCTGTTATACGACTGCATACAGTCATTGCAATTGAAATTTCTCTTAATGATCATTTGCTGAAATGTCATGCGCTGTTCGAGAAACATTTGTCTAGAGATCAGGCTATTATTGACCCTCCAGCGAAACGCCATTGAAATGGCGTTTTGCTGGCTGATGTTTACAGAGGTGTGTAGGTCTTAAGTCCCATATACGACAGTTTAGTCATCGCGATTGAACTTTCTCTTAATGAGTATTTGCTGAAATGTCATGCGCGAATCGAGAAACGTTTGTCTGGAGAGGGGGCTATTATTGGCTCTCCAGCGAAACGCTGTTGAAATGGCATTTTGCTGGCAGGCTAAATTTACCTGATATTTGTAGAAGTGTATATGTCTAAAGTTCTGTTATACGACTGCATGCGCGGATCCAGAAACGTTTGTCTGTTAAATACAGGTATTGACCCCCACGATGAAAATTAAAAAAGATGCCGATCAGCATTCAGTGCTGGGCTATCATTTTTAAATATTACAGTAAATGGATGCTCGCTTTTATTAGTCTGCGTGTTTAACAGAAAGGTGAATTGTTGAGAAATGCTCCTCTCTACACAGGCGCTCGAACTTCTGTGCTCACCCCGCCAATTCAAAAATGCTGAACGCCAACTTTAATTTTTCAAAATGGCTAATCTAGCCTAAATATATTTTCTTTCAAAATGTCCTTTATTAGTGTTTAAACTTCAAGTGCCATCTTTTATCATACATCATTCTTCAAGAGTTTCTATTGATGTTTGCAATCCTATTCCTTTAACATAGATTGTGCTGTATATTTTCTTTATCTGATATTTGCCTTTTATATGTTTAAGTATTGACCTTTTATATGTTTAAGTATCGGCCTTTTATATGTTTAAGTATCAGGCCTTCAGTTTATAGAGCGTAACCAATATATTTGTTCTGATTTCTCAACCAAAACATATGCTGTGGGTACTCAAAATAACCGTTTTATTGAGACGGTTCTTTTGAGCACCAAAACGCATGTTAAATTTGATGGATAAGAAATGTTTACAATTTACGCTCATATTTTATCCAAACCTGTGAGTTAGCTTCAGTGAGCAGCTTTGTAGTCTCAGTGCTGTGTGAGTTTAAATAGATGGGAGAGATGGAATGGGGTGGAGTTATTATTGGTGAATGTTGCGCCCATTAGATACAAATCCGCATAAAGCATACAATTTTCTTCATTGTTGCTAGTGAAAACTGTCTGAAAAAGCAGATTTCAGTTAAAGTCATAGAATAAATCATGCATTTTAACCCCATTGCATAATAGATAATTTTTACATTTCGTCGACAGTCGAATCATTCACAGTACGATAGCCTCGACAGTTGTATCACTGATAGTCGACAACCGTATCATGGTATTTTTCTAGGGTCCATAAAATCTCCCATGGCGCAAAAAAATGCCATTCGCACTTGATTGAAGAAGCTCAAATGACAAATAACATATATAGGGCGTTTCTTTGTTTTGGCATCATTCTTAATAAATTAGGTTAATGATAATCTATGAAAACTGGATTGTTGAGAGAACCTGTAATTTATCATGTTTTTCTATGTCACAAACTCTAAATAACTAATCAGACAAATAGCACATGTCCTCTTGAAAAAACTATAGCCTATGTAGACGATAAAACTTACGCTATGACCCCTCTAGAAGCGTTCAACTGGTAACCCCCTTTACCGACAGCCGTACCGACCGGTCGCAAGCCGTACTCCTCGGTCGATAGCACCTTTATGCAGTACCGACCCGGTCGCCAGCAAAAATAGCGAAATTGGTATTACCCCTGTGATAGTTTTACAATAAGATTGTGATACACTTACACAGCCATTTGCTCATGGTGAGCTATTGCGATCATTGGATGTCTGTCGTCCGTCGTCAACAATTGCTTCAAAGGACATCTCCTCCTAAACTACTGGTTGGATTTTGACCAAACTTAGTAGGAATGATCCTTATATGGCCCTCTTTAAAAAATGTTCAAATGGTTCCGGTTCATTGCATATCTAGGTCACACAGGCTAAAAATAAATTTTCAAGATAATAACTTAAAAAAATATTCTTCTCCGAAACCAAAAGGCCTAGAGCTTTGATATTTGGTATGTAGCATCATTTAGTGGACCTCTACCAAGTTTGTTCAAATTATACCCCGGGGCCAAAGATTGCTCTGCCCCAGGGTCACATGTTTTACATAGGCATATATGGAAAGTCATGAAAAAAAAATTATTGTCTGAAACCATAAGGCTTAGATTAGAGCCTTGTTTAATTTACTGCAGGTTTTAATTTGTTGGGTAATAGCACAAAACATGCAAATACATAATACTGCAACCGGCCATGGTAAAGGAAAGGATGCAGAAAAAATTAGCAAACAATATTGTCTCATTCTGGCGCTCTGACAAAGTAAATCGCTAATTGCTAGAATCCAACATTTTTCCGGTGTAATAGTTTGAATGTGTAGCCTAAATCACAAAATGTGTTCTGGTTTCAGAATATTTATTATCCCCACGCTTTTTGCGAAGGGGATATTGTTATCGCCTCAGTCCGTCCGTGTGGACATCCGTCCGTCCGTTATGCTATCTCCTCCTAAACCATTGGACAAAATTCAACCAAATTTGGGGTGTGAGTTACTCACATGAATGGGGTGCGCAACGTAAAAATTTTTTGGGGCCCGCTCCTTGGGGAGGGGTCATAAGGTCAAATATCATTTAATTTCATTTACAAAGTCAATTTCAAAGATTTTTATTCCAAACTTTGTGTGTGTTCTCACAAATAAAAGGTACAAAACATTTTAGACAGGTTTTTTATTCTGTCGCCTGGGTCATGCCCTAGGGGTGGGACTTGGGGGTACTTAAGGGCCAAAATCAAATTCTGTCCTGCTGTCTGTCCGTTATGCTATCTCCTCCTTAACCATTGGACCGAATTCAACCCAAATTTGGTGTTTGAGTTACTCATATGAATGGAACCCAAAGTCAATTTTTTTTGGCCCCACCCCCTGGTGCCCTGGGGAGGGGTCAAAAGATCAAATATCATTTAATTTCAATTACAAAGTCAATTTCAAAGATTTTTATACCAAACTGTGTGTGTGTTCTCACAAATGAAAGATACAAAACATATCAGACGGGATTTTTATTCTGTCGCCTGGGTCATGCCCCAGGGATGGGACTTGGGGGCACTAGGGTGCCCAGGGGGTCAAAAATTTTTTTTTCAAACATGGTCATGTGGCATATCAAATTGACGGGGATGACGAGCAGAACAGAATGCAAGCAACATTTTCATCATAGGGTCAAACTGATGACCTTGGGGCAAGGTCAAAAGGTCAAATATCATTAACATGTCAATTTCAAAGATTTTTATACCAAACTCTTTATGTGTGTTCTCACAAATAAAAGATAGAAAACATATTGAACAGAATTTTCATTCTGTTGCCAGGGTCATGCCCCGGGGTGCGACTTGTGGGTGCTGGGGGAGTCAAAAACTTTAGCGTGGGGATTTGCGATGGCGCCCCATCGACTGCGCGCTCTAGTTTGAATTTTTGTTGGGCATGGTCATTAAAAAAAAATTATGACTGTGGCTACTATTTAAACATTCATTTATTGGATGACAAGGTTGAGGCAAGTATTATGCTGCGAATTTCGCATGCAAAATACTTAAATATTTATGATTATCATTTTGAGGGTTTGTAATGCTTTCTTTCATAGAATAACCCTGGTCCTGCTGAACCCGCAATTATCCATATTTGAAAACAGTGTAGACACAGAACAGCTGGCTTGTGATGAAGCCATATGATAGGGATCTGTGATGTTTTCCACTCTAATTGAATAACGTGCTTACAAATGAATTGATGCATGTTAACAGGATCCAAATAAAGGGAAATATAAAAAAAAATATTCAGCACAAGAAGGGCTAACCAATATGCCCATTTTAGGAAGTATATAATTGATGTCAATTAATAAGTTTTCTTAAATGATTAATTTGGCTCTCATAAGCCAGTGAGAGCATTCTTATTTTCACGTACAATTAGCCACTGCGCTTCCCAACGCACATACATGTACCAAGAAATAAATTGATTGTAGCATGATTCTGCATCTTGATGAATTTAATATTAACACATTTAATTTCATGAAATAAGCCAGCTATGCGAGCAGAGAAGGCTCAGACGAGCCTGCGCACCCACGGAAAATCGCCAGCGCCTTAACTGCCCACAAACACATATAAGAAATGCATGCCGTGGCTGTGAATTTAAAATCAGCAAAGCCCTTGAGATGATGGGGACATCTCGGAATTCACTTTGTTTACCACACGTCTGTAGATGTATGTACCCCGACTTTGTTACATGCGAAGATCAGTCTGCGCACCGCACAGCCTTATCAGCACCTTTGTTTCTAGAACAAAACATTAAACATTTTGTCGGGCCAGATCTGGGCCCAACTGTCTGCTAAATTAGTTTGTCACAGCCTCTTTGGGGGGGGGGGGGGGGGGGGAGCTGGGCCCGGTACTGCTTATAGTATCAGCCGCAGACAAAGGGACAGGGTAATGGTTCACGGACATGGTTTGAGATCAAAGAAGCCGACTATCAGACTACGTGCTGTTGTTGTTTTAAGACTCGGGTAGCACGCGGTGGGAATTGGCGCACGAAAACGGACTTAGCACACCAAACATAATTGCCTAGCTGTGTCTTCTTTTCATGGGTTTGCATGAAAAAAAACAACCCAATTACAATGAACTCGAGCATGAACGGCGCACTGCTTGCATGAAAAACTAGATTTGTGGTACTTGTCTGAATTTGTCCTTTTCTTTGAGATATGAAAGTTCCCAGCGTATCGTACGCATCGGCTCGAAGCCAATATATCATAACAGTGTGGCATTCTGACGAGTGTAGACTCAGACGAGCCTGTGCAGCCTCCTTTTAAGCTCACAAACTCCAAACGAGGTTCAGTCAGTAGCTTAACACTCATAGAATATTCAAGCGACTAGCAAAAGCTCTGATCAGACTGTGCATATGCGCAGGCTGATCTGGGGCTTTGCTGATTGTTGGAAATCTCATGTAACAGCTCAATTATATTCTTTCGAGGCATCGTAGGCGAAGTCAGACATTAATTCTTGCTCGGACCCAGTATGTTTATTGGGTCCGAGATTCTTGCCCCTGATTTGGTTTGGCAAGACCTCGGAGATCTTCTGGATCCAAACTATTTTCAAACTTTGAAAGCAGGTGGGAGAGAGAGAGATAGAGAGAGAGAGAGAGAGAGAGAGAAAGAAAGAGACTAGCGCTTGCATACGAATCTCTTGTAATCTCGAAAAATATCATGAATGGGTGCTGAAAAGCTTCTCGTGTGCATCGGCTTTTGCACGACAAAGTCGGATATTCGACGGTATTGATACTTTGTATGCTTTCTATCGCATTCCCAAATGTTTAAATTGACGAAACATTCTTTCCTGAATTCCATTCGGATCTGATCTGGATCCGAACTCTGACAACGTTTTTTTTCTTTTTTAAGGGAGAGAGGATCCAAATATCACTAAAAGCGGGCCATCATCGGCCCGCCAGCGAAACGCCTTTTAATGGCGTTTCGCTGGCGTGCCGATGATGACCCAACGTTGAATGCTGGCTTGGTTGTTCTGAGAATTTCAGGGGATTCGGTCTAGTATTGCTAAGGGGTCCGGACCCCCTGTCCCCCCCTCTGGATCCGCGCATGGGACAGGACAATGTATACACTTATTGAGATATACTGAAAATCCATTTTATCGTGATACTTTCTATCGCATGCACAAATTATTAAACTGACGAAACATTCTTTCTTGAATTCCATTCGGGTCTGATCTGGATCCAAACCGTTTTTGCAAATGTAAATAAAGAGAGAGAGAGAGACTGGTACATGCACATCATTTCAGGAAAATCAAAGTGCATCGACATATCGACAAGTAGAGAGAGAGAGAGAGAGAGCGAGAGATGTGTGTGTTCTTTTTGAATTTCGTCATTTTTTTAACTCTGAGAACTCGTCTACGTATTTCAAAGCTTCGTGTATATCTTTGCAAAAGATTCTGATCGACCAGATGTCCTCGAGCGACTGTATTACATTATAAAGGGCATTTGCGCAGATGGAGAGAAAGCGAAAGCGTTTTTGTTTTCTGAAGGAAGAACGAAAGTGAAGCGATTCATCGGTAGTCCGAGGTTAAATAAGTGGACTTGTACGACTTGTAAGTAAATTGAGTGACATAACATGCACGTGCCTGGCTCTCGACTTGGCAATTACCGCACGTGCTGGACATTTTACTGACTCAGTCCGCGGTTGAAAAGAAAAATGAGAAGATAGCGCAGAATCATATCGCCGTGTTTTCAACACGTAACCGTCGTTTCTACCACATTTTTACATGCATATATACCGTTTTTGTTCATGCTAAAGACCACACTCTAAAATTACGAACACAAGCACTTTTTCTGAAACGTAATTTCTAAAATTACGAACAGCGGAAAAAATAATTATTTTTTAGTGTTCGAAATTTTAGAACATTTACCGTATGCCAGTCTACCAACCTTTCCCCTGAAAAATATCTTGGGCTTCAATAATATAAACAAATCTACTCTGAGTCTTATTGCTTGATCATATTGGCAGTAAATGAAAATTTTAAAGCTAACTTTGATTGGTGAGCTGTGTAAGTATATATAATTCTATTCCAGAGTGTGAATAAGTTCCCATTTCCCAATACAACTGCATTAAAATATATTCACACTTTTATTACTAGGACCAGCATAACTGCATTTGACCATAATTTCTAAAGCCAAGGATAATTGCTCAATTTCTGCCCTAAAGGTGTGAATCACAGTCAAAACAATACTACTGTTATTGTCCCCCGCCTTTTCGAAGAAAAGCGGAGGGACATAGTTTTCGGCATTCCGTCCTTCCGTCCGTCCTTCCGTCCTTCCGTCCTTCCGTCCCCCTAATATAGTAGGTACCTTGTGTGCGCAACTCCTCCTACAGTTTTATGCCGATTCTTTCGAAACTTTACAGATGTTTTAGTCATGGTCTGACGATATGCATGTGGTTTGGATATTATCCTGAGATTATTTTTTGTCACTTTTTTCGCAATTTGAACTTAGTCATTTTTAGGCGTTTTTACTATCAAAGTGAAAAGATAGTGGGTACCTTGTGTGCGCAACTCCTCCTACAGTTTTATATCGATTCTTTTGAAACTTCACAGGTGTTTTGTACATGGTCTGAAGATATGCATGTGGTTTGGATATATTCCTCAGATTATTTTTTAACACTTTTTCCGCCAGTTGAACTTAGCCATTTTTCTGACATTTTTACTATCAAAGTGAATGGATAGTGGGTACCTTGTGTGCGCATCTCCTCCTACAGTTTTATATTGATTCTTTTGAAACTTCACAGGTGTTTTGGACATGGTCTGAAGATATGCATGTGGTTTGGATATAATCCTCAAATTATTTTTTATCACTTTTTCTGCTATTTTAACTTAGGCATTTTTCTGGCGTTTTTACTGTCAAAGTTAATGGATACTGGGTACCTTGTGTGCGCAACTCCTCCTACAGTTTTATGCCGATTCTTTTGAAACTTTACAGATGTTTTTGTCATGATCTGAAGATCACTTTTTCTGCTATTTTAACTTAGGCATTTTTCTGGCGTTTTTACTGTCAAAGTTAATGGATACTGGGTACCTTGTGTGCGCAACTCCTCCTACAGTTTTATGCCGATTCTTTTGAAACTTTACAGATGTTTTTGTCATGATCTGAAGATATGCATGTGGTTTGGATATTATCCTGAGATTATTTTTTGTCACTTTTTTTGCAATTTGAACTTAGTCATTTTTAAGTGTTTTTACTATCAAAGTGAAAAGATAGTGGGTACCTTGTGTGCGCAACTTCACAGTTGTTTTGGACATGGTCTGAAGATATGCATGTGGTTTGGATATAATCCTCAGATTACTTTTTATCACTTTTTCCGCTAGTCGAACTAATCCCAAGAGTTTGTTTGTATTGATATTACTACCATGTGAATTCTGTATCATGCTTATAATGCATGATGAATATATGCCAACAAAACTTCAATTACAGTTCTGGCATCACTTATTATATTTTAAGATTACCAGATGCTGAGCAAATTGAACTGCAATTGACAAAATGGGATGATACACACCTGACAGCACCCTTCAGTCAACATATACATTAGTTAGACAAATATTGTCAAAATCCAATATAACAAATGTGACATTGCTAATCCTTTCCATAGGAAATAGAAGCCTCTGTGGTGTAGTGGTAAAGCTAATCGCCTTGTAAATCAGGGGTCGTGAGTTCGATCCAGTCCTTCAGATGAAACTTTAAACCGAAGTCCCGTCCCCATCTGACCTTAAATGTTAGTGGGACGTAAAACCCTATCACAACAACCAAACTACAGGAAATGATCAGTGCCTGGCTTGGATTTTAATGTGGGTTGGGTCATAAGCTTATGTAAGCTAACAATGAGTTATCAAAAAGTTTCTCTTACAAACAGTGGAATTTGATTTAAAACAATGCTAGAATGATTAAATTCACAATTTATTTCCAAATACAGTTTATTGACAGTCATTTTTTCTCATTTAAATAATAAACAATAATGGCGGGGGACATAAATTCTCTGAATTTGCTTGTTTTTCTAAATTTTGGGATACATGTATCCCAACAGTTTTTTTGTAATCATCCTAAAATTTACCACAAAGTAATACCATCAAAAGATGCAGACAGAAATGCAGACAGCTTTAATCCTGAACAGACTGTTTCTCTTTAGACCAGCACTGTTAGCACAGAAAAACTGTAAGGTAGCAGCTGGTTGTGGGAGTCATGGTAACCTTTCAGATTTATAAAACCCACATAAAACCCATAAAACCCCCAAAACCCACCCTCATAAAACCTGTAAAACCCGCCGGGTTTGGCTTTATGATAAAACCGGGGTTTTATGCCAACCCTGACTTTTGTGGAGATTGATCATGAAATAATTTCTGTGGCCATTCTCTTCTCTTCTGCTGAATCCTTCAAGAAAGGTTGTCAGTTACAAGTGAAAGAATGTGCACCAAGTGCTGGTTAACCGCTTGTTCAAGCTTGTCAAGGAAAAAGAGTGGTTAGGTTAACAAACCATCCTCTGTGGATTGGGACGTATTTAAGCAACAAATATACAAACAAGAACAAAAAAGTTATTCCAGGCTATTCCATGGCTATCCTCATAAGTGGTGAGGGGAGTAGATATTATTTTACTTTTCACTTACTGTAAAGGCGGCGCCTCATGAATGCGTAATTAGGACTGATCAACCTTAGACATAGGCAAAAACTAAAAATGAGGCGGGGTTTTATTCAAAGGTACCTGTATCATCTTGCGTCATTACCTCAGTATGGAAGCAAAACACATCATTTAGTCCTTAAAACGCCAGCAAAATAACTGCTTCTGAAAATGTCCATTCTAACATCAGCATAGAGGCAAACATTGTGGATCCAGATCAGACTGCTCCTACAGGAGCAGTCTGAACTGGGTCCACACTGTTTGTATATGAGGCTTCAAATATTTTAGTAGACGACAAAAAACATACATTTTATGATTATGCGCTTTAAGGGTTAATAAATGTGAGTTCAGTGTGTATACGGTTAGGAATTTCATGAAATGCACGCACGTTTGCGCGGCCCAAAAAGCTTGTTAACTCTTTACCACATTATAAATAAAACCTGATTTCCCTTCCTTAGCAGATGAAATAGCCGAACCACGCCCAGATATGAATATTAAAGTTGCCTTCTTTACAGTTAGCGAAAAGTCTAGTAATACAAATGACTGGTGCATTATGTGTTTTGTCATGAGAAAACCTGTGTAGCTACATGCAAACACTTAAGGCACATCTGCACAGTCCGATCAGCTCCTTTTGTTGTATCCAGAATAGAAGGGTTATAATGTTAAACATGCTTCAAAATAGATGATTGTGCTCCCATTAAAACAAATCTCTGAAACCATGAAGTCAAGAGATCAGGTGAACAGTATTAACCATTACATATTTAGGTTTCATGCACTGTGCTTCATGAATAAAATGAATTTCTTGTAAAAACTGTTCACAAGCATGCAGTTATATAATAGAATAATCATCTACCCTCGAGCCATTATGAGAACTTTTCTGGGTTGGCAGGTGGTCACAAGCAACTTGCATTATTGTATTGGCCATTCATTTATTGATTATAGGGAACAATAAAGATTATTACATCCCAACTACCAATTTAGGTACAGATTCCCTATGAACTGTTTGCTATTTTGCATCTTCTGCTGATATTCTTTGTAAACTGTGGACCCAAAGTGTAACCAGAGGCTGCTGAGATCCAAACTGTATGACCCTCTCGATAGTGTTCAGGAAAGAATTTTTTTAAAATCAACAGATAAGAAAATTACCCAGCATGAAAAGACTGCCGAGATCCAAACTATATGACACTCTCGATAGTGTTCAGGAAAGAATTTTTTTAAAAACGTTAATTTTTTTAAAATCAACAGATAAAAAAATTACCCAGCTAAAAAGAGTTAAAACGCTTGCAAAATATGAATGTAAAAATGCTACCTGCTGAAGTTGTCTGCTGCATATGTGGGACATTCTCTGGGAATTTAGGTGTTATTGAGGTACATGGTCGATTTTAAAATTTTTGCATTTTCTAAGACCATGGCACCTGCCAAAACGTTTGGTGTAATATGAGAACTGTATGAACCCTTATAATAGACATATAGCTCTTTGAATAACACAGCTGATAAGCCAAATCTAGGCCGACGCCGTTACTTTGATTGATGTCATGACGCTCATGAGAAAATTCTCTTGCATACCCGGTACGATTTTGCTGTGGAATCCAGGTGTGATGTTCATTGCATCATTTGTTCCAAACATTAAATAGATACATGTACTACAGATCAACCCGTTTAAGCAGTATACGTTGCATTAATCATTGTATACATTGTTATTCGTTTGCCAATATTTATAGACTAGGACTCTCATGCGGTTCTTTAAAAAGCCGGTCTCGTCAGTAAGAGAGTCCATTTGAAATTTTGATTAGAAGCTTTGTTTTCCTTTCTGGAGATAATTTCTCTTGGTGTGCAAATACAATAAGAATCATATTGCCGGAGGCGAATCTTTTGAGTACATAAATGTATGCACACAAAGCATTCCTGAGTTTGAAGTGCAAATGTTTAAGTAATAGCCCCATTTAAGGTCTAAGATAACAAGACCTCCTAACAAGGTTAGAGACCAAAAAACTATATCAGTGGATACATCAATCTTCTGAGAAGACGTTTCAAATTTTAGTTTGCAGATGATACTAATTAAGTCATTTTTGTGATGTCACGAACAAGGCATGTTTTTGGCGTTTTTAACGTTATTGACTGGACCATTAAAACTTCGTATTTTCGCAATCTATTCTGATAAGATAACACTTGGCTGTAATCTAAAATTTGGATAGGCTTTTCTGCTTCTTTTTCGAGTATTTTTTCATCAAAGGCAAAAATGAACGTATTTTGAACATGTTCGGAGTCACAATTTCTTGTGATGTAAAGTTGCCCGTGTGTAAAAATTATATGAACTTTGCAGATACGGTTGGCATTTATAAATATCAACATTTTGGTGCAAAAATTTTAGAAATCAGCCCATACCTTCTAGATTTATTGCGAAAATAGGAAGTTTTAATGGGCCCGTCAATAGCGTAAAACAACGCCAAAAACATGCCTTGTTCGTGACGTCGCAAAAGTGACGTAATTAGTATCATCTCTGAACTAAAATTGGAAACGTCTTCTCAGAAGATTGATGTGTCAGCTGACATAATTTTTGGGTCTCTAACCTTGCCAGGAGGTTTTGTTATCTTACACCTTAATGCAATTGAATTGGCATTATCTGGGAACTATCTTATTCATGGAATTACCCAAACAAACATGTCTTTCCAGTGACATAATTATTCGCTACTTTGTGACATCGCAGTTTTTAACAGTGCATTTCCATTTATTTTTTTTGCAAAATTTACAATGAGAAAGTTTATGGGTGCAATTTTACAAAAGCTTAGATGGATAAAAAGCAAATAGAAAATAGAAATATACAATAAAATATTAAGATAATTACACTATAATTTTTTCCAATAAGAGCGCGTTTAAAGTGGATGTAAATTTTAAAAATTATCACGATTCCAATGGACGTTCACATTAACATCATCAGAAAAGGGTATTTGTGTTTAAATGACTACCATACAAAAACAATAGACAAAAGGAAGCTACACTGAAAATGTCTTTTGCGTAAGTCAATTTGCTTTCATTTGGTATTTTTTCATGATTGTAGCTTCTATTGTTGAGCCCCTCTTCCGGGGGTCTGTGCTCCCTTGCTCCCTTGCATTGATCTTCCTAAATCCCTGAAAAAAAAAATCCTCAGCTCCCTGATAGTATTTTGTCTTGTTCCACAAATCCCTAAAATTAATTCGGCTTCTCCCCAAACCCACAAAAATATAAGCCAATTCTCCCTAAAATGTTCTTTTCTCTCCATAGGATTACATTCAAATACTTAAAATCTATGAAGCTAGACAAGCACATGACTTAATGTTCACTTAATATTTTGTGTCATACATGTAAAGACAGTGCTTAACCATAGAATACATGACATATAAATATTTTAATGAAATACATGATATATAGCTCAAAGTATGAGGCCATCCTTAAAATGCTATTGCTGTACCTGGTAGATTTTATTCTTTTTTAAAATTAGGGACAGACCATATGTTTTTCTGGTAGGGGGAGGGGCTGGTTTTTTTCCCAACAGCTTAAACTAGAATTGTTTTAAAAGTACACTATTATCAACCGATAAATCATCAATTTTAAGGATTATAAATCAACAACAACAAATATTATTCATCATAATTTTCTCTTCAATATGTAAATAAACCAGTACATTTTATAAGGGGGGTTTGGGATAGAGCACAAGGGACAGTATCAAAGAAAGGGAGAATGCCAATTACTTGTATATGTACCACAAATACATATAATGGCAAAAAGAGTAAATCTTATTTCAAATTTATCTAATTTACACAGAGAACGACACCTTGAAGCCCTATATTCAAATGGTACATGTTTCAAATTTATTTCCATTGCTGATAAAAGCTATCAACTTTTCGCATAAATCTCAAACCATGTATATCAAGACACGCTAATTTCAATGATATTTTGATGGCCTTACTGGGATGGCGAAATTAGCTCCTCAATTGATCTATCCGGGGATATACTGCATTGTATGCGTTTTTTCCAAAAGAGGGCATTCATAGACAGTGTAGACCCACAGACAAACACTCCAACCCCTTCATCAGCAACAGAATAAGTTTGGAAATGCCTTCCAATTTCGCTAAAAGGAATATCAATACGTCTCATTTTTACCTTTAAAAGTAATAATTTGGACATGATCGCACTCAATTAAGAATTGTCAAAATAAAGCAAAATATTATTTGTAGTGAAGCAATTTTGTATGCTATATTTACTTTTTTAGAAGTGGTAATGGAGTGAAACCTCAACAGCTTGAACCCTGATAGCTTGAAGTATCCGCTTATGTCACATAAAATACATGACACATTCGATTCAGAGTATAGGGTGTATTTCTGAATGTGCCATATTTCGCTGATACAAAAGAAAATCCTAGTGAGACGGTTGTTTTATAGAATATGTATTAATATGCATATTTGATAAGATTGGAGGAGAGTAATGGATTAAATAGTATTTGCAACCAAACTGCTTTTAGCTCAAATTGCTAATTACCCTTAGTATAGTGATTGTGATGGGTTCTCTCACTTGATATGGGAGCGTTCATTGTACATAATAAAGGGGTAACTGGTTATAATTTCCAACTTAAATTTAATTTCTTCTTCTCAATATAGCTTTAGACCTAGAAAACAGTGCAGACCCTGGTGAAATGCCGCATTATGTGGTATTTCAACTTGATCTTCCCAGTTTGCAAAGTGTGGGTTAATAGATCTTTTAAGATAGTTTGTATAAATTTACTCAGGGCCTCCATTAACTTTCAAATCCAGGAAGTGCAGACTTCCTACCTTTGAAATTTGGAAGTCCCATTGATTTTTTTTTGGAAGTCCCACTTTTTTCTGTGATAAGATCGCAGTGTGGCGGATTGTCAAACTTGCTTTGAAAATCAAACATATATATTTTAGAGATAATTCTTCTTTGTTCCTACAATGCATTTTTACCTTAAAATTGCTTATAATGCTACAGAGGGGATGTCTGATGTCTTCTGAATTGTCATGTAGTCAGCCTAGATGGGGAAGAGGGAGCTGGTTGCTTTGCATTGTTTGTCTTCCTGGTGTCTTGTGATTGCTGTGTGGCTCTTCCACACAATGAGATAGATAGATAGATAGATAGATAGATAGATAGATAGATAGATAGATAGATAGATAGATAGATAGATAGATAGATAGATAGATAGATAGATAGATAGATAGATAGATAGATAGATAAGAATTTGTTTGGGAGTGTGTTTGTGTAGCAATTATTATTTTAAAAGCTTGTATTTGTTTGTGTAACAATTATTTTTTAAAAGCTTGTACTTGTTTGTGTAACTTTTTTTAAAGCTTGTACTTGTACAGCATAAAAATTGCAACAAAATACCCATGCCATTCGATTTAAATAAACTGTATGTTCGTTGGTGTTGTGCCTGTGTAGAAGGAGCGTTCAAGTACTAAATTATCGCAAGGCTCAAGAAAATAATCAATTAAGTCGCAGACATGTAGAGTTTGTAAAGCATGCAAAGTGTCATGTCGGCACTTTCTTTATTTCAAAGATTCCTCAACTGTCAAACAAAACCGATACTGATTGGCCGTTTCGCTTTATTGCTCAGGGATTGGATGTCCGCCGCGCGATCTGAAGCAGCAGGGATTGGTTTCTAAGGCCGTTGTCAAGATGTGTCCATGTTTTCACACCTGTTGGGTGACACGCTTTAATAATTACGCTTTCGACTGAAGCCTACACGTGACACTGGCTGTCAATAAAACTCAAAATCAGTCAAGTGGGACGTCCTAGCGTGGTCAATAAACAAAATAAATGAGTTTCCAATATGAAGGCAGGACATATATCACGTAATCTGGTAAATGTAGGGTTTTTTTTTCTGCAGACAGGACGTCTCGATATCCAATTTTGGTCGTACTAAGAAATTTTCTGAAGTCCGCAGTACGTCTTTGATGTGTAATTTCGACATATGCAGCCGATTTTGGGACGTAATATACGGTGTACGCCCGCCTAACGTAAGCCCCCATTTACTTGAAAAATTCATGGGTAGAATTGTCTTACTCCATTGCAGTATTTAGTATCCCTTTTGAATAAGAAACAGAAATATGCATTAACCCTTAAAGCGCCACCTATAATTTGCAGCAGTCGGCACTTTCAAATCTTGCTGCTTTTTCAAAAATAACAAATAAGGCATGATATTTCATGAGAATCATCTGCTGGCAGACGATCCTCATGAAATATCATACCTCATTTTTTTCGAAAATTGGGAAAGATTTTGCAAAATTTTTCTTCTGCTGCAGTTGTGATTGGCGTCTTAAGGGTTAATTTTCTATTTTTGCAACTGAATATCAATAGATAAGTAAACCAAATTTAATCACAACTGAGTTTTGTTTATTTATGAATTCCAATTTTTCAACAATCACGGCCCCACATATTGGATTCCTTTTTTGAAGGAAGCCAACTTGTTTGTTTATTTTTAGGACCTCATTATCCTCAAGTCGTTGAATGTTTTGTTCTTTAATCATTATAACACTGGACCATTAATTATTCACTATAATATTATTAAACCCATCCAGACCTACAAAAATGCTTAAAAGGTTCTACTCTGAAGAAAAGGGCTGCCAATGCTAACAAGAAATATCTTTAAAAAAGATATTCGGCGGCTCTCAAATACTGACGATAAACGCAACCAAATTCGCTGGTTTAGACGAAATTCCTATCTACCCTTTTGCATGCTGGAATCTAAAACCAGCGAAGTTGTGGTCCTGTTTCTGCCTCTCTTTCGCTTGGTTTTGTGCACATCTAACTATTTTCGCTGAGCTATATGCATCCTATTTTTTTTTTAATTTTAGGCATTCACCAGCAAGGGTTTGGGAACAATGTTTTAAGTCCTTAGTTTTTAAGAAAATAGGGGGGGGGTGTTGACAATAAATTAATGTAAAATTAAACGTTCATTGAACAAACTGAACACCAGAAAAGAACATAGCCAGGATCGAGGAATAAATACATGTAGGATTCAAAACTGATCGACACCCAGTAAGCACATACAATCGGGCCATTATCGGCCCGCCACTGAAATGCCATCCAAATGACATTTTGCTAGCAGTCCGATAGTGGCCCGAGTTTGGATGCTGACTGACCCATGCGCGGATCAAGGAATTTTTGCCAGGGTGGTCCAGGCCCGACTGCCAGAAAACAGCTCTGACAACGTGTTTTGTCTTTTTTTGTCCTCAACTTTTACAGTTTTACAGTGGCTTATCAATGGTTTATTTCAAAGAAAACTATAATTTTACAACGTTTCGGGGGCGGTGGGCGGGTCCAACCTATTCCGGGGGGAGGGGGGGGGGGATTCTGCAAACCCACCCTAAACAAATTTGAGCGGGACTTCCCTTTACATCATTTGCATGAAAATTACTAAGTCAACACACAGGAAAAACATGTGGCAGGGGTCCCTTATACATTATGACTTTCCGTTCACCCCAGCACTATCCCCAGCCAACATAAAATGCAAATAAATTAGAAGAACTGAAGAAGTGGGACGGGGCACTTGGTACTACAGAAGCTTACACCAAAGTACCAGCTCCTTCAGGTGTGATAGACAAGAGACAGTTAAGATAGTCAAAATAACATCTAGCTTTTATCATTTCCATTAGACTTTCCAAAGTCTGTTAATTTTTCTTCTTCTTTCTATTATTTTTTCTTCATAAACTTCATTTCTTTAATACAATCTTCGAAAACTGAACAAAATTAACATTTTGAAGTCAATATTCACTTTATCAAACAATAAGCAGGAGGTTCATCTAAAATCAATTCTGAAATGTAGGGACTTGGGCAAGTCTATATTTCCATCTCCATTCTTACACACAGATGTACGAAATTAAGCTACCTAATTGTATCAGCTAGTTGGTATTTATCTTTTTATGCATATGAAGAACAAGTTTTAATAGATTTTTGTACTTACAGGGGAAATTACCTGTTGAAGCAAAGAAGTAAACCACGGCTGATATGCCGATCGTTAGAGGGCGCAACACCCTTGGGCCCTTATAGTGCATCGAGAGGATTTACATCTTAGTAGCACGACTGATATGCCGATAGTCGGTCAGTTGAAATGTCCGATAAACAAACAATTTTAACACAATTTACTCGAAAAAAACGTTGATTTTTTCTTTGATATTTTCCGACTTGAAAAGGGGATTTTTTCATCCGAACATAGGAGAAAAGAAACGTTTTGGCATTGGGAATATAACCGTATAACGGTCAAAAAAGACTATTGTCGAAATATATGAAACAGACTATAATCATGTCCAGATATGGGAATTGGAAAAGTTACAAATATTTTATTTAAATAACGTGATATTACTGTAAAGTCCTTTCGAATTTAGTGGGTTATTTTATAATGCACTTCTTTACTGTGTGCAAGGCATGTAAACAATGATAGTGACAGCAATTTACAAAGACTGTATATGTGACAGCAATTTACAAAGACTGTATATCGGGGGTTGACCTATATTCGAGACGAGGTCGTTAATACATTGCATTTTTAGACCAAGTGCACAGACTGGTTCTCTGCCATTTACATGTATGTTTTCAAGTTTAGTTTCATGTTTAATAAGATTGTAAGGACATTCTGAGTATTAACCAATGAGAGCATCTTTTTCCAGTCGGTGTGATGAATATTACAATTTAAAAATGCTTCTGATTGGTGAATAATTTAGAGCTAAAGCGATATTAGAACGGCGGCCAAAGGCCGCCGTAAAAACAAAATTCTTTGAGCAACATCTCTTTAATCACTGACCACTTTCAAATATTTCACACATGTCACCAACCAAATTTACTCAAATAACTCACTTCTGCTAAACAAAATGGTGTACAGAGCTTAAAATAGAAAACAATTTTTCTCTGCATGCTTGCTAATTCTGCATGCTTTTGTTATCGTCTGACCTTTTTTCTCCAAAATTAATGTTTTCAAAAAGGTTTTGGGAAACACTAAGGGTGTACATCAAACGTTTATGGATCCAGTTCAGGACCAATTTTCTGTTTGTCCTGATCTTGGTCTGAACTGTTTGCAAGTTATATCAGCAGACATAAAAAGTTACCTTTAGCATGGAAAGAGTTAAAGAACCTCTTTGAAGCTTAAACCCCAAATAAAAATGATTTCAAACAGGTCAGGTACCCCCAGGGCAAAGTTCCATTTGGCTTTAAAAAATTGCTTCCAGGGCTAAAAATATTCACTTGAGCCATCCAAGGCCTTAATAGTCCTGTTGCTTGAAAATTGCACAGCCTTGATGGTGTGTTGAAATATACAACATTTTTCTTAATTATTTCAGATATGGACTTGTTTCAAGAAGATTTGGACCTGTCATGGTAAGTCAGTCTAAATGATCATGATTAATGATAGTGAACCTGTAGCCTAATCCCATACTATTGAAGAGATTGATCATGAAATAATTTCTACGGTCATTCTCCTGATTCAAAAATGGTTGATGTCAGTAACAAACTACTGGTTAACCTCTTGACCAAGCTTGCCCAGAAAAAAGTGTGCTTGGGTGAACTGACCGCCTGGACATGACCATAGTTTTTGACCGAGGCATCAAGAATCAGAACAAACAAAACTAACACCTGTATTGAAATGACGACAGTGAACTAGTTTATTAAAGGTACATCTATATTTAAATGATGGTGTTGAACCTGTAATTTATAGGTTCATCTGTAGCTAGTTAATGGTGTTGAACCTGTAGTTTATAGGTTCATCTGTATCTAGGATATGGTGTTGAACCTGTAATTTATAGGGCAATTGTCAATATTTTTTGCTGAAATTTTGCATGCAGGCAGAGCAGCAATAGATATGAAACATATCAAACGTGATTTCAGTTTGAATGCATGGGTCCGAGCCCCTGGGGTGGTCTTCGGGGGTGGGGCGGAGGCCTGAATTAAACTTTTTAAGAATATGGTCATGTTGCATATCAAATTTAAGCTGACGACTTTTGCAACAACATGGTAGCAAATATTTTGCCCACAGACACAACTCAACCCAGGGGGTGGGGTCAAAAGGTCAAACTATATATTTTTGTGAAAGAAATCATGTTGCATACCAAATTAAAGGGAATTGAGCACAGAGCACCATGAAAGCAAATATGCTGTATTTACACACACCTTGATCCCTGGGGTGGGGTCAAAAGGTCATATTATTTTTTCTTTTCTAAAAGTGGTCATGTCGCATATCAAATTAAAGTGGAAGAAGTGTAGACCTACATGCAAGGTAACACTTTGAATTTATACACACCCTTGACCTCTTGGGTTTGGGTTGAAAGGTCAGATATTGAAATTGTGTAGATGTAAGTATATTTTTTTTAAATTAAACTATAAGCACTAAAACATACTTGACAGGCGTTTGTTATGATCTGAATATGGGATTGATGTTTTGTGATTTACATGTTTCTCTGAAATAACCCTTCGTCGGGGGATATAAATTCGTCGAATTTGTCTTGTTGGAACTAATTTTCAAATTGGATATAGGAATGAATTGTTATTTTTGTGGATTTTATCCATGTGTAAACTCCGGTGAATCACTCACAAACTGAGTTTATGTAAAGTTTGTGAGTGATTTGTCTGAGTTTACACATCAATAAAATCCACAAAAATAATAACTCATTCCTTATAATTCCAACTTTGAAACAAAACAGCATATTTGTAAAGGGTTGATGACAATATTTCAAATTTTAAAGCCCGCTGAAGGAAAGTAGTTTGTAACCGCTGTCCACGAAAGATGGGACAGCCATCTTGAAAATTTTGTCAGTTCAAAACTTTTTTTTGCTAAATAATGATTACAATGTCATTCTTTTGGGAGTGAATATGTGAGTATGAGCTCAAAACAACTCCATTTAGTTTGGAATTGTTTTCTTTTGTCAAACCTCTTGCTGGACTTATTGAAGAACATTTAGATTTAGGCGCTACCACCACAGATCGACAGGTTTTAAAACACTTACCTTCACGAGTCCCTGCCTAATATCCCAGCATTAGTAGGACCTAAGCCTCCATTTATAACAGTAAAAAAAAAAGCAAACATCAGGAATCGATACAATCAAGCCCCACAGTAGACAGTTTGCTGTCAAACTGCGTTGAAACATTTCCTTGTTGATGTAGACTTGACATAGTTTTGATTACTTTTTTGGTTTGATTTGATTCTTTACGTCCCATCAACAATCTTTCAGTTATATAGGGACGTATCTTCCTGGGTTTAACCAGTACTAAGCTAGGATAAATGTGTCTTGCGTAAGGACCACAACGCAGTGAAAGAGAGAAACTCTCTTTGCAATATGCTATAAGACTTGCTGCTAACCCATCAAATCCTGCTCATGAAGTTACATTCCCACCAAATTATGCTAATTTGTATGAACAAAAACCTAAAGCTATTAAATCATTTGGCATCAGAATTTCACCACTTTTAGAATCTGCCAATATCAAACCACAAAATATTGAAAAACATTTTACACCAAATATTCCAGCTTGGTGCATGAAACCACCAGAAATACTTTTTGATTTACATTCCGGGAAAAAATCTGAATCAAATCCACACATATTAAAAGATGATTTCAGAAAAATGCAAAGTCGTTATAAGAATTACCAACAAATTTATACTGATGGGTCAAAGGAAGACTCAAAGGTTGGTTGTGCTGTTATATCAGACAACCATAGTAATATGCAACGTATACCTGACGATTCATCAATTTTCACTGCTGAAGCCAAAGCAGTTGATCTAGCTTTAGATTTCATTAGCACTTGTGATGCAAACAATAAATTTATTATATTTTCTGACTCGCTCTCTGTATTGAAAGCAATGAACCATACCAGTTCAAAGAATCCACAGATTCAGAAACTTTTAGAAAAATGTCATGAGCTTTTAACTTATAAAGAAATTGTTCTCTGTTGGATTCCTAGTCATATAGGTATCCAAGGGAATGAGATGGTAGATAAGCAAGCAAAAACATCGCTTTCATTAGAACCAACTTCTTTTAAAATTCCATTTTCCAATTTTAAGCCCTCTATCAATAAATATATCTTGGAAGAATGGCAAACTTCATGGAATAACAGCATTGGTAATAAACTTCTTGACATCAAACCAACTATTGGTGAATATCAAACAGTTGTTAGAAACATTAGAAGAGAAGAAGTAGTTTTAGCTCGACTCCGCTTAGGTCATACAAGAGTCACTCATTCATACTTACTACAAGGTGAAGAGCAGCCACAATGTGTTGGTTGCGACGCACCATTCACCGTACGTCACTTCCTTTTGGAATGTGGCGATTTTGCACAAGTAAGAAATACTTGCTTCCATGTTGATAACATGAAAGAATTATTTCAAGATATACATATTGATAGTATTATGACATTTTTAAGACAAATAAATCTTTTTAACAAAATCTAATTGCTATTTTTAAAATCATGTTTTGTTTTACATTTGTATCAGACCATAATACAGATTTTTTAATGTTGTATTCTGTTCAGTTAAAGAACATGTACAGTTATCTGAATAGCTCTTTGAAACTGTCAGATATTGTACGTGGTCTCTCCTGTCAACAATCGTATTGCAACTAATTATCATTATACACACTCATTATCATCTTTCCTTTTATTTTATCTTATAAATTTTTACTTTTTCCATCTTCATTATGTTTAGTTTAATACCGTCTGACGCTAATGACCCACAAGGGTTGATGCGTCGTTAAGAACCAAACAAACAAACAACGCAGTGAGGCCGGTGAGTCAAGACCGGTGGTCGGTCTCGAGTCAAGCACTCTACCACTGAGCCACTGCGCTCCCTAGTTTTGATTACGATTCTCTTCAATGGTAATGACCTCACATAACCTCGTCATCCAGTTCATGTCTTAAGAGTTTGCTTTGAAGATGTACCACCATATGGGGTAAGGGTTTTAAAATGAGCTTTCAGCATGCTTAACTATATTAAAACTTGTGAATATTTATTTCTGACATTTTATGTACAGTTCGTTACTATTAACACTAACAGAACTGTGAAATCAAGGCAGATATCAAATATTCATACACATGGGTTTTTAGCGAAGTGTAAAACCTATTTAATTTTGTCAACGGACCAATCAAAATCGCTTAAAAAACATTAAAAACAATAGTTGGAATTACACAAACATAAAAAGATCTAATTTTTTATGCAAAACTGGCAGAATTTATATTAAACCTTAAAATTATTCTGGTCCTTGTGTGGAATTCCTTGTCCCAGAACAAAACATATAAAGGATACAGTCATGTCTTATTTCTCAACCAAAACATATGTTGTGGTGCCTGTACTCAAAAGAACTGTCTCAGTGAGACGGTTCTTTTGAGCACCCAAAAGGTATGTAAAAACTGACAGGTAAAAAAATAGTCAAAATTTTACACTCAAAAATCTAAACCTGTGTGAAATAATATATATTTTTGTATGTGGCAGACCAATTAAACAATCTCAGATTGAAATTTTCAATTCAAAAAGACGTTTTTATATGGAATCATTGTCACAGCTATTATCTTGCTTATTAAGTATAAAATTCATCATTTAATATTTTTTAAACAACTCATTGTTATACCTTTTGCTACTCTCCCTACTTGTTTAAGCTGATATTTCCCCTTTTTTAACTATATTTTGCAATTTTTATCCCTACTTTTTCCCTACTTTGTGGAGATTACTTTAAACATGTAATGATGAACAATTATTATTTCAGGGATTACGGTGATCTCTCTATGGAAATAGAGCTGGATGTGGTATGTTGTGTGTGTGAAACCGATGTGGGCCTCTTTGATGAAGTATTGATCTGCCAGTGTTGTTTAAACAAAGCCCATCAGACATGTACCAGTAAGTACCTAAATTTACCAGAATTCTGTCTCATAGGTCCAGATAAGGACATTTTATTTGCGTAGAATTTTAATTATTTTCTTACCCATTAATTTAAACATGTGTTTTGGGTAATCAAAAGAACCGTCTCAATGAGACGGTTCTT
Organism: Loripinus fragilis; assembly: GCA_964019695.1. Taxonomy (NCBI): domain Eukaryota; kingdom Metazoa; phylum Mollusca; class Bivalvia; order Lucinida; family Lucinidae; genus Loripinus; species Loripinus fragilis. Next base: position 96,509,284 of record OZ026526.1, on the reverse strand, counting down.
TTGAGTACCCACAACATATGTTTTGGATGAGAAATAAAGAAACTAATTTTCCAATACGCACTCTTATCTGGAGGCCTGCTGTCTGCCCTTAATTACAGTCAAACCTCAGTTATTCAAAGTGCCATAGACCACAGGAATCCTTTCGAATAATCGGTAGTTTGGATTATCAAAATCAGTAGTTTGGGATTGATACTTTCAGTAAAAACTCGGAGGCTTTCATAGAACGTCATTTTTTTGCCAGAACTTGCATTTTCAACTGGGTTTTTCCGTGAAGTATTGCAAATATCAGTCTGTCAAAGCATTGACAAAAATGAGCTGCTTGGAGGTTGTGGTCATATCGTCTCTTATGCTTTGCAGGTCTAAGAACGCAGAAAAGAAAAGAAAAGAAAATCAAGAGCTTATCCACTATGTACATGTACCTACATTGATAACAACAATGACTAGAACGTGCAGTCAGTGGGGCGCCATGGCAAATCCCAACGCTAAAGTTTTGACCCGCCAGCACCCACAAGTCCCTCCCCTGGGGCATGACCCTAGCAACAGATTCAATATGTTTTCTATATTTTATTTGTGAGAACACACACAAAGTTTGGTATAAAAATCTTTGAAATTGACATGGTAACCGAAATGCAAGTAAAATTTTCATCCTAGGGACAAACTGATGACCTTGGGTTGAGGTCAAAAGGTCAAATATCATTAAATTTCGGCTACCATGTCATATTCTATGATTTTTATACCAAACTTTGTGTGTGTTCTTACAAATAGAAAACATATTGAACAGAATTTTCATTCTGTTGCTGGGGTCATGCCCAAGGGATGAGACTTGGGGGTGCTGGGTGAGTCAAATACTTTAGTGTGGGGATTTGCGATGGCAACCCATCAACTGCACGCTCAAATTATTTTTGATGTAATCCGTTTCATAACCATTATTTTCCTATAGGTGGGTGTGCTTAATATAAATGTGTGACATTTTTATTGGCAATTAGGAATTTGAAATTAAAGGGTAATTTAACAGCAATTTCCATAATCGGCACCAACGAATCTCTTTGAAAAATTGATTTTTTTTTTCAGAAAATCGAAATAAGAAAAAACAGTAGTTTTATTGCAATAAATACTAGAGAAAAAAGTCAACAAATTTTGTGATATTTTTCCTAATTTTTGAAAAAAAGTAAGGTAATTTTTACCCACAGCAGTTTTAACTTAGCCATTTTTTGATCATTGCAGTGCATACCTTGTTTGAATTGTTTTCCATTTCAGCTTAGAGTGCAGGCCTATTGTTTTGATTGTAATAATTCCTTGTCATTGCTTAGTTTTAACTTGGTCTTTTTAGCTCACCTGAGCCATTGGCTCATGGCAAGCTATTGTGATGGTTAGATGTCCGTCATGGGATGTCCATCGTTAACAATGGCTTCAAATGACATCTCCTAAACTACTGGCTGGATTTTGATCAAACTTGGTAGGAATGATCCTTATATGGCCGCCTTCAAAAATTGTTCAAATGGTTCTGGTCCAATGCATATCTAGGTCACACAGGCTAAAAATAGATTTTCAAGATGAAAACTTTAAAAATTTTCATTTCTGAAACCACAAAGCCTAGAGCTTTGATATTTGGTATGAAGCATCACCTAGTGGACCTCTACCAAGTTTGTTCAAATTATACCCATAGGGTCAAAAATGGCCCTGTCCTAGGGATCACATGTTTTACATAGGCTTATATAGGGAAAAAGTTGGAAAAATCTTCTTGTCTGAAACCATAAGGCCTAGAGCCTTGATATTTGGTATGTAGCATCACCTAGTGAACCTCTACCAAGTGTGTTCAAGATATATCCATGGGGCCAAAAATGGCTCTGCCTCGGGGTCACATGTTTTACTAAGGCCTATATTAGGAAAAAGATGAAAAAAAATTCTTTTCTGAAACAATATGACCTAGAGCTTTGGTATTGAGTATGTAGCATCATCTAGTGGACCTCTACCAAGTTTGTTATACCCCTCGCAAACTTTGTTTGTGTGGGGGTATACTGTTTTCACGTTGTCCGTGCGTCCGTCCATCTGTCCGTCCTTGCGTCAGTGCGTAACGTTTTGTTTCCTTAGTATCTTGAAGAGTCATTGCTGGATTTTCATTAAACCTTGCAAACATGTTCATATATACAAGACAACTACTTTAAACAAAAAAGTAAGGGCTAGGGGCCAATTCTATTAGAGTTATTTCCCTTTGTAGTTCTAAATGGCATTTTATATAGGGTTTTATGCTTTTTCTATTATAGTCCATACACGGGCTGATCAACTCCTACCACAGCTTTTGATGGAACAATTTGATACTTTTCCTATACAATGTAGACACATTGAACATATGCATGAAGGAGTTTGGTTCAGAAAAAATAATTTTTGACAAAATGACAGCTGTGAGTACTTAGACAATTTTTCCATGAGAGGTCTTTTGTATATGCATTGGTGGTGCCTTCATGGGCCGATCAACTTCTACCACAGCTTTTGATGGAAAAATTTGATACTTTGCCTATACAATGTAGACACATTGAACATATGCATGAAGGAATTTGGTTCAGAAAAAATAATTTTTGACAAAATGACAGCATATACTTGTTGTGCAGTATATTTTCGTTCACTACAACCCTCCCCCAATGTTTATCTAGTTCACCCACAGAATTCCAGTTACTTATATGCCTGTATTTTCAGACTGGAAACTGGAAGAAGCCAGTTGATCTGGACCTACAGTGTTTTCATAAATGGATAAATCTGTGTTCAACAGGACAAGGGTTAATATTGCCACTCTATAATGAAAATATTGTGCTAATTGTTGTCTGTTGCATTATTGTCTACTTAAATGTACTGTTATAATATTTCAGTGTCTGGTGAGGCTGCAGCCAGCTGGTCATGTTCTTCCTGTGGTGAGTATCTTTTCATAGTATCTGGTTAAAAAACAAAAAAAGAAACACATACATCATGGGTAGGAAACTACATAGACAGAACCGTAAATATGTCATGGGTAGGAAACTACATAGACAGAACCGTAAGTTCTGATAAGGAAATCTTATGAGGCTTTTTCTGGTTCTGTATATGGAGACTGAAAATAATGCCTAAAAGATTTCCATTATTATATTGTAAATTAGTAAAAAGAGAATGTAGTGCTCTGATCTGGTTGTTTAACTTCTAATCCAAGCTGATGCGAGTTGAAAATTGTGTATGGTTTTATCTGAATTGTTTTTGTTGTGAGGTAAACGAAGGCTAATGCATAGAATGGCAACTATCATTTTGTGTATATGTCTCTTCAAAGCTATAAACTTTGTAAGTGTTTAGAGAGTTGAAATGTGATATTTGGTTGTCTGATCCAGCCCCATTTATGAAAAACGAGAATTTAAAAAAATGAATTTTGAGAAGAAATGAATATGAGCCAGTGCATGAGATTTCCAACAATGTGGTATGTGCAACCAGCAAAGCCTCAGATCAGCCTGCGCATACACGCAGTCTGATCATAGCCTTTGCTAGTCGCTTGAATATTCTATGAATGTTAAGCTAATAACTGAACATCATTTGGAGTGTCTAAGCTTAAGGCTCCACAGGCTTGTCCGAGTCTACACTTGTCAAAATACCATATTCCTTCATTTTCCTCACGACAAAATATTTACATTCTCAGTGTCTGGCCTTAGATGAATCCAACATTTCTAGCTGCTTGCATTTCTCCATGCAAAACATGGAAATGTCATGTGATCCAGACCGCACCTCTAGGCAAAGTTATGTCAATGTCAGCCAATAACTTGCTTTGTTTATCGACATATGCGTGACATAATTCATGTATCGTTACAACGTTATGTACACGAGTTTTGCTCCCTGGCTGTTCCAACACCTCCGTTACAAATACAATTTTCCTTTTTAAAAGGGTAACTAGCAGTGTTGGGTGGAAGATAATTAAGTAAATTTGATTGATGGTACATGTATAGAATGTAAATATATAGATTGAAATTCATGTTTTAAGTTTGCACTGGATGATGAAAAACATTAGCTATTAGAAGCCCTTCACAGACATTAAAATAACTAATTTTTTGTATCATCCAGTGCAAGCTTAAAATATGAATTTCAATCCTTAAAAGGATACAAAACTGTACACAATTTGCAGCTCGCTTCAGCTTAGATAAGTAGTTAAAAGACCAGAGTGGAGAACTACTTTCACCATTTTTCGCTATTTTACACTATAAAAACACTTAACAGAAAACTTACCAATTATTAGGAAATTTTTTAGACTACATATACAGAATCAGAAAGAGCTTCATATACAAATTAATGGTTCTGTCTATGTTGTTTCCTGCCTGTGTACATAGGAAAATCGATTAATTGAAATAGTGAAAAATTTTAGATAATCTCCTATCCATCAGTTTAAATAATCAAATGTGTTGGGTGCTCAAAAGTACTACATTTCATTAAGATGGTTCTTTTGAGTACCCACACCATAAGCTTTGATTCAGCATTAAGAAAAGTAGTTTTTAGTTACATACTCTTATGGCCTGCAAATTATGATTTTTATTCTTTTCTAAAGAACTAGGGGATCTTTTCAAATGAAACTTTATCTATCCATGCATAACCACATCTCTGTACTCCTTGGTTACATTTATCAATGATAATACAAAGGAGGCTTGACTACCGAATTGAATGTGTTAACACTTGAGTTACTTCCCTTGATTTAACCAGAATATGCAACAATAGAATTATATACTCCATCCAGATAAGAGACGTTGGGCGGTTCTTAGCTAAGTTCAACCCCTGGACAAATACATTTAGAAATTGGTTAGTCAGGTCGCAATGTTTGCGTATTCATCCATCTGTGAAACTCTCCTCACCAATATTATATACCTGTAATTCTATAGTTGCCGTATCGTGAAAAATAGCGTTATGAGAATTATTGCAGATGAATATGATCAGTCCAGATACCTATAATGCTAAGGCAGTGACGTATATTAGATCATATAAGTCATTGGCTGTACTACTTGCATCTTAAACTATACAAGCAAAAAATCAATTTTCGACAAACACAAGTTTTATTGTTTCATAAAAGGTATGTGAACCCTTTCCCCTAGGTCCAGATAATGAACCTTTATCATGCCGAATTTTAATTGGTGTTGTGTGTGTGTAGGTTTGATAGAGTTGTTTTTTTGTAATGCTATTTTTTCGAAGTCCGAGCTAAAACCCAAATCATTTTCTTGCCAAACAAACAGAATTTTGAAGAATGTTTTCATACACAAATATTTTCCAAGTAGCCTACTTAGAAGTTTTGTGATTATTTTGCCCAATGCAGGAGCCATTATTGAAATCGTTTTGGTTAATTCTTATATATTTTCTCTTTGTTTCAGACTGGATGTCAGAAGACTTAGACCAGTCAGAAGAAGCTGTCACAAGCAATCCAGGGGAGATTAATCTTAATAGTTCACTGACAGGTATAAAGAAATTACTTCAAGCATTTCACGGTTTGGGTAGGTATATGATAGTAGTCTACAGCCGAGGTGGGTGTATAAAAAATTAGGCTGGTGAAAGTCTTCAAAATGGCTGACATTCAAGATGGCCTCCAAAATAATGAACTTTAAAGAACTGAGTGAAAAACATACCTACCTCGGGTTTAATTGCGTCTAAGTTTTTCAAATGTTAATATTTTCATATATTTTGTTTATGCGTCAAAAATGAAAGCTTTTAAAACAATATTTTTATGTTCTCAGGTGTTACATATGTTACTTTATTATCATTACTCCCTAAGAATCATAATATTGACTGTTGTTGTTTGCTGTCAATGTTCCCCTTCATAGTTTTTGAAGTCTTTATTAATTTGATTTCATAAAAGGCTTAAAGCGATTTCAAATAAAAACAATTGGAGCATTCTATCCTCACAACTTTTTCAGCAATAGCTCTTTGAATACATAAGCCCCAGTTTACTGAAGGCCAATCTTTAAGTTTTAAATAATTTTTTTTCGCATTCATCAATATCACAAAGATGAAGCTATATATACTTGTCTGATTTCACTCAATTTGTCAAACATTTGATTTAACCAATAAAACTACCAATAAAGTTAAAATAATCCACACTTATGATAACTGTTATATATGTTACTTACTTTAATATATATTTGTATTGCTCACTTGACCACATGCTGCCTAAAGACCTGTGGAGAGGCTGTTTAGTGCATTAAATTTTTGTCAACCACATTATATATGACAAATCTAATGTATAGTGGCTCCTTAGAAATAGAATGTATTACCATGCAACAGTCAAGTCAAATACGTTACCATTAAATAATAGTGGAACTCATATTATTATAGTGCTATTAGTGTTTGTTTCATTTTTTTCATACCGTCTTGATCTTTGAATTGAATAAGCTTACTAGCAGAATGATAATTATTAGCTTAGGCACCTGGTATTTTTGTAATATACGTTACTTTTTTTAAATATTATTTTTGTACAATGTTATAACTATATGAGTTGAAACACTTAGTGGATGAAAATGAAATTGACTACCATCTAAGTGCTCAAAAATACATTTAGTGTGAGTATTTTCTTTTTAAACATATCATATGAATGATTTTCAGCTTCAACAAAAACATAGTTGCTTTAAAGGGAAAAACTTACTTTTAAAGCACAAAAAATGTTGTACTTTTTTTTCTCTGAATAGTTTCAATTGGAATTTAATACCTATTTATTTTTCATAAACAAACTATGTCAAAAGAAAGATTAAATGATTCTTTTATCTCTGCCACTACCTAGTTTTTGGTTCTTTTAATTATGCATTAAATGCCATCTACAAGACATTTCCCTTCACTGTCACAGCTCAATTCAGCTGAAATAAATAAAAGCAAGAAGCAATATAGTAATAGGTTCCATGAACAATTTTATAAAAAGTAAGAAAGGTGACCAAGATCCGGAATCGATACAATCAATTCCCACATCTGACCTAGGATACCAAACATTCATTTTTTTGCATTGATAATCATCTATTGACTACAACAGCCATGTTCTTAACAAGTCACAAAAGCTAACTTACAATTCTAAGAACTGTAAGTCATTCTAAGTATAAGTCCAAATCAAGAAGTGAAACATTAAATAATGAATTCCTCCATGTAAAATAAACAGCTGAAGTTTGTGGAAATTATAATGGTTCTGTCTCACAATAAGCACCCACCATACATATCCTTGTGGTCATAGTATTTCAGTATCTACAGAGTAACCAGTTTGGTAAAAGAAATGAAATTTATGTTGGTAATGTATATAACAAAACACCAATGAACCCTTGTTGGGTACTTTAGATTTCCTAAATTTCTGGGATTTGTTGGGTACTTACTCTTTCTTGGCTACTTTTTCTAACATCGTAAGTACCCAACAAGTATCTAAATGTAAGAGCGTTGGTCTGTCCGTAATGCTATCTCCTCCTAAACCATTTGACGAAATTCAACCAAGTTACTCACATGAATGGGGCATGCAACGGCAAATTTTTTTTGGCCCAACCACCTTGGGCCCTGGGGAGGGGTCAAAATGTCAAATATCATTTAATTTTAATTACAAAGTCAATTTCAAAGATTTTTATACCAAACTTTGCGTGTGTTCTCACAAATGAAAGATACAAAATATATCAGACGAGATTTTCATTCTGTCACCTGGGTCATGCCTCAGGGGTGGGGCACTGGGGTGCCCAGGGGGTCAAAAAATTATTGGGGGTACCATGGGGGTTGGGGGTCAAAAAGATTTTTTTCAGAAATTCAACCAGAAATAGTGTGTGAGTTACTTACATGAATGACACATGCATTGGCACAATTTTTTGGGTCCCCACCCCCTGGGGCCTTGGGGAGGGGTCAAAAAATTGAATTTTCTGAACATGGTCATGTAGCATATCAAATTAAAGGGGAAGAGCAGTAGACTAGGATACACTGAAAAATTTTAACCTACGATCAAATTGGTGACCTTTTGGTGGGGTCAAAGGGTCAATTACCATTAGATTTCTTTGAGAGTGTGGGGATTTGCGATGGCGCGCCATCAAATGTGTTCTAGTTACTCTTACATCCACCAACACACTAAAATACTTGTATAAAATCTGTTTAAAGGAATTTGAATGCCACCTTGTCAAATATGACCTAAACTTATTCTGTCTGTTAAAGTTTTTATAGGCTATATGCAATGTCTCACCCACTGAAAAAGGAGGTGCTGAAAATGCAAAAATGAAAATTCTTAGCAAACCCAAATAAATTTGGTACCAAAATATTTGTCATGTTCTAACTAAGAAAATGCATACCCACACTTGATGTTTTTGTTCACAAATAAGAAAGTTATGGGCGTTTGAAGTTCTGAAGTGAAATGCATTAAGTGAATGGAAAAAAGTCAGAGGTAATCCAAAAACACTACAGTGAAAATATAACATTTCACTGGTAAATGATATCACTTTTATTTGTTTTTGATATGTATTGATTTCACTGCCAAGTATAAAATAAATACTACTATTTAGTCGGGTGCCATCAGGTGCATAAAAGCTAATAGAAAGAATTGCCTGCTTAAATCTGAAAGTTAAGGGTTCTAAACTTATATAACGTTTTATCAGAGGTCATCTAATTGAACATTTTATATACAACAAAGTATTTGTGATAGAACATAACTGTTGCAGTTTTGAAATGGTCAGTAAATGGTCCTTTGAACACATGTTATCATAAACTAAAATACCTGTTAATAATTTTTGTCAACTGCAACTATTTAACAAAATATAGTGAATTTTAAGGGTATAGTTGAAATGAAACATAAATGACATCTAAAAATACAAACATCAAATATGCATAGACAATAACATGTTCTTACAGATTGCGTAACTGTTTTGTTTATTTTAACATTTCAACTGCTACCTTGACAGACAAATTTACATATTTATGTTTTTAAGAAAATGAGGGGTAACATAATTAACAACCATTTTGGAGACTTTCGCCGGCCTAATTTTCTATACACCCACCTGGATTGTATACTACTGGCATACACCTACCCAAAACAAGCATCAAAACTTCTGGCCAAGATCATGTAGGGTAAATAAAAAATTTGGATCTTGGATTCCGGACTAATGGGGGAATGATGAATGTCCAGGCTTCCCTGTGCAACTGCGCAGTCACACAAGGGCCTTTTTAGGTCGCAAAATACAAGTGTGATGTACGTGAATGTTGCGGGGAAGTCTTTGACTTTCGGATCTAAAACTATAATTATTAGTTGTGGATCCTCATTTGAGCATCCCTGTATGAGGACAGTTCTAGGTATCAGATTATGTGAGCCTTTGTATGGCAATACCGACAATTTGAATTTATGTGCAGAGAATACTCAGCTAAGCCTTGAGACCTGCCTTTTCTGATCAAAGTTTTGCTGTGTGCTTAAAAATTGTTACATGTAAGGACCAATGCTTTCAATATCAAGCCAGCATACTATTATGGGCCACAATCAGCCCGCTAGCAAAACACTGTTTAAATAGTGTTTCGTTGGCGTTCCCAATCTTATCCACTTGTATATGCTCACTTGGACCCCGCCCTTGGGGAGGAGCTCTTTTGTACTCAACATGTATCCAAACTGCTCACAATTATTGCTAGTTGCAAGAGTCAAACTATTGCTTTGTCACACACGTGCATATATGTTTCACATTCGTATGAAAGTTACTTGTCATATGAATGAGTAGCGGAGTATTGGACACACCTTTGCAACTGCTGTCTTGTCCGAGTTTCCATTGCCCACAAGGATTCTGTATTGAAGTAAATGATGAAATTAGTCACTCAGCTCCGCTGGCTACCTGCACATGCATGTATAAAAAAATATGGTAATCAAGGATTTACTATGAAAATATTCATGAGGTGGTATCCATCAAAAGATACAAGTTGGCATGTGCTCTAGTTGAAGACTCAGATCAGCCTGCACATCTGCTCAATGCCAAGAATCAAATGTTACTTTGGATGAAAAACTAAGACTCTGATCAGATTCTGAGGATGCTCATACTGATTTGAATCTTTTCTGTATGTACATGTCAACTTGTACCTCATGCTAGATACCTGACTGTATACCCTTACAAACACCAGATTCTGCTTATCTGACAAGAATTTCAGCATAATGACCCTAAAGAACATGGTCACATATTGATTACACTGGATACTGAGTGTATACCCTTACAAATACCAAATTCTGCTTATCTGACAAGTGTTTCAGCGTAATGACCCAAAAGAACATGGTCACATATTGATTACACTGGATACTGACTGTATACCCTTACAAATACCAAATTCTGCTTATCTGACGAGAGTTTCAGCATAATAACCCTAAAGAACATAGTCACATATTGATAACACTGGATACCCTTACAAATACCAGATTCTGCTTATCTGACAAGAGTTTCAACATAATAACCCTAAAGAACATTGTCACATATTGATTACACTGTATACCCTTACAAATACCAAATTCTGCTTATCTGACAAGATTTTCAGCGTAATAACCCTAAAGAACATGGTCACATATTGATTACACTGGATAAAGACTGTACATGTATACCCTTACAAATACCAAATTCTGCTTATCTGACGAGAGTTTCAGCATAATAACCCTAAAGAACATGGTCACATATTGATAACACTGTATACCCTTACAAACACCAGATTCTGCTTATCTGACAAGAATTTCAACATAATGACCCTAAAGAACATGGTCACATATTGATTACACTGGATACTAAGTGTATATCCTTACAAATACCAAATTCTGCTTATCTGACAAGGGTTTCAGCGTAATGACCCAAAAGAACATGGTCACATATTGATTACACTGGATACTGACTGTATATCCTTACAAACACCAGATTCTGCTTATCTGACAAGTGTTTCAGCGTAATAACCCTAAAGAACATTGTCACATATTGATTACACTGGATACTGAAAGTATTCCCTTACAAACACCAGATTCTGCTTATCTGACAAGGATTTCAGCGTATTGACCCAAAAGAACATATTTCACATATTGATTACACTGTATACCCTTACAAACACCAGATTCTGCTTATCTGACAAGAGTTCAAGCATAATGACCCTAAAGAACATGGTCACATATTGATTTACTCTTTCCTTGCCAGGCCTCACCAGTGTCACTGCGTTGTGGTCCTTGAGCAAGACACATTTATCCTTGCTTAGTACTGGTTCAACCCAGGAAGACCTGTCCCTGTTTAACTGAAAGATTGTTGATGGGACGTAAAGAATCAAATCAAACAAACAAACAAACAAACACTTTGTTATTTTATGGAGGAAAAAGTTAATCTTGAAAAACAATAGGCAACAATAAAAAAGATGTAAAAATCTAAGAATCATTTTTTTTAATTCTTTACAGACCTCCCAGCAGCTGCCCAAGAACAAACCAGTAGCGTGATCAGCACACAACAGACCCACAAGGAAAATCCACAGTTGAAACCCCATTGTGACGAAGAGGACCGTGAAATGCCTTTCCGAGAAAAAGTTGACTTTGTACTGCCAGCCCAATCTGTACAGCCTGCACAACGGAACATATTTCCATCTACAGTTACCCCACCACCTATACCACCATTAAGCGGACTTCCCGACCTGGACGAGATCAAGGGAGAACTGAAAAATATTGATAGTGATGTGTTCCAATCAAGATCATCGTCAGTAGGAGGACCACAGCTAGAAATAAACTGTAGTGTTGATCATAAACGTGATAAACCGTACATTGTCCTGGATAAATTGTACAGTGCCATGGATAAACCCTACAATACTAGTACTATTGATGATGTTAAACGCTACAGTATTGTGCATAAACCATCTTACAATGTTGACAACAAATTGTATAGTAGAGACAACAGACCGTACAGTGTTAGCAATAAGTTGTACAGTGTTGAAAACGAGCCATACAGTATTCAGAATGCAGCATGTAGACCAAATTCATCTAGGCCCTTTTCTCCTCAGACTTTCAGTTCTGCTCAGGGTAACGAAACTCCCCAGGACAACAAAACTCCCCAGATCAAAGAGACTCAGAAACGGAGCATATATAATCCAATGTGGAGTGTAGATAATGTGGTTGTGTTCTTGGGGTGTTTAGAAGGCTGTACAGAATATGAAGGTGAGTATTAAAAGGTTGGTCCTCTAACCTGGTGATAAAATAAAAATCATTTTCTTCTTTCCATCCAAAACATGCTATGGGTGCTCAAAAGAACCACCTCAATGAGACGGGTCTTTTGAGCACCCAAAACAAATGTTCGAACTAATGGATATGAAAATATTCACAATTTTAGGCCAATTTTATTCTTTATCTGGACATATGGCTCGGTCTCATCATGAGGAAACGTGTCTTTGGGGTTTGTCACCCGGTCATGCTCAAACCTCCATGCTCAGCTACAGAGACTAGATAATATCATGAAACTTTGCAATCCATGTTGCTAGTTTTGCTATCATACCTTGCAGAAAACGAACAACAAATGTGCTCATGAGACTGTGCAGGCTGGTCTGCACCTTAGTTGTTAGCAAACAAGGAATAAGGCTTTCTCTTGACAACCTGGAAACCACTCAGATCATAGGTCCAGATAAGGAATTTTTATTTACGTAAAAATCTTATTATTTTCTTACCCATTAATTTAAGCATGTGTTTTGGGTGCTCAAAAGAACCGTCTCATTGAGACGGTTCTTTTGAGTACCCACAACATATGTTTTGGATGAGAAATAAAGAAAATATTTTTCCAATACGCACTCTTATCTGGAGGCCTGTGTCTATTTCAAAATCTTCTATCTTTGTACAAAAAGGATTTTCAAAGCCACCTGCCTCCTTCCTGTGGTCAGACTGGATGTATTGCCAGGCTGACCAAGTCCTCCCTGCACACAAATTTAACTTCGCTGGTTTTCTGGTGCAATCAGTTAAAAAATAAACATTTCATTATTTGAGACCAGTTACACTAAAGTTGGGTCTGCCCAGCTTCATAGACTGGTTAGAGTCTTTTAACCCTTAATGCGCCAATCCCAACAAAAGTCGTCTGCTTTTCTCATCTGCTGAAATGTTTAAGAAGCCTCTATGCCAAACAGTGTGGACCCAGATCAGACTGCTCCTATAGGAGCAGTCTGTTCTTGGTCCACACTGGTTGCTTCTATACTTAATTCATCAGTATTGTTAGGCAACTATTTGGAGCAGACGACTTCAGCAGACAACATTTTCAGATGCATTTTTTTCTTGGTGCTTTAAGGGTTAAATTATGATAACACGAGGATAGCTATTGTTCTGTGGATGAAGATATTGTCAGTATTTGCAGAAATGTTCTGTGTCACTTGATACATATCATCTTCTGGGAGTACTCTGAACACACAGAACAGTATGAATCAAGTATGACCCTAATCAGGGAGTAACAAAGGTACTGACCGGACTGGGCATTTGCACAGACTGACATGCTGCTATGTTTTTCTTATACAACGTCACTCAAATATATTATACTGTCGATTTAAAGGTGCATAATAATAGGGCTACACCATTACTAATAGAAAAAGTTAAATTATGGTAAAAACATATTATTAAAGGTAGACCCAGTGCATGATATACCTGTATGAAATACCCACTACCCATTATCTAGATCAATTGGGCTTGATCTGGGTCCAAACTGTTTGCAAAGGTGGCAGTTATTGATACACATTACATCAGATGAATGTTGGATAGTTCAATTGTACCAAACTATAAAACCTATAATAATCTAAATTTCTCTAGATAAGACATCTATTTCAACAAAAATATTACAATATTGTTGTGTGGTCTGCGAAGCATGGATGAAACATAGGGATCATGTCTCTGTCGTCGTCTTCGGCGGCTTCTGTGTCCGGCTTGTCACACTTTTGGTTCACTCAAACTTCACAGTAGGGTCCAGCATCATAAAATACAGGTTAAGTTTGAAAAGGGGGTAATCCACAAAATTTTTGAACTGAGTTATGGCCCTTTTTCAACTTATATTTTGGCTTCCGATCAATTACTTTTGAAAGGATGCAATAATTTCATTCAAATTTTACAGAAGGGTATAGTGCGTCCAGCTAATAGAGACTGGGCGTGTCAGACAGAGCGCTGTCATACACTGTCAAATAAGACTAGTCTACAGTAAATCGGGTGTAATAGCCTATGTAAGCTTTACTCGTGCAACCAAATGAAGCGCAGACGACAAGGGTGACAAACTTTATACGTTAGCATGCCTGGTAAACGTGTATCTTTAGTATGCTGCTGAGGACATGTGGCATTTCATTTTCCGAGATGGATATGTTGTGAAAGTTTTAGGGAGGGTAGGTTGGCACTTTCTTCAAATTCTGTCTGTATAGCAAATTAAGCCTGATACAATAATAATAAATCACCAATTAGAATTAAGCGGGACAAGGGTTAAGTATCTTGATTACGAGAAAAGGGCATGCAAACATGAGATTTGGTCATATCGCATATCCGAAAAAGTCTCTTATAATCGCTCATTCTGGCATGTCCAGACAGACTAGATGTCTAAAAGCTGTTCAGAGTCTTCTTCAACTTGCATACTTTGTTTATGCGAGAAGGGAAAGCCCTGGCGAGGTCATGGATACATGCTTGCTCGTAGGAGCATTCGGCACACGCGGGTGTAATAAGAACTATCATCTCCTGTGCTGACCAATTTATAATATTATTTTTTCATTGTGGGCCATTATTTTATTTTCTTATTCAGTATTATAATTTGAATAGTTAAAATTTCGAAACATTGTCAGAGTGCATTTACTAGTCAGTCTCCTTGTTATCCAAATTAATTCGAGATGCCTTTTTCTCACAGTGGGCTTAAAACTACAACAGGTATATACAGGTATACAGCTGTAAAGCGTTTCACGGGTGAATAAATACACTCTGTCTTACCGATTTTTAAAAGGAAATATCCACAGGTATGTCTTTGCTAAGAACCGCCCAGTCTCTCTTAACTGGTCGGACTATACAGCATGATAAAATACAGGTAAAGTTCGAATTTGGGGTTCATTTGCAAACTTTTGACTGAGTTATGACCCTTTTTTACTTAGGTTTAGGCTAATGCAGAAGCTATATGAGCCGCGCGACATGTGATTTCCAACGATGTGACATTTTGACAAGTGTAGACTCAGATTAGCCTGTGCAGCCTCCTTTGAAACTTAGAAACTTCAAATGATGTTCGGTCAGTAGCTTAACAGTCATAGAATATTCAAGCGACTAGCAAAGACTTTGATCAGACTATGCATATGCGCAGGCTGATCTGAGGTTTTGCTGGTTGCACATACCACATTGTTGGAAATCTTATGTCGCGGCTCATATTGGCTTTTCCGTGGATAAACTTTTTATTTCTCTAAAACTATAAAATCTGAAAACTTCTCACTATAGGCCATGATTACCCAGTGCCTGTAGATAAGCATGACATTGATTAAAATTTTACCCCACCACCCTGACCCCTTAGGATGGGTCAGTGGGGTCAAAAGTCAAATATTTAAATTTCGCAATAACTCTGTCAGTTGTCAATATTTTTACTGAAATTTAGAGGTACAATAAATATGAAATAAACAAAACATGATTTTTTATCGAAGGTCTGGGTCCGACCCCCTGGGTGGACTTGGTGTGTGGGGTCAAAAGGCCAAATTGCAACTTTTTCAGAACATTGTCATGTTGCATATCAAATTAAAGGGAATCAGGTATGCAGCAACATGGTAGCAAATATTTTGCCTGCAGACCCTTCCCCCCCCCCCCACACACACACACACACACACACCTACCCCAGAACATGGTCATGTTGCATATCAAATTAAAGGTAATCGGGAATGCAGCAAAATGTTAACAAATGTTTTTGCCAGCAAACACCTACCCTAGGATCCCACCCCCACCTGGGGGTGGGATCAAAAGTTCAAAATTCAATTTTTTCAAACACTTTGACCTTACACACACCCCTAGCATCTGGGTCTGGTTGAAGTCAGATATTGAAATTGTACAGAATCTGATAGTTGCTTTTTTTAATTACCACTGAAAACTATTTTATAGTCATCTAATTTTGATCTGTATGATACCCAAGGAGACCTTAGGGGTTGGAGAAATGGGATTTATAGTTTGTGATTTAGAAGTTTCTCTAAAATAACCCTTTGCCTGGGATATAAATTTGACAAATTTGCCTTATTTGACTTCTGTTTTGGCAAGGGACACATCCGATTTTGGAATTCTAGTAATATTTTTCTCACCAAAAGAAATATGATGTTGCACATGGAAAGTGTCTGAGTGAATGAAACTCTTGCAGTGGTTACCCATTTATAGTGAACTATTTTGAACTTTATCCAACTATATACAGTAAAACCTGTCTTAAGCGGCCACTCAAAAAGAAGACCGTAATGGTTTTCAAGACCGATTATCACTTAATGCAGGTCAAAAGTATTGCAGAATGATCCAAGGGGAGCATTCTGCAATACTTTTGACCATCATTAAGCTACCATTTGTCATTAAGATCTATGTTTTGTCTGTTTTTGAGTGGCCACTTAAGACAGGTTTTACTGTATTAGGTAATAATGAATAAGTGGCTTCTTAGGTTGGCCAGTTTAACCCTTCGTATACAATAAACTCGTAAATGACTACTTTTACAAACAATGAAGACCCAGGGTAAAGTAAAAAACAACTGCAGACAAAAATACACTATTGTTTTTTTTAATCTATAATCTGAAACCATTGGATATGAGCAATGGACTATACCAAGTTTATTGCATTAATCCATTATTATACAAAGGTTTCATAAATTAGTACAGGTAAATCATTGACTGGCCTCAAAATTTGCCACTTGTATTGTGGAAAAATTCTAGTCTGAATTTTAATGATTTTTGTTAAATTGATTTAGGCTAAAACCTAAAAAAAGTCAGTTTTGTTTGATTTGATTCTTTACACCCCAGTCAACATTTTTTCTCAGTTATTTTGGGATGGGTCTTCCTGGGTTGAACCAGTACTAATCAATAATTGATTTTTCTTGCTCAAGGACACTACCCCTCAGTCTTGAGTCAAGCATTTTACCACTTAGCCACTGGCTCAAATATTTAAAAGTCAGTAAATCATGGTGTATCTATTTACTTTTAGTACTATATGTGTCTTGTGTGAGGTCAAAGTTTGGTTATGGAAAACCTTTATACATTAATCTTCTTGTCTTTTCAGATCCAGCTATAGTGGAACAGCCCCTTGGAAAAGAACCATTCAGGGAACCTGTATCGTCTATTGCAGTTGGGTGTCAACTAGATCCTGCAGATCCATTTCTTTCAGTAGTTTTGCTTTCACCTGTTGCACTCATAATGGACTTATCTTATTTGACTGTTGGTCATTTTGAGTGCAACAGGCTTCCGTATGATCACGGCTTGTCTGATCTCTTTTTACCTATTGCACTCAGAATGGACTTCTGTCATTGGAGTGGTAGTTATTTTGAGTGCAACATTCTACCCCATGGCAGTGGTTTAATTGATCTCCTTACACCTGTTGCAATCAGAATGGACATATACATCAATGGAGTGTTGGTCATTTTGAGTGCAACAGACTTCATTTTGGACAAGGTTTATCTGCTCTCCTTTTACCCATTGCACTCAGAATGGACTTCTCCCATCAGAGTAGTGGTCTTTTTGAGTGCAATGGGTTTCCACATGGTCATAGTATGTCTGATTTCCTTTTATCCATTGCGCTCAAATGGACTTATCAGAGTAGTGGTCTTTTTGAGTGCAATGGGTTTCTTCATGGTCATAGTATGTTGGATCTCCTTTTACCCATTGCACTCAGAATGGACTTATCCCATCAGAGTAGTGGTCTTTTTGAGTACAATGGGTTTCCTCATGGTCATTGTATGTCTGATCTCCGTTTACCTATTGCACTCAAATGGACTTATCAGAGTAGTGGTCTTTTTGAGTGCAACACACTGGGCCCTAGACATATGCAGGTTGTCTAGTGCCTTTGTAGCAGAGCTGCTTGTATCTTTAATACAGCAGGCTTGGATTTTCCAGACAGATAGAATTCCTTCAACTCACTGGGACCTAGACATATGCAGGTTGTCTAGTGCCTTTGTAGCAGAGCTGCTTGTATCTTTAATACAGCAGGCTTGGATTTTCCAGACAGATAGAATTCCTTCAACACACTGGGCCCTAGACATATGCAGGTTGTCAAGTGCCTTTGTAGCAGAGCTGCTTGTATCTTTAATACAGCAGGCTTGGATTTTCCAGACAGATAGAATTCCTTCAACTCACTGGGACCTATACATATGCAGGTTGTCTAGTGCCTTTGTAGCAGAGCTGCTTGTATCTTTAATACAGCAGGCTGGGATTTTCCAGGCCGATAGAATTCCTTCAACTCACTGGGCCCTTGACAAATGCAGGTTGTCTAGTGCCTTTATAGCAGAGCTCTTTGTATCTTTAATACAGCAGGCTTGGATTTTCCAGACAGATAGAATTCCTTCAACTCACTGGGCCCTAGACATATGCAGGTTGTCTAGTGCCTTTGTAGCAGAGCTGCTTGTATCTTTAATACAGCAGGCTTGGATTTTCCAGGCAGATAGAATTCCTTCAACTCACTGGGACCTAGACATATGCAGGTTGTCTAGTGCCTTTGTAGCAGAGCTGCTTGTATCTTTAATACAGCAGGCTTGGATTTTCCAGACAGATAGAATTCCTTCAACACACTGGGCCCTAGACATATGCAGGTTGTCTAGTGCCTTTGTAGCAGAGCTGCTTGTATCTTTAATACAGCAGGCTTGGATTTTCCAGACAGATAGAATTCCTTCAACTCACTGGGACCTATACATATGCAGGTTGTCTAGTGCCTTTGTAGCAGAGCTGCTTGTATCTTTAATACAGCAGGCTTGGATTTTCCAGACAGATAGAATTCCTTCAACACACTGGGCCCTAGACATATGCAGGTTGTCTAGTGCCTTTGTAGCAGAGCTGCTTGTATCTTTAATACAGCAGGCTTGGATTTTCCAGAGAGATAGAATTCCTTCAACTCACTGGGACCTATACATATGCAGGTTGTCTAGTGCCTTTGTAGCAGAGCTGCTTGTATCTTTAATACAGCAGGCTGGGATTTTCCAGGCCGATAGAATTCCTTCAACTCACTGGGCCCTTGACAAATGCAGGTTGTCTAGTGCCTTTATAGCAGAGCTCTTTGTATCTTTAATACAGCAGGCTTGGATTTTCCAGACAGATAGAATTCCTTCAACTCACTGGGCCCTAGACATATGCAGGTTGTCTAGTGCCTTTGTAGCAGAGCAGCTTGTATCTTTAATACAGCAGGCTTGGATTTTCCAGGCAGATAGAATTCCTTCAACTCACTGGGCCCTAGACATATGCAGGTTGTCTGGTGCCTTTGTAGCAGAGCTGCTTGTATCTTTAATACAGCAGGCTTGTATTTTCCAGACAGATAGAATTCCTTCAACTCACTGGGCCCTAGACATATGCTGGTTGTCTAGTGTCTCTACAGCAGAGCTGCTTGTATCTTTAATACAGTAGGCTTGGATTTTCCAGGCAGATAGAATTCCTTCAACTCACTGGGCCCTAGACATATGCAGGTTGTCTAGTGCCTTTGTAGCAGAGCTGCTTGTATCTTTAATACAGCAGGCTTGGATTTTCCAGACAGATAGAATTCCTTTCACCTCACTGGGCCCTAGACAAATGCAGGTTGTCTAGTGCCTTTATAGCAGAGCTGCTTGTATCTTTAATACAGCAGGCTTGGATTTTCCAGTCAGTCAGAATTCCTTCTAATTCAGAGGCAGCAGTTAAAGAGTTATAGCCTGAAGCAACTTAGTTGTTAACTGAGAAAATGACTGGGCAGTTTTGACATATTGGATATTTTCACATTTATTGTACTGTGGTATTTTATAACTCCACAATAAAATGTTATAGTGTGATCTCATGTGATAATATCCATGAGCAAAAAGGTTCAACCATGTATATGTTTGACTGACTGAGTGTGGTAAGGTTACTTATCTTAGCTGCTTTCACCTTCATATTTGGGGGAGCCCAGTGGCTCTGATTTGACTGGGGAACATAGGATTTCTAGTCTGTCTCACTGTGGGAGGTGTCACTGTGTTGTGTCTTTGAGCAACATTATCCACTGCCAAGTACTGGTTCAACCAACGAAGACTCGTCCAACATGACTGAAAATATGTTGACTGTGATGTAAAGAATCAAGACAAACAAAAAAAAAAAGCTTCATATTTGCTTTTCTGCTCCTACTCTTTAATTAAATCTTAAATTTTCTTTTATTTTCCTAAGGTTTGCTCAACTCACTTGGGCCATAGACATATGCTGGTTGTCTAGCGTCTCTACAGCAGAGCTGCCTGTATCTTTAATACAGCAGGCTTGGATTTTCCAGACAGATAGAATTCCTTCAACTCACTGGGACCTAGACATATGCAGGTTGTCTAGTGCCTTTGTAGCAGAGCTGCTTGTATCTTTAATATAGCAGGCTTGGATTTTCCAGACAGATAGAATTCCTTCAACTCAATGAGCACTAGACATATGCAGGTTGTCTAGTGCCTTTATAGCAGAGCTGCTTGTATCTTTAATACAGCAGGCTTAGATTTTCCAGTCAGATAGAATTCCTTCAACTCATTGGGCCCTAGACATATGCAGGTTGTCTAGTGCCTTTGTAGCAGAGCTGCTTGTATCTTTAATACAGCAGGCTTGGATTTTCCAGGCAGATAGAATTCCTTCAACTCACTTTGGCCATAGACATATGCTGGTTGTCTAGTGCCTTTGTAGCAGAGCTGCTTGTATCTTTAATACAGCAGGCTTGGATTTTCCAGACAGATAGAATTCCTTCAACTCACTGGGCCCTAGACATATGCAGGTTGTCTAGTGCCTTTGTAGCAGAGCTGCTTGTATCTTTAATACAGCAGGCTTGGATTTTCCAGACAGACAGAATTCCTTAAATTCAGAGGCAGCAGTTAAAGAGCTATAGCCTGAAGCAACTTAGTTGTTAACTGAGAACATGACTGGGCAGTTTTGACATATTGGATATTTTTCACATTAATCATACTGTGGTATTTTATAACTCCACAATAAAATATTATAGTGTGATCTCATGTGATAATATCCATGAGCAAAAAGGTTCAACCATGTATATGTTTGACTGACTGAGTGTGGTAAGGTTACTTATCTTAGCTGTTTTCACCTTAATATTTGGGGAGCGCAGTGGCTCTGATTTGACTGGGGAACATAGGATTTCTAGTCTGTCTCACTGTAGGAGGTGTCACTGTGTTGTGTCTTTGAGCAACATTATCCACTGCCAAGTACTGGTTCAACCAACGAAGACTCGTCCAACATGACTGAAAATATGTTGACTGTGATGTAAAGAATCAAGACAAACAAAAGCTTCATATTTGCTTTTCTGCTCCTACTCTTTAATTAAATCTTAAGTTTTCTTTTATTTTCTTAAGGTTTGCTCAACTCACTTTGGCCATAGACATATGCAGGTTGTCTAGTGTCTCTACAGCAGAGCTGCTTGTATCTTTAATACAGCAGGCTTGGATTTTCAAGTCAGATAGAATTCCTTCAACTCATTGGGCCTTAGACATATGCAGGTTGTCTAGTGCCTTTGTAGCAGAGCTGCTTGTATCTTTAATACAGCAGGCTTGGATTTTCCAGGCAGATAGAATTCCTTCAACTCACTTTGGCCATAGACATATGCTGGTTGTCTAGTGCCTTTGTAGCATAGCTGCTTGTATCTTTAATACAGCAGGCTTGGATTTTCCAGACAGATAGAATTCCTTCAACTCACTGGGCCCTAGACATATGCAGGTTGTCTAGTGCCTTTGTAGCAGAGCTGCTTGTATCTTTAATACAGCAGGCTTGGATTTTCCAGACAGATAGAATTCCTTCACTTCACTGGGCCCTAGACATATGCAGGTTGTCTAGTGCCTTTATAGCAGAGCTGCTTGTATCTTTAATACAGCAGGCTTGGATTTTCCAGTCAGACAGAATTCCTTAAAATTCAGAGGCAGCAGTTAAAGAGCTATAGCCTGAAGCAACTTAGTTGTTAACTGAGAACATGACTGAGCAGTTTTGACATATTGGATATTTTTCACATTAATCATACTGTGGTATTTTATAACTCCACAATAAAATATTATAGTGTGATCTCATGTGATAATATCCATGAGCAAAAAGGTTCAACCATGTATATGTTTGACTGACTGAGTGTGGTAAGGTTACTTATCTTAGCTGTTTTCACCTTAATATTTTGGGAGCGCAGTGGCTCTGATTTGACTGGGGAACATAGGATTTCTAGTCTGTCTCACTGTGGGAGGTGTCACTGTGTTGTGTCTTTGAGCAACATTATCCACTGCCAAGTACTGGATCAACCAACGAAGACTCGTCCAACATGACTGAAAATATGTTGACTGTGATGTAAAGAATCAAGACAAACAAAAGCTTCATATTTGCTTTTATGCTCCTACTCTTTAATTAAATCTTAAGTTTTCTTTTATTTTCTTAAGGTTTGCTCAACTCACTTTGGCCATAGACATATGCAGGTTGTCTAGTGTCTCTACAGCAGAGCTGCTTGTATCTTTAATACAACAGGCTTGGATTTTCCAGTCAGATAGAATTCCTTCAACTCATTGGGCCTAAGACATATGCAGGTTGTCTAGTGCCTTTGTAGCAGAGCTGCTTGTATCTTTAATACAGCAGGCTTGGATTTTCCAGGCAGATAGAATTCCTTCAACTCACTTTGGCCATAGACATATGCTGGTTGTCTAGTGCCTTTGTAGCAGAGCTGCTTGTATCTTTAATACAGCAGGCTTGGATTTTCCAGACAGATAGAATTCCTTCAACTCACTGGGCCCTAGACATATGCAGGTTGTCTAGTGCCTTTGTAGCAGAGCTGCTTGTATCTTTAATATAGCAGGCTTGGATTTTCCAGACAGATAGAATTCCTTCACTTCACTGGGCCCTAGACATATGCAGGTTGTCTAGTGCCTTTATAGCAGAGCTGCTTGTATCTTTAATACAGCAGGCTTGGATTTTCCAGTCAGACAGAATTCCTTAAAATTCAGAGGCAGCAGTTAAAGAGCTATAGCCTGAAGCAACTTAGTTGTTAACTGAGAACATGACTGAGCAGTTTTGACATATTGGATATTTTTCACATTAATCATACTGTGGTATTTTATAACTCCACAATAAAATATTATAGTGTGATCTCATGTGATAATATCCATGAGCAAAAAGGTTCAACCATGTATATGTTTGACTGACTGAGTGTGGTAAGGTTACTTATCTTAGCTGTTTTCACCTTAATATTTTGGGAGCGCAGTGGCTCTGATTTGACTGGGGAACATAGGATTTCTAGTCTGTCTCACTGTGGGAGGTGTCACTGTGTTGTGTCTTTGAGCAACATTATCCACTGCCAAGTACTGGATCAACCAACGAAGACTCGTCCAACATGACTGAAAATATGTTGACTGTGATGTAAAGAATCAAGACAAACAAAAGCTTCATATTTGCTTTTATGCTCCTACTCTTTAATTAAATCTTAAGTTTTCTTTTATTTTCTTAAGGTTTGCTCAACTCACTTTGGCCATAGACATATGCAGGTTGTCTAGTGTCTCTACAGCAGAGCTGCTTGTATCTTTAATACAACAGGCTTGGATTTTCCAGTCAGATAGAATTCCTTCAACTCATTGGGCCTAAGACATATGCAGGTTGTCTAGTGCCTTTGTAGCAGAGCTGCTTGTATCTTTAATACAGCAGGCTTGGATTTTCCAGGCAGATAGAATTCCTTCAACTCACTTTGGCCATAGACATATGCTGGTTGTCTAGTGCCTTTGTAGCAGAGCTGCTTGTATCTTTAATACAGCAGGCTTGGATTTTCCAGACAGATAGAATTCCTTCAACTCACTGGGCCCTAGACATATGCAGGTTGTCTAGTGCCTTTGTAGCAGAGCTGCTTGTATCTTTAATATAGCAGGCTTGGATTTTCCAGACAGATAGAATTCCTTCACTTCACTGGGCCCTAGACATATGCAGGTTGTCTAGTGCCTTTATAGCAGAGCTGCTTGTATCTTTAATACAGCAGGCTTGGATTTTCCAGTCAGACAGAATTCCTTAAAATTCAGAGGCAGCTGTTAAAGAGCTATAGCCTGAAGCAACTTAGTTGTTAACTGAGAACATGACTGGGCAGTTTTGACATATTGGATATTTTTCACATTAATCATACTGTGGTATTTTTTTATAACTCCACAATAAAATATTATAGTGTGATCTCATGTGATAATATCCATGAGCAAAAAGGTTCAACCATGTATATGTTTGACTGACTGAGTGTGGTAAGGTTACTTATCTTAGCTGTTTTCACCTTAATATTTGGGGAGCGCAGTGGCTCTGATTTGACTGGGGAACATAGGATTTCTAGTCTGTCTCACTGTGGGAGGTGTCACTGTGTTGTGTCTTTGAGCAACATTATCCACTGCCAAGTACTGGTTCAACCAACGAAGAGTCGCCCAACATGACTGAAAAAATGTTAACTGTGATGTAAAGAATCAAGACAAACAAATGCTTCATATTTGTTTTTCTGCTCCTACTTTTTAATTAAATCTTAAGTTTTCTTTTATTTTCTTAAGGTTTGCTCAACTCACTTGGGCCATAGACATATGCTGGTTGTCTAGTGTCTCTACAGCAGAGCTGCTTGTATCTTTAATACAGCAGGCTTGGATTTACAGTCAGAATTCCTTCAACTCACTGGGACCATAGAAATATGTAGGTTGTCTAGTGCCTCTTTGGCAGAGTTACTTATATCTTTCATCCAGCAGGCTTGGATTTTCTAGCTGGGTTGAATTCCTTAAAATTCAGAGGAAATAGTTGAAGAGCTATAGCCTGAAGCAAGTTACTAATACTGTAATAATATATATGTCTCCACAATATATTGTTTCAGTGTTTATGTCCATGAGCAGTAATATGCAGCCATGTATATGTGTAACAGATTAAAAGTGTGGTAAGGTTACTGTTCTTAGATGTTACTTGTTCAGGAAAACTTCTTCAACTTTGCTTTTCTTCTTACTCATGTATTTAATTAGATATTTCATAATGTTTCTTTAATTTGCTTCTGCTTTGACCAAACTCACTGGGGCTATAGAACTAATTGAGCTGCCGAGTGCTTCTTTAGCAGAGCCTCTTGTATCATTCATACAGCAGAGCTTCAGGCCTAATGTCTGATAGAAGTCCTCTGCATCCAGAGGTAACAGTTACAGAGCTAAAGCCTGTAGCAAGTTAACTGAGTACATGTCAGTGCAGTTGTTTCAAATCGGGCAATGGTTTGACTGCTTTGGAATGCTCATTACTGTTCAGTCATCAGGAAAACCTCTATATTTGTTTTCCTGATGAAGATCATTTAACTTTAAACCATTCAGTCAATTTTCAAACTCGCTTATCTTTGCACCCACAGTTAGATTAGGTTGTTGTATTTCTGAATCAGGATAATGGATCTGTAGGGTTCAGTTGAGAATCTGATGCAGTGGGATGTATTGTAACCTGTTTTGGAACTTTGTAGAGCAGAACAACTACAAACCATGAACTAAACCACAGTGAGGAGAACAAAAATAATCAGTTTGGAACTGATTGCTGCAAGTTCACAAAAAAGAACGGCTGTGAACCATGAGCTAAATGCTACAGAGAGAACAAGTCTAGAAACCAATTGCTGCAAACTCACAAAACAGAACGACTGTGAACCATGAACTAAATACAGAGAGATCAAGGCTAGAACTGATTGTTGAAAGTTCACAAATTGAACAGAATCACTGTGGACCATGAAGTAAACACTACAGAGTGAAAAAGTCAATAACTGTTTGCTTTAAACTCACAAAACAGAACAACTGTGAACAATGAACTAAATACTATAAGTCTAAAATTGATTGCTGTTAAGTTCGCAATTAGAACTGTGAGCCATGAACTAAATACTACAGAGAGGAGAAATAAGTCTAGACCTTATGCTGTAAATAGAACAACTGTGAACAATGAACTAAATACTACAAAGAAGAGAAATAAGTCTAGACCTTATGCTGTAAATAGAACAACTTTGAACAATGAACTAAATACTACAGAGAGGAGAAATAAGTCTAGACCTTATGCTGTAAATAGAACAACTTTGAACAATGAACTAAATACTACAGAGAGGAGAAATAAGTCTAGACCTTATGCTGTAAATAGAACAACTTTGAACAATGAACTAAATACTACAGAGAGGAGAAATAAGTCTAGACCTTATGCTGTAAATAGAACAACTTTGAACAATGAACTAAATACTACAGAGAGGTGATAAGTCTAGAGTGGATTGTTGTGAATAGAACAACTGTTCACCATGAACTAAATACTACAGAGAGGAGAAATAAGTCTAGACCTTATGCTGTAAATAGAACAACTGTGAACAATGAACTAAATACTACAGAGAGGTGATAAGTCTAGAGTGGATTGTTGTGAATAGAACAACTGTTCACCATGAACTAAATACTAGTTAGATCAAGCCTAAGACTGATTGCTGCAAGTTCACAAAGCAGAAGAACTGAACCATGAATTAAATGCCACAGAGAAGGGAAACAGTCTAGAACTGATAACTGTAAGTTTACAAAAGTTTATATTTTTATCTTGTCAAATCCCAATGAGAATGAACCGTTTGAAGACCAGAAGTCCCTAAATGAGTATGTTCCATTTGGGCCGCGATGTGAGAAAACCTGTCTTTGGTGGTTTGCGAACAACAAAGGCGCAGACCAGAGTCTGATCAGCGCCTTTGTTATTCGCTTATTTGAAAGTATCATATACAAACTTGATACTAGCTAAATTTCAATTTTCTAGGTAGTCTCTGTAGCTGAGCAGGTTGGTTTGGGTATGACCATTTCGGAAACCCTGAAGACAGGTTTTCTCGCGTTGAGGCCCATTTCATCCAGATCTTCACTGTTTGTAAGATAAAATTGATCTTACAGAAACACAATATTTGAGCTGTTACATGTGATTTCCAACAATGTGGCATTTTGACAAATGTAGACTCAGACAAGCCTGTGCAGCCTCCTTTTAAGCTTAGGAACTCAATGATGTTTGGTCAGTAGCTTAACAGTCAAAGAATATTTAAGCAACTAGCAAAGGCTCTGATCAGTCTGTGCATATGCGCAGGCTGGTCTGAGCCTTTGCTTGTCGCACATACCACATTGTTGTAAATCTCATGTCACGGCTAATTTTACAAAACAAACTTGAGGCAGATCCAGAATCTGCCTTAATGAGAATTTTACTAATTCATCCCCTTAAAATTAATATTTTAGACTTCTGCTTGGCTTAAAAAGTAAGGGAGGATGATCGGGATATACCACAATCACACACTGCAGACCAACCCACGGCACTGGGAGGAAATGGGAGGAGTTTGGTTAAAAAAAAGTTTTTTGACAAAATGACAGCTATGAAAACTTAGAAAATTTTCTGATATAAGCTAATTTTCTGATATAAGCTTTAATATTGAACTTTCAGGTGTGAACAAAATTACAGCTATGAGAACTTAGACAATTCTTCTCTAATAGGGCTAGCTACTGTGCCTTTATGGGCCGATCAACTCCTACCACAACTTTTGATGCAGCAATTTGATACTTTGCCTCTACAATGTAGATGCATTGAACGTATGCATGAAGGAATTTGGTTAAAAAAAAATGACAAAATTACAGCTACGAGAACTTAGACATTTTTTCCCTAATATCGCTTTTGTATATGCATAGATAGTGAGTTCATGGGCCCATCAACTCCTAGCACAGCTTTTGATTCAGTGATTTAATACTATGTCTTCACAATATAAACACATTGAACGTAGGCATGAAGGAGTTTGGTTAAAGAATTGAATTTTGACAAATGACAGCTATGAGAACTTAGACAATTTTTCCCTAATATGGCTTTTGTATATG
Organism: Loripinus fragilis; assembly: GCA_964019695.1. Classification (NCBI taxonomy): domain Eukaryota; kingdom Metazoa; phylum Mollusca; class Bivalvia; order Lucinida; family Lucinidae; genus Loripinus; species Loripinus fragilis. Next base: position 96,481,355 of record OZ026526.1, on the reverse strand, counting down.
CTAAGATAGTTCCTTCATGGGCCGATCAACTCAGGAGTACCACAGCTTTTGATAGAACAACTTGATACTTGCCTTCACAATATAGACACATTGAACATATGCATGAAGGAGTTTGGTTAAAAAAAGTTTTTTGACAAAATGACAGCTATGAAAACTTAGAAAATTTTCTGATATAAGCTAATTTTCTGATATAAGCTTTGATATATTGAACTTTCAGATGTGAACATTTTTATGTATTCGATCTCAACAAATGTTCCAGATTGCAAGCTTTAAAGATCATTTGCAAAGATTCTACTGAAATCTTCTTTGCAAAACTAAAATTAAGTATTTTCACTGACCCTTACTGTGCGGTGGGTATCTAATAAACATTGCTTATTGACTTTTTTCATTGCAATTGAAATTGTTCGATATTTCACAATGATGAGCACAAAAAGATGCGAAACATAAGAAATTGCTAAACTTATTGTGCATAGTATATATCTGGGCTCTACAGCTCAAGGTTTATCAGCATGAAATAATTCCATGCTTTTATTTTTATTGCAGCATACCTGAGGAAACCCAAGTGGCCGAGAAACCCAGCGAAGGACCCAACGGTGGGGGGATAACTGGGTCGGAAACTGTCTTCAGGATTTGAGGAACTTGGTGAAGGACAGACCGGCAAGTGAAAACCTTGCTATAGTATCAGATGAAGTGTAGACTCTACTAGGCTTACATAGGATGTGAAGAGTAGACAAAGAATTAATCATTTCTATCCATCAACCTTGATAGGGTAAAGGTTATGTGATATGAGATTGTTTTATGTTCTTACCAGAGGGCATATTCTCCTTATAAGCTGAGTGCTTGATGGATTGTTTACACTATACTGATTTCTAGTATATCAAGTGCTGCTATTTTCGTTATCAATGTACATTCATTGCATGGTTTCAAAACATGGAACCTATACTTCTACCACAATCTCTGATTATGACCTTCGATTCATTCGATGCATTTACAGTTACAGTCAGGCCTCAAAGCCTTTTGTGTGAGTACAATTGCCTGGCATCATCAAAAAGCTACAGAATTTAAAACAGCTATACATACTTTACATATGCATATTGTTCTATGGTACTTTAGACTCAAAATAGATTTACAGATCAGTGGATTTACCCGTATGCACTTAGACAGACCACACTTCATTGTTTTCTAACATGAAAATAACTTTTGGATCAAATGGATTATAGATCAGTGGATTAACTCATATGCACTAAGACAGACCAAACTTCAATGTTTATTAATATGATTCTTACTATAGAATCAAATTGAATTAATAGTTCAGTGGATTAACTCTAATGCACTAAGACAGACCGATTTCAATGTGTTCTAATATGATCCTTACTATGGAATCAAATGGATTTATAGACCAGTGGATTAACTCTTATGCACTAAGACAGACCGATTTCAATGTGTTCTAATATGATCCTTACTATGGAATCAAATGAATTTATAGTTCAGTGGATTAACACTTATGCACTAAGACAGATCAACTTTCAATGTGTTCTAATATGATCCTTACTAAAGAATCAAATGGATTTATAGTTCAGTGGACCAACTCTTATACACTAAGACAAACAGACTTTCAATGTGTTCTAATGTGATCCTTACTAAAGAATCAAATGGATTTATAGATCAGTGGACCAACTCTTATGCACTAAGACAAACAGACTTTCAATGTGTTCTAATATGATCCTTACTAAAGAATCAAATGGATTTAATGTGTTCTAATATGATCCTTACTAAAGAATCAAATGGATTTATAGACCAGTGGATTAACTCTTATGCACAAAGACAGATCAAACTTCAATTGGGCCTTGACACAAGTAAACCTGACTGTTGTACAATAAAACCTGTGTAAAACAGCCACTCAAAGATAGACAAACTAAGATCTTAATGACAAATGGTAGCTTAATGAAGACCGAAAGTATTGCAGAATGCTCCGCTTGGAGCTTTCTGCAATACTTTCACCTGCATTAGGCGATAATTGGTCTTCAAACCAATTTATGGCCATTTTGAGAGTTGCCGTTTTATACAGGTTTTACTGTATGTGAACAATAAAGACTCAGACCAGCCTATGCTTTAGGGCAGTCTGTTCAGTGCCTTTGTTATTCACTAAAATATCTAAACTGACTCCATGCAAAATTTAAACACCCTATCTGGTCTCTGAATCTGAGCAGAGTTGTTTGAGTCTGACATGATTGAAAATATGAAGATGGGTTTTCTCACGACAAGGCCTAATTAAAGTTGAATCATTTCTGAATATAAAATGAAACCTGTCGTGTCTCAAAGTATATAATGGATCAGGCCCCCAGAGAAGAGTAAACCATGGTTGGCACAGGCTTGAAAAGTGCTTGAAATGGATCTTGAAAAGTCCTGAAAATTTTGCTTGGAAAAGTACTTGTAAATCACCCTGAGACCTTGAAAGAATACTTGAATTATACTATTTTCAGTAGGACTTAACACTGTGGATAGAGTAATAAATCAGTATAAAATTGTTGTGCCGTTATTTGTGCAGCATGTGCTACACCAATGAAAGGCACAACAATTTTATACTATTTTTGGTCTGATACTAATGTCTACGTTACATCGGAAGTAGAATTTTAACATGTAAATCAGTATTTTATCATAAACTTGTAGTCCTTAAAAACCATAATATTATATAGGATTGTCTTTCTGAAGTCCTTGAATTTTACACAATATTGCCTGTATGAACCCTGGTGGACTCCAAACTTATTTTTCTACATATATGGAACAAAGCAAAATGTTGTGTATACTCAGAAGAGCATCTCCGACAAAACATTTGAGCTGCAACATGGGATTTCCCACAATGTGGTTTGTGCAACCAGCAAAGACTCAGACCAGCCTGCCTATACGCACATTCTGATCAGAGCCTGTCCTAGTCGCTTGAATATTCTATGACTCTTAGGCCACTGACCAAACATCATTGGCGTTTCTAAAGCTTAAAGCTTGGCTGCACAGGCCCATCTGAGTCTACTCTTGTCAAAATCCCACATTGTTTGAAATCACATGTCACGGCTCAATTATGTTGTGTGTACTCAAACATGGGCTAAAACTTCTGGTTTCCAGGAAAGAATTTTTTAAAAAGTCAGTAGACAAAATAAGATCATGCAGGCAGAGGTCAATAGTTTTTGTATTATTAATTATAATAAATAGATTAACTCTCTGCCTACAGGGTAATCTTTTTAGTCATCTGCTGATTTTTTCAAAATCAGTTATATTTTTGAAAAAGTTATTTAAGGACAACCATATTAAATAGTGTGAAACAGTTTGAATCCAGATCAGGTTTGACAAAATGTTGGCCCTGATTTGGTTCCATACTATTTGTAAAGGTTACCAGTAGATGACACAGTAAAGAGTAAATGCTTAACTATATATTCTCTAGATATTAGGACAGATAGACCTGTGCAAAACACATAAAACCAGATTTTGCAGTAGCAGCCTGATCAAGATTTTACTATCTTAACTTTCTGAAAACTTTATTACTAAGTCTGAATAGTTAGAGGAAATAAGATAGTGCTTTATTGTAGAAAATTGTTGTAATTTGCAAGCTTTTAGTTAAGATGGGTACCAAAAAAAATTAATTTTCTTATTTCTTAACGAAAACCTATGTTTTTGGTACTCAAAAGAACTGTCTCAACGAGACTGTTCTTTTGAGCACCCAAAACATATATTAAAACTTATTGGTAATAAAATACTTACAATTTTATGCTCCGAAATTGTGTTTATCCAAACCTATGGATTTATATTTGTTACTATGAAGAAATATTGCAGGGCTTGAGATAATTTGATTAATATTTTGTGAATATTTGAAGGACTTTATTTAAGAATGTGTATTGAAAAAAAAATCTTATTTCTCATCTGAAACACATGTTGTGAGTACTCATAAGAACCATCTCAATGAGATGGTTCTTTTGAGCACCCAAAACATGTTAAAACTGAGGGGTAAGAAAATATTAACAATATTACACTTAAAAAAATTTTGTTTATCCAAACCAAATATTGCAGGACTGTAGATAATTTATTATTTTGTGAATATATGCAGGACTTTAGTAAAGAATGTGTATTGAAAAAAACAAACAACTTATTTCTCAACTGAAACGCATGTTGTGAGTACTCAAAAGAACCATTTCAATTAGATGGTTATTTTGAGCACCGAAAACATGTAAAAACTTTGGGTAAGCAAATTTTAACAATTTGACTCTAATTTTTTTTATCTAAACCGGTGTATATGTATTTAATATTGCTATGCTTTATTATTTGAAAAAAAACTGATTTTTTATAAGTTGTGAATTTGTAAAATTGTCAGATACTTTATTCATTCATTATTGTCATTAAGATTTCTTGATTGATAAATCTGGCCCAGAAGTTATGCAATTTTTTCATGCTCATCTTAACTTAGCTTAAAATTAATCATGCTTATAAGTGTTACAGTGCCATTAATTGTTAGCATTTTAACATTTATGAGCAAGATAAATACATCTAAGAGTTTGAAAGCAAGAATACCTTACTTTTTTATAAGCAGTTAAAGGTTCCTTCTCAGTTGAGTTGAGCATGAAAAAGTTTTATAACAGTTCTGATCATGCTGAATAATGCATGCTTTACACCATTCCCTAATTTGTGTCAATTTAAAATGCTGGATTTAATTTATTGGCATGTTTTTTTTTCACAAACAAGGAAAGTGGAAAAGGTGTAGATCTGGATAAGCTAGGTCTCTGACACCATCTGAACTTGATCTACACTGTTTTGAAGATATGATTTATTATGCCCCCAACTTTGAAAAAGTTGAAAGTTGAAGGGGCATATTGCTTTGGGCTAGTCCATCCAACCGTCCTTCCCTCCGTTACAAGTTTAAGATAATGGTTTTGAAATTTCATAGATGGACTCCACATGAAAAAATAACTGACCTGTATTTTTTTAAATCTGGATTATCTCTCTTTGTGGAGTTATGCCCCCTTTAAAGGGTCATAATCAAATTTTGTAATCAGGATATTTCAAAAATTATAACAGCTAGGAGCTTCAAACTTGGTCAGCTTATAGAGGATAATGAGTAGATTACCTGGTGAAAATTAAAAAAAAAATCATTTTATTTTTTTTAGTTATTGCCCTTTACAAATTTGGACATAGAAAACTTGATATCTCAAAAACGTTACAGCTAGAAGCTTTAAAATTGGTCAGCTTATAGAGGATAATGAGTAGACTGCTTGGTTAAAATTAAAAAAAAAAATCATTTTATTTTTTTGAGTTATTGCCTTTTGCAAATTTTGACATAGAAAACTTGATATCTCAAAAACTGTTACAGCTAGGAGCTCCAAAGTTGGGCAGCTAATAGAGGGTAATAAGTAGATTACCTGGTGGAAATTGATAAAAATATATTTCTTTTTTTTTTTAGTTATCACCTTTGTATTTTTTTAGTTAATGCCCTTTGAAAATTTGGACATTGAAAATTTCCAATAGAGATATCTTGTTTGGAGTTAGTGTTAATAACAGTTCATGTGATTTTTATACTTGATATCATATTTTTCAAAAATCATTGCTTATTAATGTGGTCGCAAACAGGTTGTACTCAAATCAAGACAGATAAAATGTTAGTCAAGATCTGGATCCAAACTGTTTGACACTGTAAAGGTTTGTTGTAATATCTGATATTGGAAAAATTTACAGAAAAATTACCCAGTAGGTAAAGAGTCATTCTTTAAACTTGCATTTGTAGCAACCCAGTGTGTCTGGAGATGTAAGGTTTTGTCTGACATTGCTACTTTCTGTGTGTGACCAGTGAAGATATTGATGAGACTGTACATTTGTGCAGGCCTGTCTGAATCTCCATTGCAGCAACCTAGTGGATTGTAAGATATAAGGTTTTGTCTGACGTTGCTACTTTCTGTGTGTGACCAGTGAAGGTATTGATGAGACTGTACATGTACATTTGTGCAGGCCTGTCTGAATCTCCATTGTAGCAACCTTGTGGACCTAGAGATGTAAGGTTTTGTCTGACGTTGCTACTTTCTGTGTGTGACCAGTGAAGGTATTGATGAGACTGTACATTTGTGCAGGCCTGTCTGAATCTCCATTGCAGCAACCTAGTGGATTGTAAGATATAAGCTTTCGTCTCACGTTGCTTCTTTCTGTGTGTGAATATTGAAGGTATTGATGAGACTGTACATATGTGCAGGCTTGTCTGAATCTCCATTGCACAAACCTAGTGGATTGTAAGATATAAGCTTTTGTCTGACGTTGCTACTTTCTGTGTGTGAATATTGAAGGTATTGATGAGACTGTACATATGTGCAGGCTTGTCTGAATCTCCATTGCAGAAACCTAGTGGATTGTAAGATATAAGCTTTTGTCTTACGTTGCTACTTTCTGTGTGTGACCAGTGAAGGTATTGATGAGACTGTACATATGTGCAGGCCTGTCTGAATCTCCATTGCAGCAACCTAGTGGATTGTAAGATATAAGCTTTCGTCTGACGTTGCTTCTTTCTGTGTGTGAATATTGAAGGTATTGATGAGACTGTACATATGTGCAGGCTTGTCTGAATCTCCATTGCAGAAACCTAGTGGATTGTAAGATATAAGCTTTTGTCTTACGTTGCTACTTTCTGTGTGTGACCAGTGAAGGTATTGATGAGACTGTACATATGTGCAGGCCTGTCTGAATCTCCATTGCAGCAACCTAGTGGATTGTAAGATCTAAGCTTTTGTCTGACGTTGCTACTTTCTGTGTGTGACCAGTGAATGTATTGATGAGACTGTACATTTGTGGTGGCCGGTCTGAATCTCCATTGCAGCAACCTTGTGGACCTAGAGATGTACGTTTTTGTCTGACACGGCTTCTTTCGGTGTGTGAACAGTGAAAGTATTGATGAGACTGTATTCTAGTGCAGGTCTGAGCCTCCATTTAGGGTTCGCACGGGCTTGAAAAGTACTTGAATATACAGGACTGTCTTGAAAAGTCCTTGAAAATAAAATTTGCCCTGAAAAGTACTTGAAAAACACTCAAAGGCCTTGAAAAGTTCTTGAATTTTACCATTTGGTTTTTGGAGGCCTAAATCAGTATAAAATTGTGGTGCCTTTATTTGGTGCAGCACATGCTGCACCAAATGAAGGAACTATAATTTTACATTGATTTTCTAAAACTAATATCTTTTGTAATGGACTCTAGCATTTGAGAAGTAATTTTAACGTGTAAACCTTTATTTTTCATAAGTTTTCAGTCCTTGAAAACAGTAGGAATGTTATTTAGAAGTCCTTGAATTTTACATGAACTTGCCTGTATGAGCCCTGCCATTGCTTGACTATCATGTGACAATATCCAAAAGTTTCTGTTCTTGCTCACTTTTGTTTGTTAATTGATTTACTGTTGATCTAATCACCATGGATTTTATATACATTGAATTAACACTTTTGCGCCATCTTTCCCAATTTTCGACAAAAATAAGGTATGATATTACATGAGAATCGTCTGCCAGCAGACGATTCTCATGAAATATCATTCCTTATTCGTTATTTTTGAAAAAGCGGCAAAATTTTAAACTGTTGTCTGCTGCAAATTATAGGTGGCGCTTTAAGGGTTAAAAATACAGTAAAACTTCAAATTTGAATGCATTTGAATCAAATTTTTGACACAATAGATTCAATTAAAGAACAAGACCTACATATGAACTATTTTATTGATGCATCTACAGTGTATAAAAATGTTACATGCCAAACATATGTTTGATAGGAAAAATACCTGATAATAAACATTTTTTGGGATTATATACTTCTATGTTTACTTCCTTACCCAGCTGGCACACAACCTTGACTCAATATTGATTCAACGTCATGACGTTGAATCAACATTGAATCAGTGTTGAGTAAATATAGTGTACCTGCTGGGTTATAATATAAACTACTGATACTGATAATTCGAAATAAAATCTCAATTCCTGATGACTTCAAATTAATGAGCTTCTACTGTAAATAAATAAGAGTATCATATTTTCTCGTTATTTCCAACTGATAGATCTGAACAAACAGTATAAACCTAGATCAGCGGGACTCTGAAGGAGCAGACTAATCAGGGTTTGTACTATTTGCCATTCTCACTTTTTACAGACTCTGTCACATACAAAAAATGAGAAGAAGATTAATGCCTAAATATTTGGAAGAAATATTCTAGCTTTATGTGCAATTACTGTAATTTACATTTGAGCCACGACATGAGATTTCCAACAATAGGGTATGTGTGACCAGCAAAGGCTCCGATCAGCCTGCACATATGTGCAGTCAGATCAGAGTCTTTACTAGTTGCTTGAATATTCTATGATTCGTAGGCTACAGATCAAACATCATTTGGAGTTTCTAAGTTTAAAAGGAGGCTTCACAACCTCGTCCGAAATGTCAAAATGTCACATTGTTGGAAATCATGTCATGGCTTAGTTGTCTTTTTCTATGTGTTATAAATACAAACAAGATCATGCATCTTCTCGCCTTCTATTTTATTCCTCAATTAACACTGGATATATGACCAAAAATGCCACAATCACACACAAAGCTCCAGATAAGGAAATTTTAGGAGCGCAATTATTTTCATACCCATCAATTTAAACATGTGTTTTGTGTGCTCAAATGAACCGTCTCATTGATGCCGTTCATTTGAGTACCCACAACATATGTTTTGGATGAGAACTAGAGAAAATAGTCTTCCAATACACACTCTTATCTGGAGGCTTGATCACAGGTTCTGTTAGACCAAGAACTAGACCTAGAAGTTTGGAAGCATGTATGGATGACACATGGAAAAACAGCTGTACAACAACTCTTCCTAATAGACATTTCCCAGTCACAACCAGAATGTCACTCAAAAGTCACCTGATTGTGTATAACTGACCAAAAGAATAAAGGCTGAACATGTGACAGCCCCACAAACAAAATTGCATGTGTTCAATCCCCCACTGATAATTTGAGGTTTACCTTAAACTCTATGCATGTTGCGTAAATTTTCATGTTTTAATGTCTGCTGCTTTTAGTTCACCTGAGCTAAAGGCGTATAGTGATCAAGCTATTGGAATTGTTGGATGTTTGTCATATGTCGTCCCTCATGTCGCCAATAATAACTTCAAAGGACATCTCCCTAAACTACTGTCTACATTTTGACCAAACTTGACAGAAATGATCCATATAGACCTTGGGTGGCTTGAATAAGGTATACATCGAATGTGTACCCTGAATTGAAGACAACAAAGATAACAAACCATTTTCCATGAGCATCCGGTTCGATCCTGCGTGTTTGATTTCATCGGTTGGATCCAGGCTCCTCCAGTCGATGAACGAGAAATTTAGTATTCCTTTCCTCTCCATATCTGCTTTGATGTTTGTTTGACATAAGACGGACAGCACCGTAGCTCAGTCAGTAATGGAAAAATGTTCACTGGGACGTTAAGATTCGACTCAAACAAAACAAAAATGGACATAATACCCTAATACGTACATACATATACTAGGTCAAAAAAGAAACGTAACATATAAAGATTAAAAATATTGCGCATTAAATGAGAGTTACAAAATTTCATCACTATCTATGTTTCGCTAATCATCCTGCCACACATCATTCCCATTGCTTTATTGAGCTTAGTCAACCCAAACCAGTGTACTGGCTGTCTTAATTTTCAAGTTTTTCACGTGCACATTCATTTTATTGAGCTTTACACATGCAATAACTACATAAATCAATAGTCCAATATCCAATTTGCATGAAAAAATTTAAAAATAAAGATTACAGATTGCTAATTTACGATGCCAAAACGGACACATGTTTGACGCGGACAGGCGATAAGAATGTTACAAGCTAACGTGACGCCATCGGTGATAGCCCAAGAATTTCGACGCCATGCAAGGACGATTGAACGTCTTCGGAAACGTTTCTGACTATTTGGAACAATGTTAGACCGTGCGCATTCATGACGTCATACACGACGCGACGTCAAGATCGATAAAAACGTAGGTTTAAGCTGCTGAATCAATTTCGTTCGGTGACAATGATAGCTAGGACAACCCCAGGAACTCATAATCCAAGAATCAGCGCTCAAACTGAGACAAATCGTTTGCGAGAGATTGGTGAAAGATCCCCATATACAATGTATGTTTTATATGCGGCGTTTCTTTTTTGGCCTAGTATGCAAACCAGCGTCCATAAGTTTAAATACATGTAGTATGTTATTGTTAGCATCGTAGCTTTGCGGTATGATGCAGGACCGGCGATAACAACTGAGTTTCATAAGTTCGAATCCCACCGACTGTGTATTGTTGCCTAGAACAGGTTCTACACGAGAAAAATCGGCGTTCCGTCATTTTCTGATTAATTGTGGACAGGGGCGTTAAGCCTCAAGTGCGTATGTAAATGAAATATGTGTAGCATCTTTTGAAGCAATCAAAAATTATATTGATGTTTGATACGCAAAATTCAACATAAAATTGAATGTTGAATATCGAAAATCAAACTCAGCCACACATTCAGGCTGATGAATTTTGGCCGAAATCGTTTAAATTAATGTGTCCATGTTAATTTGGATTAATAAATTGAGCCGCATCGTCTGCTTGTCCATTTAACACACCATTTTCAAGATCAGGAACAGTCTGCTCAGGATTCACACCGCTTACCGAAGGCCATGGTCCGGTGATTATGGAATTTCCCAGTGGAATACACCAGCTACAGCTAACCGGCTAATCATACAATTGGGGTCTCCAGCTAAATAAATGGGCCTCGTCGCGAGAAAACCTGTCTTCGGGGTTTCCGACAAAGCGAGTTTCAAACCAGTCTCCTCAGCTACAGAGACTAGCTAGAAAATTGAAATTTCACATGTAGCAAGCTAACATATGCTACTTTCCAAAAAGCGAACAAAAAAGGCGCTGATCAGACTGCGCGGATGCGCAGGCTGGTCTGCGCCTGTGTTGTTCGCAAACCCCCGAAGACAGGTTTTCTCGCGCCGAGGCCCAAATGAAACAAACTGATCAGATTTTTCATCGATCTCCATTTGCCGGTCGCAGAAGATTTTGTTTGGACAAAGTATTGATCCTTTTCATTCAAACAGCTCGAAAAAGATATAGGCCGGTGACACCCTCTGAAGTATTTGCAACATAATTTTACTTTTTAGTAGTGTCCTGGCAGAATGAGATACGAACACTCGATGTCCTCAATTGTCCGACATGTTACGTACGTAATAAAAAATCATGAATAATTAAGATTTCGTTTTAAGTTAGTTAGATTTTCGATCTTGATATTCAATTTCAGAATTTCGATTTTCGATACTGAATTTCCGATATTCGGACTGTAACTGTTTTCATGTTATTTTGGTCAAAACCCGTCTTTGGCATTCGGAACGTTACCGAATATCTGGTTTTGAATATCAAAACTAACTTTTAATGCAAGGTTTTTAGCATAATAAAATGAAAAACTGTTACAGTCCGAATATTGAAATTGAATCTCAAAAATCGAAAATCAAACTAACTTCTGAAATTGAATCTCGAAAATCGAAATAACTTCTGAAATTGAATTTTGAAAATCGAAAATCGAGCCAACTTCTGAAATTGAATCTCGAAAATCGAACTAACTTCTTATTGCTGAGAAAACCTGACTTGTATGTAATTGGCTTGCGAACATCAAATGCACAGACCAGTCTGTGCTTCCGCGAAGTCTGATCGGCGCCTTTATTATGCACACTCTCTAAAGTATAATTGACGAACTTTCTACGATCAAAGTTTCACCATTTTATTTCAATCGTTAAAACGTTTTGACGATTAGAGCCTTTTCTCGAAAAATCGACATGTAGTTGCCTTGCGAACAAGTAGTGTGCTTGTGAACAATAAATGCGCAGACCAGTCTGCGTATCAACGCAGATTGGTCAACGCCTATATCATTTACCCTCCGTAAATTGTAATTGATTAACATTTTCATGAGCAAACTTGCAGCTTTCTAGATAGATAGATGATTTTATTTCGCAAAATGCCAATCGGCCCATGAGCTACTTTTATATGTTATTTTAATCTGTTTATCTACATAATATTAGTAGGGGGGGGGGGTGTCTTACAGCACTAACAGTAAGACAATTTAAATAAAGAAACCAGCTCTCTCTTCCATTCATTCTTTATTACTCTAGGTTAACATGTTAACAACAAGAGAATCCATTATAATATAGCATGTATATATATCGTAAGCATCAACAAACCCAAGTTACCAACCCAGATGCAGATTTGCAATCAAGATGATTGCAAAACTAAAAATGACATTAAGTACTGCACGAAACAGCACCGCCAAAGAGCGGACGACAGCCTAAATTTGCTAAAACTATGTACAAACTTGTTTCGGATGTTTATATGTTCCTGAACAGGAATCACTGTTCACCAATCGAGCATCACTACTTATTTCCTGATTCCCGTTCGGGAATCACAGATTACCAGAAAAAAGCCTGATTTTGCCTTTTTACCCATATTAACTTTTTTCAAGACATTTGTAAAAAAGCTGAACGGTCAAACGTTTGGAAATTGATTCATCTTTGAGCTGTCGAAACAAAAGTTTAGTGAAAATCCGTTATAAATTGTGATACAATTTTTTCGGTTTCTGAGACCACTCCATTGGCTCCATTGCTTCAAAAAAGATAGAAGGTGTTGAAAAACTTCCATAAAAATGTCAGATTGTAATATTTTTTATTGAAAATAAGCAGAACTATTTGAAATGTACTGGAAAACATTCTGTTTGAGTTCAAATTAGTATAGACTCTGAAAATAAAATAATGCAGAGCAGAGAACTGGACAGAAAATAGTGCCATGAAAAGGATCAAATAAACTTAATAAACAAATGCAGTAATATTGGGCATGTATGTTTTGTAAGGTATCTAGCTATATTACTGACTTCAACACTCGCAATAAATTGTTAACACAGAAACTTCTTAAACAAGGCCATCGGTATCATAAACTTTGCAAAACCCTTTCTAAATTTTTTAGACGATACTATGATTTGATATCTAAATTCCAAGTTGGACTTAAATCTCTCTTGCGCCAAGGACTTTCGGAACCTGAATTCTATGGTGACTTGGTGTATAAATTGAAGAAGATTGTTGGCTCTAATAATTTTTCAGCGCAGTTCATTAAAATAATTTCCCATTATAAAAAGATTGGCTATAACATTAATGTATTACAACAGACTGCATGCTTAGTGGTCAACCAATTCACGGTTGTCAACTTTGCTTTCCTCTTTAATTGCATGCCGGTGGGTCGAACTTCAGACTCTATGACGGTTCAGACTTGGAGACTTATCTATTGATGAGATGTTAGTGGCCTGATACTTTGGCTGTTTGTCGGGCCCAGTGGGGTTTACCTGTTGGATTTCTTTTGTTCGGGTATTCAGTTTTATTTTCTGTTGTGTCCTTATCTTTGCTTAATCTCCTTTTTATATCTTGATTTATATGTTCTAGGAGATGAGGCATTGATTAGTTAGGGGTCTTTCATGCAAACCAAACATATATGTGTCTTGACCAATATCTGAACTAAGAGTGAGGTTGGTGCATCCTTAAACCGGTTTAAGCCCTCCAGTAAAATATTTTACGGACCGTTCCAAGGCGGCACTTCTTTTGTGGATCTTTTATGTATTTTCTGTCTTGTGTTTGCTATGCCTTTGTGCATGTCTGTTTGTATGTGCCTTGTGGTCACCTGCTGGGAAAGGGCTGACCCATTGGCTCCCGATTGTGGTGTCTAACTGTGAGTTTGTAACTTTCCCATTTGTATCCTGGGTCAGGTGTGGTACTTGATTGTATCGATTCCTGATCTTTGCACCCTTACTTACTTTTACTTATTATAACAGTATTCTGTTTGAAATATTATTTTTCCAATAAGTGTTGATGGATATAAGCTATGTATAGATCCTAAGAAAATCAGCTAATTTTCACTGCAAGCCCTGATATTGGTGCCATAAGCGGCATAACAAGTGATATAATATTTTTGTAATAATTATTTTCTGTTGAAACTACCTTTTGAGGTTACACTTTTACAGAACAATTATTTTTTACGAAAAACTATTGTTTGATTCTGTATGAAAGTCTGGGTACCCTCGTAAAGCAAAATTTGACCTAGGGCTTAGGTGTCATTGGGTGCTGTCTTTTCTATTTGAAAGAATGAAACATTTAAAAATAGTGAGTATGATCAGGAAATACCACAATCACTAACCGCAGACAAACCCATGGCGCCGAGAGGAAGAGCCACACAACCATTAAGAGACACCAGGAAGACAAACTAAGCAAAGCAACCAGCGCTCTCTTCCCAATCAAGATGATTTTAAAATTAGAATTGACATAAAGTAACGTACAACAAAACATAGAACAATTACAGACTCACACAATGGGAGTAACAATAAACAAAAAGTCAACAACTGAAAAAGACTGATTGCTTAAAATACTCATAGATATACCCTAGAAATAAAATACTCATAAATATACCCTAGAAAGACTGATACTTGCTGCTATGTCTCCATGTGGATGTATTCAATAATTTAGACTTTTGGGCCAGGGGTACAAGTACCCCACCGACCTCAAATATGGTGGCGAATAAATAAAAAAAGAAATAAACACAACTTGTTCACAGCTCACGATTTTGACACATTAAAACACACACACACACACACACACACACACACACACACACACACACACACACACACACACACACACACACACACCACTCAATGGCTCCACTCATGCCAATGGTTTAGCATATACCCTATCATATAACTTTCAATATGACTATTTGGTTAGTTGAAATACTATATACAGACAGGGCGACAGCTCAGCACAAGATTCAGTTATTTGTTAGAAATGCTTGAAGCTTACTGACCATTGAGACCTATATTGATGATGGGGCCAATGAGTACCTGCCTTCGGAGTGGTGGTGTAGAGACTCTCCTCTCATGGTGTCAGTACTCGGACCACAAATAGAGATGATGTGTATCTCAAAATGATGACAACCATGTCCCACTTCAAGAGGATAACCACTATTCATCTGACCGGGGACATAAACCTGCCCACATGTAGGTACGATCGGAAAAGCTACCCTCGTATCCGACTGTGCCAATCGACCCGGCACCCACAAACGTAACTAACCAAAGGCACCAGGAGAAAAGGGAGCAAGAAAAAGAGAAATTTCTATGCAAGGTTGATTAAAACTCAAATATCCTTATGATTTATCATGAGATTAAAGTATGGACGAGCTGTCGAATGCACTACCCCCCTGTCGAGTGCACTAGCACAGAGAGTAATTTTCTCAGTATTCTCCAGGTAAGTTTTCTTGACCGACATTTTTGTTAACATGAGCCGCGGCATGAAAGGGGAGGTCTCACCCTATAGAAAATTTACATAGGGTTCTGCCCACGCATGGATTTTTATAATATTATGCTTAATGATTGCCTCACATATAACTATTCTATTTGTGATATAGTTTCCCACTTACCTATTTAAATGGTCAAAAAATGACATGTTATGTAATCAGGCATCTGCTTATGGGGGTACCTTCAGTTTAAGCCGCCCAAAGCTCTTACAGTTTCATATAGTGTGTTCTAAATACTTTTAAAACTATCTAAGATCATCACTGATTAGATATGCATAAAACAAAAATCAGTTTCTGTAAAGTTAAACTCAGAAAAATATGATTTTGTTTGGAATTGTGCCCAAATTTTAGCTTCATAGTCTTTTTTAACAATTATGTTTGAAAAAAAAGGTATGTTCCAGTTCTTGTCAACCTATGAATTTACTCTCAAATTAGGCTATACATATATAGATGTAATGCTAAAATTTTCAAGAAAATCGAAGACCGGTAACATGTTGTCCTAGAACTTTGAATGTTACAAATCCAAGTTCTCAGAAATGTAAAAAACTGATTGTAGTTAATGAATTTAAGTGTTTGGTTAGTTTAAAAGCAAGTTTTTGTGTTTGCTTTCTTCTATAAAAAAGATGGAATATCCAATATTGTTAAAACTTTATAATAACATAAAAACTGATCACTTAGGGAGAACTTCACCTTGTCCAACTCCTCATAGAACAGTAAACTTTGATAATCTTCATAATACGGTTTCAATACCAGATCCACTCTAATAGAAAGTCATTCTCCATAATTCATTCATTTCATTTGTGTCAGGGAATAGTTTGTTTCATCATTTCTTGATCACCAACATGATAAAATAAGTATTTAATAAATATGACAACCTTATATAATCATATACCACAGTCTGCAGTTTTTCATACTTGAAAATATGTTGCATTCTTTCCTGCATTAGCAAGACAGAATCTTTAATGTTTCAAAGCTGTCATCCTTAATCCAATTCTGACCACATAGAGAGAATTTCACCCTGTCAAACTCCTCTTGAAGTAGTTAATTTCATTAATCTTCACAATATGGTTTTATTTTGTTATTCACTTTAATATAATGCCAAAATACAATATTCACCCATTTTATGTAGTTGCAGGATCTATTGCTTATTATTTTCTACCACAAAATGCTGAAATATTTAAAGAATACATGTACCAAACTCTACAATCATAGGTGCCTACAATCATATTCCAAATCCTGTAGAAAGTCAAAGAATCAAATGGGATAGAAAATTAATGTCCACACTATCTTCTTAAAGTTTCATCTAGTACAATCAGATCGCTCAAAGGATAACTGATTCCCTGATTAAATTTCCATTTACTTGATTGAGGAACCAGTTTTGAAAATACATCATGGAAACTCCAGATAGTGTTAAGCATAAAACTACGAATACAGAACTTATTGAATATATAAACAAGTGAAAATGCAAAAAGGGTCTGACGGTATAAGAAGTTAGAATGATCAGGAACTGAGGTAATCTGACCAAAGTCTTGCCCTTGCAACGGAATTGGCAATCAATCAAAACTTGAAGCCAATATTCAACCCCAAACTAAAACTACAAATATATATAATACTAGGAGAACATTAGGAAAGTAGAACCTATGTGCAACTCTTTCCAAAAAGTAGTAAAATTGCAAACAGAGTTTAAAATAAAGTCAGTGCTTTCAGTTAATAAGTTTGCATATGCATCTTGGTATTCAATGAATTGACAAAATGATGAATTCAACACAGTCATAACATTTGCCAGATATTAAATGCCTGTGCAACAGTCAGCCAATGGTACATAAAGAATCCCAACAAGTACCTGGTATTAAAATAAAAAGCTACACCCAAGGCTATTCCAAACGCATTGACATTCTAGGGGAAAATCATGCATAACAACTTACTATCATATTAAACAAGGATAATATAAGAATAATTAAAAAGGTTAGAGACACATGCCATTGTAGGTAGAATGAATGTCAGTTACATATATGACATCACATATAAGTTTACAAAGGGACAAAATAAATGAAATAAGCGATCAAATGCCTTGCCTTGTTTAGCACTATTTGAGACTGAACCGTCAATTAAAACATTGGTATGCAAATACAGATCAAAATACATTTTAGACACATTCGGTGAAGAGATCATAGCACTGAATCTATTAATTGATGTGTTTCAACTTGATTTTGAGAAGTTTGAATGTTGCAGACTTTTTGTGTGTTACTCTAACTGATTGTTAAAGCTACACAAGTCTCAGATTTGTTTCAATGTCAAATTAAATATGCATTTGTACACGCATAGCTTTTTATTATCGATGTTTATAATATTTTAATAATAAAATTGCAAAATTACATGGTTCCAGAACAAAACTAGCCTCAAACATTAACTTATGATAAATGTCAAAAAATGACCTACATGTATATAATGTGTTTTCCTGCACTGTTACCGGTTTCAAAAAATCTCGAAACTTTCTCAGTATACAGAAGACATGTGAGGCAAATTTTATAGGCAGTATCATAGGTTGACAAGAACAGGAACATATAGAAATTGTAGACGCAATTTGGCATGCATGTGAATTTCAATTATATTTTTTGGAAAATTTTTACTTTAAGATATTGTTAAAAAATTGTGTGCATGTTTTATAGGCCAAAATAGTATCAAACAATCCATATTGAGTCCTATTACTATTCCAGCTTAAACTGGGTGGAATCCGAAAAAACTGATGTTTACAAATTGACAAAATATTAGACAGGTGTCATCGAAAAAATGGAGTAAAACAAGGTGCTCTCCTGAGACCTAAAATGCACTATTGAAAAAAATAAATGCAATTTTATAGTTGATAGGTCATAGGTATTCACCATGTAAAACTAGATGAAAATCCATGCGTGGGCGCATATGAGACCTCCCCAAACTTCCAACAATTTTACATTTTCACATGTGTAGACTCGGACGAACCTCTGCAGCCTCCTTTTAAGCTTAAAGCTCCAAATGGTGTTCAGTCAGTAGCTTAACAATCATAGAATACTCAAGCGACTAGCAAAGGCTCTGATCAGACTGCGCATACGCGCAGGCTGATCTGAGCCTTTGCTGGTTGCACAAACCACATTGTTGGAAATCTCATGCACTGGCTTATATATCCTGTCTTGCTTGATATTATAAGGCATGGAGTTTCAGGGCTATAATTTGGACGGAAGATGGAAAATTCGGATACCCAAATATACATGTTAACAGAAATTGATTGATTCTCAGTTCGATCTTTCAAATTTATGGCAACATTATATTCAAGCCCTGCATATTTCTTAGTTAAATCGTATCGACACACGGCTTCATTGGTATATTTTTCAATAGACTGCTAATAATTATTAAGGAATATATTGATATAATTCATCGAGAACTACAAGTACAATGTACCTTTTAATGCGTTTTCTGTCAAAAGTGCTAGGTCGCCCGTTCCGAGTGAACGAAATTCAGGCGTCGAGTGAACAAAATTCCGTTGATTCTTTTCAGAGCTGGTGCCACTAGTTACAACCCGTACTTACAATGTATGTTCCACACGAAACACCTGTACAAATGATTTAACCATTTGGTAGAATCTGTCTAAAATATCATTATTATTGTATAATGACCACCACTCCGTGGCGTCACTGTTTTTAAAGACATCAAATCTACACCAGTCCTACGGTATTCTATGGTGTGATATTCTACAGAAAAATTCCAGCTCTTTTATGAAATGAAGTGATTTCCGGACACGCAAGTTTTCACTACATAGAGTTGATTTTGGTATATTTGATTAAAGAGCATGCTGAATCACGGTCAACAATCGGCTTCCTTTGTCTTTTATATGAGTACGCAATTCAGATTTGATTACAGTAAAAGAAAAATGACCGGTTGGCTTAGGCCGGCCCTTAGGGGTTTTCAGTCATAAATATGTCTACTTAAATATAATGAAAAACATATCAGAGTATACATCTAGTCTTTTTGAGCTGGTATCCATCAACATGTACAGAGATTCAAATCAGTCTGCGCCTTCCCACAGTCTGATCAGAACCATAGTTTTCTGGTTGAAGAACTGCTGGACATTTGGCTATCCACAGGGCACCCATCAACGACTCAGATCAGACTGCGCGGGTCTGAGTATTGTATTGGCGCTTATGCCAATTTGAATCTCTTGCTAATTTCTTTTTGAAATGCCGCATGTTTTACTCCATATGCTAGTCAAGAATGAACATTTTCTTCTGAGACCCGCGATAAAAAATATCGAATTATACAGTAGAATAAAGAATCTATAGCGTTTTAAATGGAATTGGGATATTTTACCATATTTTCCTTTTAAAAAAACAAACTTTTCTGATAATTGAGACGCCACTTTTGCACAACAATGCATGCAAACGATGAAAGATTGAAATTACAAAATGTTCTAACTAGTATATTACTACAAAGCACTTATTTATTACAGTTGGAGAATGTTGTCTCTTTTCATGTAAAACGCTCAAGCTTTTACACTGACGCACTATAAAGATTTGCAAACAAGCATGCCCATTACAAAAACATGGAATGGTTAAGGATTTAGTCGAACAGCAGAAGGATTAATATGAGTATGTATCGTTGATAGGTAAATTTTAGACAAACTGGCGCACCTGATTAAATTTATATGCTACATATTAGACGAACTGTCGTACCTAACTTAATATTTTAGGCAAAGTGTCACACCTGAAACACTTTTTAGGCGAAGTGATACTTAGACGAATTGGTCAATCGACGAAATGGAGCTTTCGACGATATAGCATTAGACGTAATGGTTTTAGACGAGGTGTCGCGCAGCCCAAAATTTGTACTGCTTTGGTCCATTTTTGATCATTTTTGGCGTGCCCACTTTAATTGGCATAGAAATGTCATCGTCTCCTTGAACTCACTAAAATCACTGGTGCATATCTGAATCAGTGATCAGGTATTTTTAGCATAATTGATCTCTTATCTTTTGCTTGTCCAAGTCATCAATAATACATACTCTTGTAAGACATCCCAAAACGTCAAAAGTGTAACTTTGTTTGTTTGTTTGTTTGCTTTACGTCCCAAGTCAACAGCTATGGTCATTGCGGGACGGTCAGTTCACCTAACCACACTTTTTCCTGGGCAGGCTTGAACAAGCGGTTAACCAGTAATTCGTGCACATACTTTCACTTGTAAACAAAAAGTGTAACGATTGAATGAGCACGTAAATGACTTTGATTTGAGTACTCTATTCTTACTTGACCTATAAACACTGGTCAATTTTACAATTTTGTTTACTGTTTGAAAATGAATACACATACAATGTTTCATCTTACACGATTACAGGTTTGTGGATAAAAGAAGTGAGGGAGTGAGAGACATAAAGGCGAGATTCTCGCTTTTCAGTATCCGTTCGCTAAATCGTCCATCGTAAGCCACTAAAAATCTTCAACGATATATGTAACTTGCTTTTGAGTAAGTCAATATAAGCGAGAACTTTGAATTCGTGAGGCAGCGCATTTGCAAATATTAGCGAAAATTAAGTTCTCACGAACATTTCCGAATCTACGGTATATTAGTTATCCACATTTGTGTATAATGACAGTTTAATTTCTTTGATATGTTTTGAGACATTGTGTAAAACTGAAGGCACCCTGTTTTCATTTCCCCTACCTTGTTGATAATTTATTGTTTTGGGATGACCAATACATCCGTTTTTTGCCTAGTTTTCCTCAGTAATGTATATATTTCATTATACTTTCTTTAAAATGTGATATTGTAAATATGATTTACATAACTCCACATTTTTAAAATTTAATTTGTTGTAATAATCATTTTACACATTACGAGATAAAATGCCATTCTATTCAAATGTATAGTACTTATTTGGGCCTCGCCGCGAGAAAACCTGTCTTCGGGGTTTCCAACAAAGCGAGTTGCAAACCAAACTCCTCAGCTACAGAGACTAGCTAGAAAACTGAAATTTTGCATGTAGCATGTCTACATATAATACTTTACAAAAAGCGAATAACAAAGGCGCTGATCAGACTGCGCGGATGCGCAGGCTGGTCTGCGCCTGTGTTGTTCGCAAACCTCCGAAGACAGGTTTTCTGGCGACGAGGCCCATTTCATCCATAATCCAATTTATGGGGGAAAATGTAAACAGGGTGCCTTCAGTAATTATGCAACATCTAAAACTATAAGAAAACATTCACGCTGTTATTTTAAACAAATACGGTCTACTGTTGTATATAAAACCTGGTATATGAAGCCTGTTTACAGGTTGAATAATTTTAGAGCAATAATAACGTGAAAATGGGTTTCATTTTTTCTTTGAAACCCTGTATATGAAGAAGGTATGAGCCATACAGTAACATAGACATTAGTGCAATGAACTCGCAACTGATAAATGATAATAGAAACTTGTGCACAGATGTTGGCCTTGGATCCATGTCATTTCATCTAAACCCATTTCGTCTAAAGGAAATTTCGTCTAAATGACATTTCATCTAATAAGACATTTCGTCTAAATTTCTCCAAAATGGGTCAAAATTTGTCTAAAATGTCTAAAAAATCGTCTAAATTTTATTCGTCTAATTTTATTCTTCAACTCGTATGGTAAGGAAAGGCAAGTGATCTACGAAGGCTGGTCTTTATTTGCCAGTGACCAAAACACCTTTACAGTTGCAAACTGAGGTAGATAACCAGCACAATCACCAGTGCTCTCATCCTGTAATTCTTGATAAATCAGACGTGATACTGGTTCCAAAGAGCTGACTGCAGCGTCCTTAATTCTTCTCGTAGACATATTTAACACCACATCTGGTTGGTTTGGCCAATGAAAATTGTGTTCAGTTTCTTTTATCACCGGATCGTTTTTGTGGTCAAACGTCCCTGGCATTTCATATTTACACACTTCCAGTGAGTTAGATAAATCTTTGGAATGATCAAAGCCTTTGTATGCTATTTTAGGGTGTCCCTGTTGCTAGTATAGAACTACACTTCTATTTTAGTGAGGTAGAGAAATTAAGAAAGGAGGCAAAGATAAGGAAACGATACAATCAAGTACCACACCTGACCCAGGATAGCATATGGGAAGTAACAAAATTACGATAAACATCGCCAACAAGAGCCAAGAGGTCAGCCCTTTCCCAGCAATGAGCAGCAACAAGGCAGCAATGAACAGACGCAAAAGCGTGAAAAAAATAAGGCGGACAAAATCAATATGACGGACACCAGGCAGATCGTCTAAATATTTGAGGAAAAGTGAAAAAAAAAACATAAAAAATGAAAAATAACAACTGTGCGAAATTTTGTTTGAAATCTTTTAGTTTTGTTTCGAGGAAATGTCGTACCAGACTGTTTTTAGACAAATTGTTGTATTAGACGAAGTGACTATTCAACAAAATGGGTTTAGAGGAATGTTGCGCACCCGGACGCCTCCACTGTAGCTACATTATGTATGCACACCAAAGACTTAGATCATAATAAATATTATGTCAATGTTTTTTTTTGCATTAAATGATATAATGGTATAATGTTTTAGTATATTTTGTAGGTAGCTCATTCAAAACAGTCGCCATTAGACCAGTTACCATCTTTTGCGAAGAGGGCGTCGTGTTGGTCACTCTTTCACTAAAAGCTGCACAGAAACTTGGAAGATGGCAGCTCTTTGATTGCAAGGGAGCTAGGCATCAATTTGCATATGCTGGAAACGTGGCATGGGTGTTTATCTGTGCTGACAGAGCAATGACAAGCGATAGCGAAAATTTGATCGGTGGAAATGCTTTTTTTGCATCAGATGATACGCCTCTTACTGACATATATGAATTCGTAAAACCATTTGCGACTTGCAACTTCAAAATCAGTTCATTTAAGCTTCCAATGTGGTCAGTATTCATACCTGTTTACATTTTACACGGGACTCTATGGCCAATGTCTCCATTCTTTAAGCCCAAATTTTCATTTGAGCCAGTGCATGAGATTTCCAACAATGTGGTATGTGCGACCATCAAAGCCTCAGATCAGCCTGCGCATACGCGCAGTCTGATCAGGGCCTTTGCTAGTCGCTTGAGTATTCTATGATTATTAAGCTACTGACTGAATACCATTCGGAGTTTCTAAGCTTAAAAGGAGGCTGCAGAGGCTCATCTGAGTCTACACTTGTCAAAATGTCACATTGTTGGAAATCTCATGCACTGGCTCATTTAGTTTAGCGGGTTTGAAACATACACTAGTGTCTCACAATTTTAATATGAAAAGGCAAAATCTTTTTTGAGTTACACACCATTGTATAGTTTTGAAGAAGCATTACAGCGTTCCATTAGATATTATGAAAAATATGAAAAATAGTGAATAAATGCATGGTTTTATTTATTATCGTAAAGCATGGGCGGATATGGTTGGGGTTGGCAGGGCCTCTGGACCCACATCCCTGGAAAATCATCAGTGGCTACATGTATACTGGTACGTCCCTTCGAGAAGGAGGCTTTTGAATGACGGCCCTCTACGTAAAACCACAGGAGCTTGAAGTTCTATCCTTAAATCGCTTCTAAACCCTAAAACCGAAAATCTCATAATGTCATTACGTAGTAATGACCAGGAGTGAAACTAAGCTCTCGACAGCCATTCCGGCTCCAGTTTCCGGTCATCAGCAGTGAATGTTGTGACGGCAACGTAAAATGTTCGACGTTACGCTGACAAAGATGGCGACGTTTGAAAAAAAAACAGGACAATGTCTATTGCAATGAACAACCATAATTTGTTCATTTCTGGCCAATGTGGTACCGGGAAACAAGTTTTGTTAAGGAATAAACCAAAAGAGAATGCATATTTTACTCCAATTGGCCAGTTTGTAATCCTATCGATTTCAGCAACCCACGAGCATCTTGTATTTTATCCGGGTCCTCTTTGTCTTACAATCAAAACGACTGCTATGACTACAATAATCGTAATAAATCTTCCTAACCACCAGTAACCGGTCACTGGAAGTTCGTCGTAGTGACTTACTAGGAATTTCGGAGTATGTTTCCCCACACAAATGAAATAACGATTGAATTTATGAAGGGCTACTCCAGGCTCCCGCTTCGCTTGCTGAAAAGGATTTGGTTTTGTTTCCCAGCTAAAACCCAGAACAGAAACTATCTCAAGGAAATATAAACAAAGCCTTTAACAGAAAAAGTGCAAGATTCCTACCTTCACGTTTTTATAGCAACAACGCAGTTTAGAGGGCTCTGAGCTAGACGTATTTTCCAAGAATAAGCTGCTTCCAACAGTCATAAAGAACACAATTATATTCCAAACAAGTTATTTTGAAACTGTTTTGTCATTTCTACCATGTTTACACATGTGATTGTCAAGGCCATTTCCTTGAAAATATATGACGTCATAATGTGACGTGTACAGGTCGATAAATTTATTGGGGCTTCCAACGGGGGAATATTGTAAAATAGAACAGAACTATCAAAATCTGTTCTACTGCTAAAGGAAAGGGGGGCTACCTGTTATCAGTGAGATGTAATAAGATGCAAGGTTATGAAAATGTGATACTAATGCACCTATCAGTGTTTTCTCCTAGAGCTGGGGGTGATACAATGAGATTTCACTGCATACAAATTCACCACCCACGGAATTAGAGCACCTAATCTCTGGGGTGGGGAAATTACGATACCTGTTCTGGGAATTTCTTAATCAAATTATAACCAATTTGATGACCAGTCCAAGGGATTTTATACACCATGCATACACGTATTTACCCAAGGGAGGGGAATTAAACCTCAGTTTGTTTGGGTTGTTTTAATTGTCTAAATCCCCATGGGTATTTTGCCGTTCCCCTTTTCGGAGAAAACATTGACAGGTGCATAACATGATGTCACATCTGCTGATGAGTTGGTGTGTTGTGGGCCCGGAGGGGGGGGGGGTACTCTCATGTTTTCTTCATACGTAGGCTCGGGCCCAGCATCTACCGTTCACCCCCAAAAAATATCAGGAATTTCAAGCATCCCAAAAAAACATTTGAAATTTTAGCAACTTCAAAAAATATCCCCTATTCTGTACCTTGACCTTAAGAAAAGACCCTAGAAATGACCCCTTAATATAGTCCAATTAAGTAATGACCCAAAAAAATATCCACAAAATCTTCATACCCCCCCAAAAAAATTTTTTTTTTCTGAAAACCCCCAAAAATATTGAAATTCAAAATGTTAACCCCCAAAAATGACCCGAGCCTACGTATGTATGAAAATATCAGAGTACCCCCCCCCCCCTTAGGGTTGTGAGTGGGGTGGGTCTGAGTAGGGTTGGGGGAGTGGCGAGGACCCGGGTTGGAATCTTAGTTATAGTACCCTTTGTTGCCCAGTTCTCCTCAATCAATTACTTATCCGTATAATATCTCTCTTCCAGTGTGGTGCCACGGGGTTGTCTGCAGTTTGTGATTGTGGTATTTCCTGATCAAACTCACTTACTATTTTTGGTAGAGGTCTACTAGATGATGCTACATGCATGTACCAAATATCAAGGATCTAGGCTCTGTGGTTTCAGACAAGAAGATTTCAAAAGCTTTCATCTTCAGAATCTATTTTAGCCTGTGTGACTTAGATATGCAATGGATCGAGACTATTTGAAAAATAAAATAAAGAGGGCCATATAAAGACCATTTCTGCCCAGTTTGGTAAACTCCCATCCCATCCAGTAGTTTAGGAGATGTCCTTAGAAATAACTGTTGATGATGCAACGAACACACTGACTCAGGTGAACTAAAATGGGATACCTCCCTCAATAATGATTACTTTCAGTATTTCATGCCGAAACATGTATTCTGAGTGTTTCAAAGAAACGTCGAGGCTCATTCTGTCTCATCGAGAGAGGTTTTAGGCATATAAAATGTTGTTTTGATAGGATAGTGCTAAACAAGTGTAAACACGAGCCTTTTATCAGACTCCAACAATGTATCCCATTTTAGTTCACCTGAATTTAATTTTAGTGATCAATTCAAAAAGATTATCCAACTTTATAAAAATGTTGGATACAACTTGGATATCATGTCTGGTTGTAAACCCAATCACAATTTATAGCTATATGGTTTCCTCTTTAATTGCACGACGGTGGGTCAGGCCTCAGACTCAATGACGGCTCTGGCGTAAAGCTTTAAATGGTGGGTTGGCGCCTGATGCTTGGCTGTAGCTGGGCCCACTGTGGCTCAACTTGAGGTTTTCTTTAGCTCTGACTATCTGTGAGTCGTGAGCCCTTTTCTCTGTTTAATCATAGTGCGTTGATTATATTGTTTCTCTAAGATGATATATTGCAATAGTTACAAATAAAAGAATTCTCCATGCGAGCTTAACATTTTTCTAGGGCGAAGATTTGGTACCAATAAAATGTATTTAACCGATGGCTTTGGCTATACTGTCCGTTCTAAGGCGGTGGATCTGATGTTGTTGATTCGATGTTGATTGTTACTCCAATTTGAGGGATTCTGTTCTTGTTCTGTTTTGCTGCGCGTTACTTTATGTCCATTCTAGTTTTGACATTGTGAGCTTTTGGTTTTGAGGCTATAGGGGTAATTTAAGGACATAACTTCAAGCTCCTGTGGTAAAACGTTGATAATATAATAAAAAAAAAACGCTTTTAAGACACACCCGCCCCCTGACGTAATTTTCTGTATTCGCCCTTGTAAAGTACCAATCAGTAATGACAGGGTTACCACGACCAGGGGAAAAATTCTGGAGAATCAGGGAAGAGTCAGGGAAATTCATTTTTTGACGGGAAATTTAGAAAAAAAAAAATGAAAAAGTCAGGAAAAAGT
Source organism: Loripinus fragilis (assembly GCA_964019695.1). Lineage (NCBI taxonomy): Eukaryota > Metazoa > Mollusca > Bivalvia > Lucinida > Lucinidae > Loripinus > Loripinus fragilis. The sequence goes on along the minus strand of OZ026526.1, from coordinate 96,454,133 downwards.
CAGGGAATTTAAAAATTTTCCAAACAAGTTGCTAGCTAACAGACTTCTGTAAAATTTTACTTTCCATAAATTGCAAGCAATACATGTAATAGAAAAGGAATATATCTGAACATAAGTTGCAGACAATGAATTGCAGACAATTCCTGTCCAGAAACAGTTCTTTTCTCATATGATATATATGGTTTGAGCTTTTCTTAAAATATTAATTCAGCTGATATAAATATCTATATAAATTTAAGAATTGTTGATGGATTAAAATGGTTAAAATAGGCCTTCCAAAAGGGTCTGGAAATCGGTCAAAAGTCAGGGAAAAGTTAGCAAAAAGTCAGGGAATTTTGAAACAGATATTGAGTGACAACCCTGTAATAATACAACATACAGTAAAACCTGTCTAAAACGGCCACTCTAAAAACACAAAACACTGGTTTTCAATACCAATTATTGTTTAATGCAGGTCAAAAGTACTGCAGAATGCTCTAATGGGAGCATTCTGCAATACTTTCGACCTTCATTTACTACCATTTATCATTTAGGTATCTGTTTTGTCTATTTTTGAGTGGCCCATTAAGACAGGTTTTTTGTATTTGTGCTAGATACTTTTAAGGGCTAGTCTATGTTACCTTCAATGTAAGTTTCTCCCTTGATGTTACACTGCGCTACAAAAATATTGTACATCCAAGTTAACATCTAAAGGCGAGCCACAATTGGTCCGCCAGAGAAACGCCATTAAATGGTGTTTCGCTGGCGGCCCGATGGTGGCCTGACATTATGTACTTACCAGGATACTGTTTCTAGCTCTTCTCTTTTCAGTTCAGACGCATGTGCTTTGGTGCTTGAGAAATAAATATATTAGTCCACAAATATATATTTTAGTCCACAAATATATTTTTAGTCCATATATAGATTTTTCGTCCTTAAATATATTTTTAAACCACAACTATATTTTTAGAGCATAAATATATATTTTTAGTCCACAAATATATTTTTTGTCCAACATATATTTTAGTCCATAGATATATTTTAGTACATAAATATATTTTGAAGTCCAAAAATATTTCGATATAGAACACATATATTTCCACATACAATATTGCAACGCCTGACATGCCATAATGGTCAGAAGATGACATAGAAAGGAGTGTTTGTTTATTTTTGTGTTATTCTGCACCCAGATATTTGACCTAATTCTGAGACCCGGGGACATTTCCAGCATCCTTCCTATCGGTTTTACTACACATATATGAACATAATTAGCATTGATGCCATCAGAAGTTTTTTTTTCACAAAATTGACTGACAACAAGATTCTTCACACCTTAAAAATATGAAATTTTAGCACAGATTTTAGACCCCCAAAATTATCGAAATTGACCATACGCATATTTCACATTTGCCAAAAGTGACGTTTTAGTACCAATTCTTCACACGGTAAAAGTTTGGGAAGTGTGGAATCTGTGGTTCAAAAGAGCAGAAAATGCTCTGGAGTACAGGGGTCAATGAAAACCATGCGTTTATATAAAGGTGCTAACGGTTTACTGAAAGTTAAAACGCAGAAGAAAGGGCAATGATATCTTATGTTTTGCTCAAGAAATGGTTTGCCATCACCGCTTAATGGTATAGTGCTCCTGTTAGAGGTAAAGATTAAGTAAATGAGTGAAGAGGAGTTTTTCGTGTAATGTGTTGGTTCGTTAATAATCTGTTCAAAGTTAAACTGCTGACATAGATCTCTTACTTGTCGGCTCGAGTTGTCTTTCAGAATATCGAGGTTGAAGTCACTTGTTATCAAATATTGGAGAAATTGGTTTCAAAATTAAGTCTTATATGATACGATTGCATTTGTCTAGTTAGGGGGTCTGTAAAACGTACCTATGAGTTGTATTTTGTTTTTGGTCGAAATTGGTAGCTCTAAATCGTGTCTTCTTTTTTTAAAAAAAACGTTATTACGAATATAAACACAAACTCCACCATGATGATAACCTGGCCTGTCTCTTGTAAATAATTTAAAGTTTTCAATTTTTATATCATCATCTTAAGTTCTACCGTCTAACCAACTCTCAGTTATACAAATAACGTCAAAATTACACAGTTCCGATTGTATCAAATCCTTTTTATTCGCAATAATCTGGATATTATAGTGTACAATGGCAAATTTATCTTCAATGATATGTTCAGTTAAGGATAAAAACGATATTGAATCGTCGGAAGATGAAAGCGTCGGTCCAGGGTTTCGCTCTCTACCACCAATAATAAGAAGCGGTAAGTCTATAAGAAGTTCCAAAAGATTAAGATGGGCTATTCCTTTAACTTTATCATGTCGACTATTATGTAAGCCGATCCACATCCTATACACTTCAATAGAAGTAAGTAAGGTTGCAAAGATCAGGAATCGATACAATCAAGTACCACACCTGACCCAGGATACCAATGGGAAAGTGACAAACTCACAGAAGACACCATAAACGAGAGCCAAGAGGTCAGCCCTTTCCCAGCAGGTGACCACGAAGCACATATAAACGCACACAAAACATAGCAAACACAAGAAATCATGATATCTTATCAATTAAAGAATGGAGAAGGTTTTTGGATGCGGAATTATACTGAGGCAGTTGACCAAAATGATGACATGTTCCCCCGTGGATGGACAAAGACAAACAGGAATAAGTAATGATAATCATGAGAAATGACAAAAAAACATGTACATTGGGATATGAAGTTAAGGGCATCCCTGTCGCAGGCTTTCAAGAGCCATGTGAGTGGCCTATGTAAAGTACAAAAATCCGTGCATCAACAGCACATAAAATGCCTAATTAATACATGGGTTTTGCCGGTTAAAACATGGCTCTTGAAAGCCTGCGACACGTCTTTTTATGCAATAATATTAGGATCAAACATGATTTTCTATGTATTAACATCTGCTAGAACCCAAGGATGGTGTTGAAACACGAGCCTGAGAGGCAAAGCTTTTAACGACCACCTAGGGTTCTAACAGATGTTTGATCGCTATTATTGCATAAGGTGAAAACGTTAGAAAACGCTTGGGGAAGTTTAATATGTGTATTACCAATTATTTGTATAATAGCACGCATAAGCATGAAGAATACATGGGTTTTAAAAACGCATCATCCCGACGTCACAAAATTATGTTCATTTTTTTGCACGTTGCTGTTGATGAAGTCAATTTCTGCGACAGCTTAGAATGCGTTTACGCAAAGTAAAATAGCCGTGGATCAACAGCATGCGAATTGTCTGATAAATGGGTATGTGCTGGCTACTACGACAAATTTAAATGATATAAGAAAAACTGTTAATATCGTGCGACACTGCTTTTATGCAATAATAGTGGTTGATCATTTTAATGCATGCCGTTATGTCACTCCTAGATGCTGTTGTTTGTTTGATTTGATTCTTTACGTCCCAGTCAGCAATCTTTCAGTTATGTTTGGATGGGTCTTCCTGTGTTGAAACAGTACTGATGCACCCGTCATTTGTATCCCCGCCCCTCGGGGCCAGGGGAAAAGCAGGGTTTTTAATTTTTCAATTTTCAAAGCCTTGCTAAAAGCCCTGCACTGCGGGGTTAATTTGTGATAAAATCCCTGCTAAATGCCCCCACCCCCGGGGGTAGACACTAATGAACTACAACAAATAATCTATATCATTTGAATAAGCTTTCCATCTTTTCCCTTATCCAATGGTGGTGCCACATGAAATTTGGCTTCAGTTGGCCCAGTGATTTCAGAGAATTTAAACACACACCCATACTTTCACATAATGCATCTGCATATACGTCCCTGTATTCTTGAACACCAGAACACAACAAATGAGAGTTGTTCCAAATGAAAAAATGTTTGGGAGTGACTTATGTGGCTTTCTACATGTATGTATACATTTGAAAATTAAAAAAGGACGTTAACATACGAATGTGTAAAATGCAGGTAATTAGGTACACCAAACAAAGTACATATGTCAATGCCACATCATGAGCCATGAGTAAACCTGTCTTTGGGGTTTAGAAATCCTATAACAATTCAAACTGGCATACTCAGCTACAGAGACCAGTTTTAGTCTTCAAATGTAGGATTTGGCAAGTAAGAGTATTAAATATACTATCTAGGCAGCGCCAAAAGGAGCTGGTGCAGATGCACAGGCTGATATGCCCCTTAGTTTTAAGCATATGGCATTTAAGCGAGCACTTGAATTAAAACCCTGGCAAATCTACGGCACTTTGGGGACACATCACAGGTCAAATCCTGGCACTTAAGGCCCGCTTTGTTCCCGGTATACCTGGCCACAAGGGGGCAGGGTATACAAATGACTGGTGCATAAGCAAGGATTAATGTGTCTTGCTGAAGGACACAACACAGTGACACTGGTGAGGCTCGAACCCACGGCCCTTCGGTCTTGAGTCAAGCACTCTACCACCAAGCCACTGCGCTCTTACTCCTAGTAGTGGAGTGACTATGGCCAAAAAAGTGGCCTATTTCATAGAGTAGGTGGTGACCAAAGTACTACATTGAATGTTATATACCAAAATGTTCGTCATACCCTGAAGTTTATGAATCTGCCAGGATACAGTGGCCATTGTTGGTGCGAGCTGAGAAATCCAAGATGGCGTCCAAGATGGCCGCCAGAAATAAATACAAGAGGTTGTAATATATGAATCCTTGTACTGATTTCGTGTATCATAATTCATCAAATTTATGATATTTATTTTTGTAGTGTATGTTTGAAATTCTTAATGATACATTTAAATATGGTTTAAATTTCAAGGTCAAGGTCAAATTCAAGGTCAAATACGAAAATAGTGAAAAAAGTGCTTATTTCATAATTTTCTTTTGCTATTGTATCAAAGTTAACTTAAATGGGAAGACATTTTTTAAAGCAAAGTAAACTAGAATGTATAGGCTTTAAATAAAATAAATAAAAATTAAATGTTGTTGCGTTTCCATGGAGATATTCAAGATGGCGTCTTGAGACCCCTTATCAAAATAATAGAAAAACAGATCTATATTTTTTTTAAGTGATTTTTTTTCCATTTTCGTTTTAAATGTAGCCATTTTAGTATTACTTGTCTTGATTCATCGAACTATTGCTTTTTGTAGTGTATGTTTAAACTTTTTCGCGATACATTTACATATGGTTACAATGTCAAGGTCAATGTCAAATTCAAGGTCAAATACAAAAACTAGTGAAAAATGCTAATTGAACATTTCTTTTAGTTTTGTAACAAAGTTCACTTAAATGGGAAGAAGTGTTACATAGCAAAGTAATCTACAATGTATAGAATTCGATCATTTTAAATAAAAAATAACTCTTTTGCATTTCCATGGATATTTTCAACATGGCGTCTTGAGACTTCTTATCAAAATAATTGAAAAATACTTTTTTTAACAAATTGACTGGGTTTTTTTCTCATTTAAAATGTGATCATTATAACATTGCATGCTGAATTATATATCAGCATATTTCTAATACCATTGAATTTATAAAACTACAAAGAAATGGTGGTATTTTATGTTGTTACCTGGAAAATCCAAGATGGCGTCCAAAATGGATTCATGTTATATCTAAATATTGTTTCAATTTCAAGGTCAAGATCAAATAGGAAATATTTGGTGAAAAGGGCTAATTGCACAGCTGTCTTTTGTTATTTTACCAGTTAACTAAAATAGGAAAATAGTTCTATAACAAGCTCAGCTACAAAATGTTGGCTTTGGTGAATTTAAATGAAAATCAAACGTTAATATGTTTATAACTGAGATTTTAAGAGGGCGTCTGGAGACCATGCGTTTGCCAAAATAATTCGAAAATACTATTTGTCAACATTTTTTTTTCATTTTTTTTAAATGTGGTCATTTAATATTTACTTGCTGAATTATATGTCAGCATTTTTTATAGCAACAATTCTGCAACAGGGCATATTGGAGCTGGTACTTTATGGTGATTTAGTTATAAATTAAAAATAATTGTTGGATGACCCATTTAAAAAGACAATCAATTGTTATAAGTAAGTGTTGGTGGATATCATGCGACAGTCTGCATACCTGGTTGTAAAATTCAACCACAGATTATAGCCATGAATTATTTTTTAATTGCATGATGGTGGTCAGGCCTCAGAGACAGTGACAGAGCTTTCATGCCAGATGATTGTCTTTGGCTGGGACCACTTTGGCTCAGATTTTCTTTAGTTCTGACTATCTGTGAGTGGTGAGCGAGTTTCTTTATTCTATCATTGTGTGTTAATTTGATTAGATTCTTTCTCTGTGATAATGCAGCATTGCGTAAGTTAGGAAGCTAACAAATGTTGTGTTTTAATAATAACAGAATAAAAGGGCAAAGAGTTGACGCCAGACAAAATGCATTTTAGCCTCTCATTGTCTTAGATTGCTGTCCGTTTTAAGGTGTTTGTTCTGTTACTTTTGTGGCTCCCAATATTTGTATGGATTCTGTGTTTAGTCTTGCTTTGTTATGCAATACTTAGTGTCCTTTCTAGTTCTTCAAACATCTTGATTAGGAAAAAACAGCTAGTTGCTTAACTTCAATTGTCGTGCTGATGTCTTGTTACTGTTCTGTGATTTTCCTCACAATGCCATGGGTTGGACTGAAGTGTATGATTGTGTAAAACTATAGATTTGTAGTAAATATTGTTACTTAGTAAATCCAAAATGGCGTCGCAAATTTATAAAAATGTAGACCTAGGTAGAAAGGTGTAAATGAAGTTGTAAAATCTGAATATGTGACTGTAGGAAACCAAAAGTACAACATAATTGCATTTGATGAAGTAAAGCATTTAAATTCTGAAAATTAAGCCTCAACTTGAAATTCCTAGGTTAATGTCAGAATTCTGTCATATGTGTGACAAAACCAGCAAGACAAATGGCAAAGGGTCATCAAGCATGAAGGAAAACAACAACCTTTAGCCATGGACACATCATTTATAATATTACGCAAATAATTATTTTAAGAAAATAAAATGAACTCAGTCGAAGCCTGATTTGCCCAAACGTCGCCCTTAAATCATGTAAGTATCAAGTGTCTGTCTCAAACTTTATTACGAGATCAAATAGTTCATCACATAATCTTAACATAAGGTCATTATCAAGGCAAGTGTGTCAAACCAATCACACTATAATGCTATAAACAATGACCATTCCATTGTTCTATTGAATTTAACCAGTAAAGCGCTGCGACTTCTTTAAGTCTTGAATGAGCACGGTATGCATTTTATGATGTTTTGATGCATGCAATTAGTCATATGTCAATCATGAGTTGTCATTTACTCTTTAATCAATGATGACTAAACATTGCTGATAGCTAAATATCAACGGGTACAGGTGCTGTTGTAGTGAATATATTGAGGCATATATCATTATCCCCCACCACTGCTACCCAATGCATTCAGAAATAGTAAGTGAGTATGACCAAAAAATACCACTATCACAAACTGTAGACAAGCCCATGGCACTGGGAGGAAGAGCCACACAACAATCACGACACCTAGGAAGACAAACTAAGAAAAACAACTAGCTCTCTCTTTCACATCAAGATGATTGAAGAAGCGTGTGTGCACACCTATGCATTCAACAAACATATACAGATTTCACATATATCTGTGCAGTTGTAAACGAGGCCATTGTAAAACTCAGGCCACATAACTAATTGGCTCATGCATGAGCTGTGGAATCAGCAGATCAGACTCACTGTCAAAGACATATACATGCTCAAATGGGTCTACTATAACCACTACATTGAATAAAAAACAGCAACTGGTAAGTGCACGGAAACTTTTGTTACAAGAAGCTGTCATCTGTAGGTGGAAGTTTCTTAGTTTTCCATGTTTTGTGTTTCAGAACCTTCTCAGTTCACAAGTTGTTCAAAGATTAGCAATTAACAACATCATATAACAAACATGTGCATTTGACACACACTTGCATTACTCTTAAAGGCAAGCTTTTGCCTTTTCTCAATTTTGCAAGTATCTTGATATCGTCAGCATTTGAATGCATACCATTTAACATCTTGTTCTACCCAACACTGCATATAGTACAACAGGAGTCACATCCAAGACAGAACATAGTCAATTAATCTGTCTGTGGTCCTCTGTAGGCAGCCACTTAATTGATGGATGATAATGATATGTCCATAATGTTGATATTTAGTCATCAGTAAAATTTATTAACATGCTTTAAGAAGATATGGTGTATTACACAAGGTCGAATTCAAGATAACAAAGGAGGTGTTCATTGTTTTATAACCTAATTGTTTGCTTTTGACTAATTAAGTTACCTTGTATATGAACTTGGTATTATTGTATATGTTACAATAACGTGATGATCCTTTTGATTTTGTGATGAAGTTTGAGACAGACAGGTGGTACTTACATGTTAGTGCAAATCAGCCCTTGACTGCTGTGTATATCTATTTTCTTATAGTAGAAATCGTCACAGATGGATATGTCCAAGGCTAAAGCTCGTTTTTGTGCTTGGTATTGTATGACCCTCTGGTACATTTCAGCTACATTTGACCATCTCAGTGCTTGCATTAGTGGTAGTCTGGGTGTCAGAGACTCCCAAAATTTGGACTGTGACTTCCATAACTGGATGCTAGGAAGTCAGTAACTTCCATTTCGAAGGAAACCAAATTTATGATTTAGCTTGACTTTCAGATGATGAACTTTGGAAGCTGCATGATCTCCTGATTTTGACAGTTAGTGCAAGCACTGTCACCAATGACTCAGTTCTATGACCTAGATAAATCTAGATATTTGTTCAGTATAATCAGTTTAGGATGTTCATCCATTGCATGGCAAAAGTACTTAGCAGTCCAATGATGGTCACACATTCATCTCATAATGAAAACCCATGACCCACTTCAAGAAGATAACCACTATGCATCTTACAAGGGACACGAACCTGCCTCACATGAAGTTATGATTGGCCTCACTTGGGAGAGTACCAGCATCATAAGTCTATGATCTTTGTCACAAATGCATGACCATCTTTACATAGGGGGCATCTACCCTACTCGCAGACGTCCACTGTTCACTAAATTTGGGTCACAACTTACATTGGGGCGTAATCAACCAAACTAGGAGGGAGCACTTATTAGTGAAACACCACCCACCCATCAGAGAAGAGGCACAGTCTGTCTAAACTAGGACCACTATTGGCCTCACCGGATGTCTACAGCCAATCCCATAGGATTTCCACGACCGTATACCAGCCTCATGGGGACAACGACCTGCTTCACAAGCAACTAAGACCTGGTTCATGGGGAACCTTCATTGACCAACATCACGGATGAGCATGTTTCACTAACAGGGGTGCACGAGTCGCTTTGCATAAAGCTAGTTTAAACCCTCCAGTAATTTCATTCCCTGACCATTCTAAGGCAGTGCTTCTTTCGTGGAAATATTTTTTTTCTTTTCCGTCTGTGATGTCTGTTTCTTGCAGCCTGTTAGGAAAGGGCTGACCTCTTGGCTCTCTGTATGTGATGTTTCATTGTGCTTTTGTCACTTTCCAGTATGGTGTCCTAGGTCAGGTGTGGTACTTGATTGTATCGATTCCTGGTCTTTCCTTTCTCTCCAAGTATCTTACTTTGCAAGAAATCATGACTCAACTCATAGGGGTGGGCTGGAGCGCGAGCACAATCCATACAATAACCTGCTCCAAGAGGATGACCACAACATATCTCACAAAATGAACAGCTGGCCTCACAGGTGGACTACAACACATCTCACAGGGAGACCATCATCCACCCCAAAAGTTGACTATGCCATGACCCCAAAGAGGATGGTCACAACATATCTTAATGGGGATACAGCACACCGTATTTTATGAAACGACTGATCACATACGTGTTAGGCAGGACTTGTCTCAAATGGGATGAGACCAGCTTTACTAAGGGCACATAGGTCTCCAGGACTACGCCCAAACTCACATGGGATCTGGGTCCGACACACATAGGATGGCCATGTATTAGCTCACAGAGGGTCATAACTTTGTTTACAAGGAGCATGTTTTTTCTAAAGGGGTTCACGACCAGCCTTGGGAAAGCACTGGCCGTACAGAGAGACACGCTAGGATGACAAAAACTCAACAAATAGGACACTTAAAAGGAAAAACGACAAACCCATCTGAATTTATCCCTGATAATGTATGTGCCATGCCAGAAACCTGCTTTTATGGTCATAGTTGAACTTGACAGAGAGCACAATGGAAAGGCACAAAGAAACATGGCCTCATGTACATGTAGACAAACGTCCCACTTTAGTTAAGTGCCAAAAGATGTCAGACTTTTTAAAAGCTAATACTTGTATGATATAATATTTTACAAAAATCTATAATTTTAGGCTCAATTTACAGGATTTAAATGCTGAAGTATATGAAATACAGTTTTTTATTTTATTCTATTTGTTTTCTACATTCACATATTTAGATTTTTCAGGATCATTTTCATTTTTCTACATGGGTCTACTTTTCTATCTATTATGGACGCCATCTTGGATTTTCCAGGTAACAATAAAAAACATCATTTCTTGTTAGTTGTATAAACTTCATGGTGTCAGAAATATGCTGCTAAAATAATTAAGCAAGTAATACTATAATGGCTACATTTGAAATAAAAATGAAAAAAAAAATCATTTTAAATGGTAGATCTATCTTTCAATTATTTTGTAAAGGGGTTTCAAGACGCCATCTTGAAATTCTCCATGGAAATGCAACAGAATTTAATTTTTATTTATTTTATTTAAAGCCTAAACATTCTATTTTACTTTGTTATATAACACTTCTTCCCATTTAAGTAAACTTTGGTCCAATAGCAAAAGATAATATTGAAATTAGCCATTTTTTCGCTATTTTTCCTATTTGACCTTGAATTTGACCTTGACCTTGACACTGAAACCATATTTAAATGTATCATTAAAAAGTTCAAACATACACTACAAAAATAAATGTCATTAATTTGATGAAATAATATTCATCAAATCAGTACACCAATTCTTACACAACAACCCCTTGCATTTATTTCTAGCGGCCATCTTGGACGCCATCTTGGATTTCTCAGCCCGCACCAACAATGACCACTGTGTCCCGGCAGATTCATAAACTTCAGGATATGACAAACATTTTGGTATATAACATTCAATGTAGTACATTGGTCACCACCCCACCTACAACTGAGCCTTGAAAGTCACCCTACTATAGATGCGACGTCATGTGATAAAAATACAATGTTCATGACGTCAAAACTCGCTGGGGTATCAGTTTCTCGGCGCTTTTAGTAATGATAATATCTAACATATGGAATGAAATTTGAAACATTTTCATCGTGAAAGACTACAACTTTTGTAAATGTAAAGAAGTGAAAATGTCCGTTCATGATTGACCACATTCGTCATGGTTCATTTACTGCAGTGGAGTTATCGTCGGTATGGCATTTTTAAGGCAACACCGGTACACTACAAAATAACTACGAAAAAGACCAAAGCTATTGCTACCCATTTTATATGAATACAGATTCTTGTTTAATTCGTACAAATCCCTATGGTGTAGTTACTGTTGGCTGATTGTTTTGCTCAGCAGAACTTTAACTTTTTTACTTTGTAAATAAAGTAAACTGTGCGTTTACATAAACGTAAACAGTAACAGTAATTAGGCAATAGTCAGCAAACATTCGTCACATATTTGAATAAAATCTAAAATTATCATGAAGAATAAAAGAATTAATTTAATTATGAATGTAAAAAGAAAACTCAAATTATCCCTCATGACAACAAATTGGGACGAGAAAGTTATACAATCCCTATATGCACCTAACAATAGGTCGCATACATATATAGCAATGATATCTATTTACTATTTGAGTCTAAGCAGTTGTCACATCCTTATGTACATGTAACAAAAGGATGCATTCACATGTAAACAACAATGATAGAATATTAATTTACCATAATGCCAATGTAATTTGCATGCAAGAATGAATCATTTATATGAACGTATATTTTACTTAAAACCCTTCCATAGTCCAGGGTACTCGCGCATAATGGTAAGCTTCACACCCAAATAAGCTCTTTTATAGGTCAACATTTGGAAACAAAATTAGCCTGCTGCCACCAGCAGGAGCTGAGAACGATGCATTTGGAGGGTTCACACCGCGCCCCTGATGCAGGCAAAGTTTGAGCAGAACATGACTGATGCAAAAAGTAAGTATGGGTGCAAAGATCACGAATCGATACAGTAAAGACCTCACCTGACCCAGGATACCAATTGGAAAGTGACAAACTCACAGTTATACACCACAAACGAGCATATTTCAAATTGATGAGTCATGCCCAGGGGCTCCTCTCAATAATTTGCACTCAATTCCTTAAGATTCAAGTGGCTCAAATAAGGGCTTAAATGTTGTGCCCAAAACCCCATCAGGGTCTAAAACTTGACACTTGGGGATGGAAAATTACGCAATGCCTCATAATAAAGCTCTGGTTATTGGCTAACTTCTGACACCAGTCTTGAGACCTTGCATGAAAGTGCCTGCGCACGTTTGTTGACCCCGGTTCAGCAGGGTTCAGTGTTAAATCTTCTAATGCTCATAATTTTCTCTGTTTCTGACGGGCGCTTTGAAATTTTCATCATTTGTAGACGGCGTCTCGTATTTCAAACTGTTGCCAATTTGGGCACCATCAAAACAGCGCACTGGAGTACCTCACAATAATTTGCACTCAATTCCTTAAGTAACAAGTGGCTCAAATATGGGCTTAAACATTGTGCTGAAAACCCAATCAGGAGTTATAAATCAACACTCAAGGGACTGAAAAAATTAAATAATGCCTCATAATGAAGCCCTAGGCATGGGCTAACGTCTGACACCAGGTCGAGCTTGTGCGTGAAAGTACCCTATGCAAGTTTGTGGACCAGTCAAGATGATCAGTGGTCTACCATCTCACCACTGCACCTAGCACAGCGGTCTACCATCTTACCACTGCACCTAGCACAGTGGTCTACCATCTTACCACTGCACCTAGCACAGTGGTCTACCATCTTACCACTGCACCTAGCACAGTGGTCTACCATCTTACCACTGCACCTAGGACAGTGGTCTACCATCTTTCCACTGCACCTAGCACAGTGGTCTACCATCTTACCACTGCACCTAGCACAGTGGTCTACCATCTTACCACTGCACCTAGCACAGTGGTCTACTATCTTACCAGTGCACCTAGCACAGTGGTCTACCATCTTACCACTGCACCTAGCACAGTGGTCTACCATCTTACCACTACACATAGCACAGTGGTCTACCATCTTACCACTGCACCTAGCACAGTGGTCTACCATCTTACCACTACACATAGCACAGTGGTCTACCATCTTACCACTGCACCTAACACAGTGGTCTACCATCTTACCAGTGCACCTAGCACAGTGGTCTACCATCTTACCACTGCACCTAGCACAGCGGTCTACCATATCACCACTGCACCTAGCACAGTGGTCTACCATCTAACCACTGCACCTAGCACAGTGGTCTACCATCTTACCACTACAACTAGCACAGTGGTCTACCATCTAACCATTGTACCTAGCACAGTGGTCTACCATCTTACCACTGCACCTAGCACAGTGGTCTACCATCTTACCACTGCACCTAGCACAGTGGTCTACCATCTTACCACTGCACCTAGCACAGTGGTCTACCATCTTACCACTGCACCTAGCACAGTGGTCTACCATCTTACCACTGCACCTAGCACAGTGGTCTACCATCTTACCACTGCACCTAGCACAGTGGTCTACCATCTTACCACTACACCTAGCACAGTGGTCTACCATCTTACCACTGCACCTAGCACAGTGGTCTACCATCTTACCACTGCACCTAGCACAGTGGTCTACCATCTTACCACTGCACCTAGCACAGTGGTCTACCATCTTACCACTGCACCTAGCACAGTGGTCTACTATCTTACCAGTGCACCTAGCACAGTGGTCTACCATCTTACCAGTGCACCTAGCACAGCGGTCTACCATATCACCACTGCACCTAGCACAGTGGTCTACCATCTCACCACTGCACCAAGCACAGTGGTCTACCATTTTACCACTGCATCAAGCACAGAAGTATACCATCTTACCACTACAACTAGCACAGTGGTCTACCATCTAACCATTGTACCTAGCACAGTGGTCTACCATCTTACCACTGCACCTAGCACAGTGGTCTACCATCTTACCACTGCACCTAGCACAGTGGTCTACCATCTTACCACTGCACCTAGCACAGTGGTCTACCATCTTACCACTGCACCTAGCACAGTGGTCTACCATCTTACCAGTGCACCTAGCACAGTGGTCTACCATCTTACCACTACACCTACCAAAGTGGTCTACCATCTTACCACTGCACCTAGCACAGTGGTCTACCATCTTACCACTGCATCAAGCACAGGAGTATACCATCTTACCACTACAACTAGCACAGTGGTCTACCATCTTACCATTGCACCTAGCACAGTGGTCTACCATCTTACCACTGCACCTAGCACAGTGGTCTACCATCTTACCACTGCACCTAGCACAGTGGTCTACCATCTTACCACTGCACCTAGCACAGTGGTCTTCCATCTTACCACTACACATAGCACAGTGGTCTACCATCTTACCATTGCACCTAGCACAGTGGTCTACCATCTTACCACTGCACCTAGCACAGTGGTCTACCATCTTACCACTGCACCTAGCACAGTGGTCTACCATCTTACCACTACACATAGCACAGCGGTCTACCATCTTACCACTGCACCTAGCACAGTGGTCTACCATCTTACCACTGCACCTAGCACAGTGGTCTACCATCTTACCACTACACCTAGCACAGTGGTCTACCATCTTACCACTGCACCTAGCACAGTGGTCTACCATCTTACCACTGCACCTAGCACAGTGGTCTACCATCTTACCACTGCATCTAGCACAGTGGTCTACCATCTTACCACTGCACCTAGCACAGTGGTCTACCATCTTACCACTGCACCTAGCACAGTGGTCTACCATCTTACCACTGCACCTAGCACAGTGGTCTACCATCTTACCACTACACCTAGCACAGTGGTCTACCATCTTACCACTACACCTAGCACAGTGGTCTACCATCTTACCACTACACCTAGCACAGTGGTCTACCATCTTACCTTTGCACCTAGCACAGTGGTCTACCATCTTACCACTGCACCTAGCACAGTGGTCTACCATCTTACCACTGCACCTAGCACAGTGGTCTACCATCTTACCACTGCACCTAGCACAGTGGTCTACCATCTTACCACTGCACCTAGCACAGTGGTCTACCATCTTACCACTGCACCTAGCACAGTGGTCTACTATTTTACCAGTGCACCTAGCACAGTGGTCTACCATATCACCACTGCACCTAGCACAGTGGTCTGCCATCTTACCACTGCACCTAGCACAGTGGTCTACCATCTTACCACTGCACCTAGCACAGTGGTCTACCATCTTACCACTGCACCTAGCACAGTGGTCTACCATCTTACCACTGCACCTAGCACAGTGGTCTACCATCTTACCACTGCACCTAGCACAGTGGTCTACCATCTTACCACTGCACCTAGCACATTCGTCTACCATCTTACCACTGCACCTAGCACAGTGGTCTACCATCTTACCACTGCACCTAGCACAGTGGTCTACCATCTTATCACTGCGCTGAGCCGACTAACACACTTTTAAATGATATAAGAACAATGTAACCGTACAACATCAGCGAAATGGTCTATCCTATTACCATTGCACTTAGCCGACTACGATAATTTTAAATGATATAAGAACAACATAAACGTACAATATCAGAGTAATGGTCCAGCATGTTACTATTGCGCTCAGCCGACTATGACAAATTTAAATGATATAAGAACAATATAACTGTACAATATCAGCGAAATGGTCTACCATCTTACTACTGCGCTGAGTCAACTACGACAATTTTAAATGATATAAGACCAATATAACCGTACAATATCAGCGAAATGGTCTACCATCTTACCACTGCACTCTGGCCAACTACGACAATTTTAAATGATATAAAAACAATATAACCGTACAATATCAGCGAAATGTTCTACCATCTTACCATTGGGCTGAGCCGACTACGACAATTTTTAATGATATACGAACAATATAACCGTACAATATCAGCGAAATGGTCTACTATCACACCACTGCTCTTTTCCTACTACGACAAATTTAAATGATATAAGAACAATAACCCCGTACAATAACATCGAAATGATCTACCATCTTACTACTGCGCTGAGTCGACTACGACAATTTTAAATGATATAAGAACAATATGACCGGTCTAAAAACTGGTCTATCATCTTACCACTGCGCTGAGCCGACTACGACAATCTTAAATGATATAAAACATATAACCATACAATATCATCGAAATGATCTACCATCTTACTACTGCGCTGAGCCGACTACGACAGTTTTAAATGATATAAGAGCAATATAACCGTACAATATCAGCGAAATGGTCTACCATCTTACCACTGCGCTGAGCCGACTAAAACAATTTTAAATGATATAAGTACAATATTACTGTAAAATATCAGCAAAATTGTGTTACCCATATAAAACATTGGACGGTGTCCATTATATAAAATATGCTCTAATATCCAACTAACGACTACAACAAATTAAAATGATATAAGAACAATATAACCGTACAATATCAGCAAAATGGTCTACCATCTTACCACGGCACTTAGCCGACTACGACAATTTTTAATGATGTAAGTACACTATAACAGTAAAATATCAGAGAAATTGTGTTTCCCGTTTAAAACATAGGACGTTGTTTATTATGCAAAATATGCTGTAATATCCAACTAACGACTACGACAAATTTAAATGATATAAGAACAATATTACCGTACAATAACAGCGAAATGGTCAACAATCTTACCACCGCACTAAGCCGACTACGACAATTTGAAATGATATAAGAACAAAATATTACCGTACAATATCAGCGAAATGGTCAACAATCTTAAGTAGTAATGGATGCCACTATGGGCCAATTTTTTTAAGCCTGAAAAGAACTTAGAATTTTTCAGGCTAAAAAATTGGCCCATAGATGGCTATCCTGGTAGGCTTGAGTGACTAGCTGTGAATAACTTAGTTTATTTTTGGGATTATTCTAGCTGGGGGCTGTGATTGTGATAGTTTCTTGGGCTATTGGGGAATAACTTAGTTTATTTAGGGGTATTTTGGTTAAGTCTATAATTGTAATAGTTTTTCTAGTCATATCCACTGGTTGGCTTGTGATTGTAATAGTTCCCTGGGCTGTGTGGGAAATAACTTAGTCATTTTTGAGGGGAATAAAGGTCCTGTTGTGGTGATATATAAAATAACTTAGTTAAATTCAGCTTTGAAAATAACTTAGTCACTTTAAGGGGGATGAAGGTTCTTCTGTGGTGATATATAAAATAACTTAGTTAATTTCAGCTTTGAAAATAACTTAGTCATTTTAGGGGGTGTAGTATGTGGTGATATATGGTGTGCGTAATAGTCAAGGCTACTAAGTTCTATGCGTCTTTAGAGTCTCTTGGTCAATCAAGACCTCATCTCCTAGAGGCATCACTCTGTAGCATTAACTAGTGTATAGCTAGTCGTCTCAAGCTTACTACTACTGATTTTCTAATGAAAAGAACAACAAAGATTGGTGAACATTTCTATAACTTTATTGCCCCGCTAACTATAACTGAATACAATGACAGAGGACTAGGGCCGTCCCTCTGTTCATTGTTTACAATAATTTCCCTTAACAAATTTACAACATATTATACTTAGGATACTTCTTTGAAAGGTGATGTGAATAATTATGACATTTACAAGTCTGTATTCTGTGTTTGAATAAAAAGTCAGGAGGAGCCATGCGCCTCATTCCATTCTGGGATAGGATGACACTGGCATAGTTATAGCTGAACCACATCCCGATATCTCTGTCATTCTGGTATAAATCTTCTCCAGTTCCATATAGTTCTTGATGAATGGCTGTGTTTAGATCTAGTCCTTTGTTGAGCAGGTAAATGATGTAGATACACCACATTCCACATACTTTGCTCCATGGACTCTGTAAACGTTCTTTGTTATGGGTCCATCTTGTAGAGTTTCTTTCAAGAAATGGTAGAACATATTGCTCTTCTGGTGGTCTTCTATATAAATCGAAGTAGATAACTTGATCTCTTCTGAAGTAGATAGCCACGCAATGTTCTCCTGGATCTGTGGATATATCTGTATTCACAATGTAAGCCTTCATATCCAGTGGTTTCTTCTCTGGTAGTAAATCCTTGGCACATACTTCTCCTTTCACAGGTATATTGTTTATGACTTTGATCAGTTCAACAGTGTTCATTTTTATTCTGTTTCTGGGTTCTCGTTTTCTTCAGTTCCTTTTCTTCATAGGATTCTATGAGTTTCTTGGCCCAGTACGTCTTCCACTGTTCTGTTAAGTCACTTTGATTTTTCTTGAAGTACTGCCAGTTTTTATAGGCTTCTTGATTTTCTTTAGGCGTCAGGTGATTGATCCCTGTTGTAAAGTCCATAGGGTGTCGCCAATTGTCGCCATACAGATAGTTCCATATTCTATTGTCAAAGTCTTTCATCACATCGTAGATGTTTAGGCCCTCTAAGGCTGGATCATGACATCCATAATCTTCAATCCATTCTCTTGGAGAAGTCCATAGACAGATATCGTGGTATTTCTGACTTGGGTGGTTCATTTTGCATCCATGACATTCATGCTTCGCACAGTCTCCAACTGCCATCTTTAGACAAGTCAATATGGCTTTTCTCTTCATATGACAATCGATGTTCTCATTGTCTTCTACTTCTTTCTGTAAGGTACTCTTCTCATCTGATGGCTGGACTGTTGCACTGTATGCATCTGTTTTGTACATCAAGTCCTGTTCAATGAAGTATCCTGCATTCATCTTTAGTAATCTGTGGTAACTTCTCTTAGTCCGTTGATTTCTATCAGGTTGTCAAACTCTGCATACACAAGCACGTTGATCGTCTTGTCAAGTGATGTTGCAAACTGAAGCTCCAATCTGAGGTTCTCAGTTTTATAGGGTGCAAATGAGACTGATTGGCTGCTTGATCTGGTGTCAAATCATATCCCCAAAAGCAGTAACCTCCTTTGTAATCTTCATAATCAATGTCGCAATTTTGGACCTGATTCTGACTTGCTAATGCTTGGTAAACTGATAGGAAAGATCTGAGATACTGATCATTTTCAAATCTAGGTTCAAAAGGTTTTCCATAGACACTATGTCCATCACAAGTGACATCTATTTTACTTAGATTGAAATGTTGGAAAAAGAAAGGATTAGTTTCCAAATTCCCATTAAATGCCTCATTTGTTACTAAACCAATAAAAACTCGTTTTGGAAGTTGACCTGTGAGAAGATGATCTTCAATTTTAGATCTTGTGCCACTACTGATTGTAAAAGTTTTGACTTCAACTCTTCTGATCGGAAATTTAGCATTGTGATGAGCAATAGTTTGATTCAGTTCATTGCTAATGGCTGGTAGAAGCTGAACATTTCGTACTCTCAAGATAGCAGTATCAATTTTGATTTTTGCAGGATAATCATCACTTATCAGACAAAACTGAGGATATGATCGATTAAGTCTAAGTTTGAATTCTAAACCATAAGGCAAATATTTTTCCTGCATAGCAAGATCCAAATGTAATTTACCCTGAAGCTCCACGGATTTCCTTTTTGCTACGCGTTTGCCACGATCAGTGATACATGTATTTGTTGTATCTTCAAAAGCTCCAGCTTCATCCTCAGACCAAAATTCTGCTACTTTCAGTTGATTATCTTTGACATCAGAACCATAAGAAAATAAATTTTCAAGGTATGCTCTGTATGGATATGTGTCTGAATTATTTGTGATCAATTTATTGTTGATATACAAATCGATGCCACTGAACATACTGTGAAAAAAGTTATTAATTGGAAATACTTTTGCATCCGTGTCAAGATCTTCACCCATTTGCTTTAAGATTCTGAATTTGATATACAGATAGGCTTGAGACAAATCAGTGTAAAACTCGGTGTGAGGTGGAATTAGAAATTCAATGGGTGCATGATGACTATCGAGAGAAGCGATGGGATGATAATCATTCCATTGAGTGCCTTGCATGGTAGTCATGGTGGGTGGAATGGACTCCATATCCAATTCCATTTTAGTGCAATCGCAAGAACCTTGTTGAATCATTTTTCGTCAAATATATCTTTTTCAAATACCAGGCGTTTAATAGAATTAAACTTTTTTGCTCTGCTTTTAAAACCCCTCTTAACAGTTCGGTGTCTAGATTGAGACTGAGGCTTTTTGCGTTTTTGAGTTAAATTTATAGCCAACTGATTTATAGTAGACTGACCAAAAGATTTCAAAGCTGTTTTTCCTCTTTGTTTTAAAACTTTTTTTTACATTTTCACCACCCACAATATCCTTTAGAGCTTGAATCCCTTGAGTCCCACACTTTTTAAACTTGCTTTTGCGACAGGTTTTAAAATTGGAATCACTGTTCTCAATGAAGCTTTAAAAATGGATCCTAAACCATTGCCATATTGTCTTGAAACACCTCTGTACACGGGAAAGTCTCCTTTCCCAAATTGAAGAGACATAATGCTTCTCGATTGTTTCAACATTATTCTTTCTGTCGAAAATGTAGTTTTACTAACGTTTTCCCAGAGATAAATGGCACATTTTTACCAGTATCACCTTTTATACTAATGTGCACCTGATCTATGAAAGATTTTGCCACTGGTACATAGTGTACATTGACAAATTCTTGATGTAAATGATTGTTTTCTCTTTTACTTTCAAATGGCAAAACTCTCAAAATAGGTGCAGTAACATCACCAATAAATGTATAGCTTGCTAAATCAGAGTAAATGTAAAGTTGATGAATTTTTGGTTTCAAATCCACACCATATCTGAAAATGTAATTTTCATTTGCTACTGGTTTATCAAAATAAATTCTATGTACACCTAATATTTCTGCAATTGCCTTTGGAAAAATAATTTTGACTTTCGCAGGATCTTGAACATCAAGTTTGACTCGAGCACTGTTCTCACCATAAGTGATTGAAATGGTAGCATTGCTATTTTTTAGTGTCAGTCCATATCGGAAATTGATACTTTTTTGTATTTCTTCAACCAAATGGCGTGGAGAAGCATAATATCCATTTTGGATATAAATTTTTTGGTCTATATAAAATCCATAGGTTGTACAATTATCTATCTCCTCACACATTTTTCTATCAGAAAATCTTAAGATCACATAATTGTTTTCCTTAGTGATATTATTTACTTCAGTTGGAGTTATGACTTCTACCAAACCCACTTCCCAATTATCTTTTTCAATTTGTATGGAATGATCTTATTTCCCTTTAAAGTCACATTGCGTATTTTTTTAAAAAGTGCTGAGTGAACTATCACTCAAGAGTGTCAAATAAAAGTTGTTCATGTTTGAGTTTGGGCGAATCTGTTTCGTCAGCAGAAATTGGATTAGTTTGTTTCCTAAATTTTAAACCTGGGGATGGTAGTATGTAACCGATAGAACTACTGAGTAAAATTAACAACAATTCTTTATCTGGACTTCTCAGACTGATTTGAAGTAATGATGTGATAATGATCATGTAAACAACAATGATCTGAGCAAAAAAAGTGAAACGATTTTTAACAATTCGATCACGACCTTCTGCAGATTGTACTGAAGCAGTGTCACCACCTACAAATGATCCTCTGAGATCCATTTTCATGCTTTTATAAAGATCAGATTCTAAAATCCAACTGTCAAATTTTGAAGGATAACCTTTCCAGTGAACTTTAATTTCTTTCACCCACTTTTTTCCTACTTTACGTTTTCTTTGATCTAAAACAGAATCAATTTCGTAAATTTGATCTTTCTCTACACGTTGTAACTCGTGTGAATAGAAAGTGCCTTTGACTAATTCACCCTCAAGATCTTTTATTTTATAGGTGTTAGGAGTCTGAGTTATGACCACTGCTAAAATTTGAAATAATTCTTGTGTGCAGTTTGGTAGATAACCTTTATCAAATGTGCGTTTTGTTTTATTGATACGCACAAAATCACCCACTTTTTAAATTTTGGTTTGGCGATTTTAGAATTTGATTCTCCATATAAATTTCTGACACCTGTGGTTCATTTTTAAGAGTCACAGACACAGGTGCACATTTAATACTTCGATGATAAGCGTGATTGTAACTATGTACTAATTTGGGAAGAATGTCTACATATTTCAAAGTGCGATGATGAGTAAAATATTTCCACATGCAATTTTTCAAAGTTCTTTGAAAACGTTCGACAATACTTGCTTTGGTTTCAGGATTTTCAGTAGTGAAGAAATGAATCTTTTTAGTTTTCAAGAAATTTTGAAATTCTTTATTTTTGAATTCAGTTCCTTTATCTGTTTGCAAATTTTTTTGGACTTCGTCCAGTTTTTAAAACAGATTTGAAAGCAATGACTAAAGTTTTTCCAGTTTTATCTTTAATAGGTACTACCCATGCATATTTTGAAAAGACATCTATGATGCAAAGTAAATATCTATGTTTGTCATTGAACTTTGATAATTTTGATAAGTCTGCCAAATCTGCTTGCCATTGAGTATCAATTCCAGCCACTACCGTTTTGCGTCGCAAAAACTTTTTACGAATAGGTTTATGTAAAGTATAAGTTTGTTGTTTTCTTAACCAGTCTCTAACATCTTGAAGTTTTACCTTTTTGGATAATTGTTTAGCAAGTTTGTACAAAGCTTGTTCGCCTGCATACGCAGCAGGACTTTTAGGATTGTAATACAACTGTTCAAGCTTCATTGTAACTGACCCATGGAGAAGAAAACTCTTCTTTTATACGTTTTTTGGTGGCAGATAAAAGTGCAGGGGATGAAAAATGGTCTTTGATACGTTTTCTGACACTCAAACTCTTTGCAGACCTGACAGAAACAGGAATACGACTTGCTGTTTTTCTGATGGTGCGTTTTTGTTTGGGAGTGATATAATCGGTTTCAGGAGTTTCTGGAGCACGATGCATCCAGTCCAACCTTTCCCTATTTCCAATGACATCTTGGGGAATATTCATGTCTCATAAACCTTCTGCAAAAGCTTGCCAACCTGTAGGTTCACTGCCTTTAAGATGTCTAATGACATCATTGACCAAATCAATAATATTGGACCCTTGAATAGATTTGCCATAAAGTTTAACTGTACCATCATCTTCCCAGGACACATTTGGGTTAGTTTTTAGAAGTGAAACTAAAAGCTGAGCTTTGCGTTTCATGGTAGAAGGCACACTATCTATGACCAATTGATTCATTTTGGAAGAACTAGGGTCAGATTGGGGAAAAAAAGATTTAAAGCTTTTTGATGAGCTGTTTTAAATTTGTGTAAGGTCTGGCCATATAATTGAGATTTTTCAGCTTCAGACAAATCTTCATTGGCCATGACAGAGGATAAGTCTCTTTGAAGACTGGCTGTGGCAGAAACATTAGGATCAGGAGGCAGTCTTGGTTTTTGAATTTGTTCTTCTTTCCAGCGTTTCATGTCTTCCCAAAGTTTAAATGGCACAATAGCCATTTTACAACCATCCATATTTTTATTTTTGATAATTTCACCCAAGACAGAACCTATGATAGGAGCAATTAATGATTTTAATAATAATCCTAACAAAGCTCCACCTTTCTGATTAATAATTTTCTTTTTTGTGTCAAGTGGAACTTGCTTAGAACTCAGTAAACGTATATGTTGCTTTCTAGCTCGTAACTAATTCTTTTGAGCATTTGTCAGACGTACATTGCCTTTTATAAGATTGATGCAACATTCCCCTACACAATGAATGACTTCTTTAGGAGATTCTTGAATCATTTTCTTACGACATTTATTGGATAAATGAGTCAATCCTTCTAAAAATGTACCCTAAGTTTTAATCAGAGATTTTTTTTTCATTTTATTTTGCAATTTTCTACGACGTTTTGTTGTTACAGCCATGTTTATGAGTGTGTACAACACTTCGATGTACAGTCCTTTTATAGTTTTTTCTTAAAAATGAAGTCGTCGACGTTCAGAATGAGGTGGCGATGGATATTTGTTTGGATTTAACATGTGCATGGTAGCACCAAATCCATGTCTTTTTAACAAATCTTGTGCTCTCAAAGTAGTAAATCGTGCTAAATTAATAGAAGATCGTCTTGCATTTGTGTTTGGAGAATCAAGACCTAAATTTTGCCATGAGGCAGTAATTTTACTTTTACGTTTTGTTACAAAACGATCATCAACCTTTCTTTTTTCTGTTTTCTAGGTTTTTTCACTGATTTTTTCTTAGGTTCTTTAGTTTTCTTATTAAATTTTCTCATCAACTTATTTCCATCCCATCGAATCAGACTTCGAATGGTCACACCATCAAAGAATCCACCACCTCCAGGTTTTAAAATGATACTACGTTTGACTTCAGGGTCAACTATTGCACTTGCTAATTTTCGAACATCATCCTGATGTCTATCCATAAATGTTTGAGTTTGTTTAGGTAATTTCATTTTACCCTGAACAATTTTTCGAGCTGCCAAAGAAAACCATTTGATCATTTCAATTAAACCTGCATTTAAGAGTGATTTTCTTTTATGACTATCATGTTCTCTGCTTAAATTATACAGAGCACGTATCAGATTAGCTGATGTTTGTTGAGCCATTTTGACACAAAAGATGGATTTGAACTCAAACACACCTTTTTATACTCCTGGAAAATAGACAATAGGTCCTTGTTGATCTGATTTTGTAAACCAGTTTTGAAAAATTTGTGTTCTGAATCTAAGATAATCAGGTGTATTTGGTTTCAAATCGACCAATAAGTATCCATGAGATATAGATGTGGCATCATTAAACGCATGAATCATATGTGGAGCTTGAAGTTGATTAGCTAATACTTTGATTTGCATCTTATCTCTTGGACTTTGAAATAAAATTAAATAATGAGCATTCAAACTGATGGTGCGAGAAGATTTACTTTGTTGAAATAAATTTTGAGTGATGTACACCACACTTGCGTTTCTATGATGTCCTTTTCTTGTAAACCATAACTTAATTTTTTCTTCATCTTTATCTCCTAACATGTCATCAAAATCACCAAATGAGTTGCACTGGGATCAGTGACAATTTCATCTTCATCATCGGGAATACCTTGAATAAATTTGATGTTTGACCCCTCACGTTCTTGTAAGATATTATAAGATTTTTGCCATTCCTTGTAACACCAAACAATACGTTGGGGTAAAATATCAAATAAATTTTCTTTAAACTCAATCATCTTTTTGACAAATTCAGTTTTACCCGATCCAATTGGACCAGAAATAAAAGTATTAGAAGGATGTTTAAAAAACAAACTTCCAATATCTTGATTTGAGTCCAACTGGTGTGTAGAAAGTGTCATGGCTAACTGTGAAAAAATTACAAGGACAACTTTATTTATACTCAAATTTTAATGAACATGAAACAACAGTTTAATACATAATTAAAAAACAGTTTAATACATAATTAAAAAACAGTTTAATACATAATTGAAACAGTTTAATACATAGAAACACCTGTACAATACATCAGTCAAAGTTCAATACATGTTTATCAGAAAAAAAGTTCACTGCATGATCATCAGAACTACTCTATCTATGCCAAATATCCACAAGGAACAAGTATATCCATCTCCAATAATGACACGTTTAGAATAAGTGAACCGATACGTCTTGGATTGCAATTCAGTGGTCACAGTCTTGTCTTTATGTTTTCTGATCCTATGGTAGTTGACAGTTTCTCTGAAGTCTTTAGATTCTTCCTTCACCAAGTTCAGCATCCGATCAAAGTGAATGACTTGAGATGTATTGTAATCTAGAGTGAGTCCTTTCACTTTGCAAGTAGATCTTCGATTTCCATCCTTGTCCACAAATTCATAGCCATAGTTCTTCGGTCCCATGCCTACAAATTCCACAATTCTAGCATTGGGCACTTCATCTGTCCATTCTCCAAGTCTGTTGTTGACAATAGTAGGGTTCCATAAATGGGGTTTGTGATGATAGATGATAGAGTCTGTATCAAAGTAGAGTACACGTTCATTCAGCTTTTCCAAGGGTTCATACAACTTCAATCTGGCTTGAGCAGTGACAAACGCTGCAACAATCACATTACTGCAAGCATGCGGCTCCACACTAGATTCTGTATCGTCCCAGTTGACCAGTAGAAGATTTTCTCTGCAAAAGTCCACATTCTTGACAATCTTGTTTGGATTCGTCACCAGATCAAAAAATTTGCAGGTTCTGAGATATATTCTGTCTTGGTCATATTCTCTCGCTGTGCCAATTTTCCCCAGAGACTGTTTAACATGATCTTGGCAATAGCTCTCATTCCTTTATTCTTCTCAACATTCTCCAATCTGATTCCTTCAGCTTCAAAGTAATCTTGCTTGAACTTGATCTTATCTTGCTCAGTCTTGCACCAATCAGGATAGCCACTTGATTCTTGCTTGATTCTCAGAAAAGTATCAATATATGCAGCAAAGATCCCTCCTTCTCCAGATGCTTTATCATACTGAGCTGTTTCTGAGAAATGCCAGATTACATACACGTCCAATAACTTGTACCCTCTGTCCAATGCAGCAAACAATTCGATAGTGACCCAGGTCCCTGTAAAACTTCTATCTTCATCTCGTAAATGAGTACATCTCATTTGAGGATCTGTCTTTTCAGCACAATTTCTACGCAATGGAAACATCAATTTCTGACTGCATTTCTGTGGAAGTACAGGATGGTACAAATTGGTGGGTGGTAGCACTTTACACTTGATCAATCCACAGTACTGTCTGATGTTATCTTTATCAATATTCTCTTGAGAATAGATGGTAGGATGTCCAAGTGGAAACTGTCCGTACTTGCAAATAGTTGGATAGAGTGAACACACATCGATGTACTTGATTTATTCATTGGAGGATTCATCGATTTCCTGATAGAGTTTGATTGAGTTAGTCCTTCCACCAAATAAAGCATCTCTTGGTCTCAAAGGGTCTAAGTTTGTAAATTCTGAGTCCACCAAAGATCTAAAGTCTGGATCTTCCTTGTATCTCTTGTCATAGTCACATTCCCAAAGCTCCACCACCTGATATCCTGCTTTTCGTAACTCTTTTTTCTTGCCAATGGTCAAAATATACAACTGATGCATGGTCAAACACTGATGATGTTGAACTCTGTTTCTGTCTGGAAAATGAGTAGGACATCCATGGCAGTTACATCCGTAGAATTCAAATACAGTTCGAGATTCTTCATGGTAGCCATCCACATAATGTCCATTGATTCTTTGTTCACCACCATTCAATGCATGTTTGATTTCAATACCACGTTCCTTAGCTTCACTTTGAATCCATCTTACAGTTTTGATAGAGTAGTTCTTTTGATTAGGATAGCCTTCAGGTGGGATGATAGCAATACTGTTTTCAGGCATATGATTCTTTCTCCATACTTTTGAACAAGCTTGAGCGATAGTGCAAGCTTCAGACAAAGGATCGAGTCCACTAATGTTGATCAATTCTCGTCTGAAACAAGCACATCCTCGTCTTAGAATATCTACATCACTACGACAGTATTCTTCCATCTCCCATTTGAAGTTAAATATAGCACCACTCTCAATTTTCCCTTTATGCCAAGCTAAAAACGTCTCACGAACCTTGACAGACATCTGACCAGGATTGTACATGTCCACTGGAAAGTAAGGTCCCACATATTTTTGGTTTGCCAGTGTATTTGCAAGATGAGGAAAGTAACCTTTCTTCAACTCTGTCAAGCCAAATGTATCTGGGAAATTAGCCAGTCTCATATGCAAAAACTGATAAGAATCAAGGAATGTGACACGTCCTACTTTCATTCTAAGTATAGTATTTCCATTCATGATCACTTCAGGTTTCACTGTACCATATTCTAAGATATAGTGTAAGATAAACTGACCATCGTATCCTCCAAAATTATGTGCAATACATGTCACTCCTTTATTCTCATCTCCTAAAATCCAATTGCAAAATTGTGGTAAAGTATCTATGCCTTCAAAGATAAATTCTCTCAGACCTGTTTGTGTCGAACAAGTCGGACAAAATGTATCTATGGGCAATTCCATGCAATCATCACACGCTTTATGAGCAACACAGAAATTCACTTGATGTGTACCAGTTTCTTGATTTGACTCGAAATCAAAGAAG
This sequence comes from Loripinus fragilis, assembly GCA_964019695.1. Classification (NCBI taxonomy): domain Eukaryota; kingdom Metazoa; phylum Mollusca; class Bivalvia; order Lucinida; family Lucinidae; genus Loripinus; species Loripinus fragilis. The sequence continues at coordinate 96,425,792 of OZ026526.1, read as the reverse complement.
ATGAAACGAGATTTCTTAGGTTGAGAAACCTCTTCTTCTCCTTCATTTTCAGTCATCACAGATTTACATTCATAACTTTGAATATAGCATTGATGATTGGGCCCAACAATCTCTTTACAATTCCTACATTTTCTCTGTCCTGGACATACATGATTTTTCTTATTGCCCACAATCCTAAAATTACATTTACCACAATTATACACAAGTTGACAAATAGATTTATGTTGCTTAGATTTCACTGTCTTATGCTTTGCAAAACAGTCCCTACTACGAAATGTTCTTTTACAGTCCATACAACGCGTTTTTTTGTCCAGGAATACAAGGAATGTCACTATAGCAACCATCACATCCATCAGCACATCTGTGGGCTCCCCTGTTCGTATATCCAACATCACGATACTCGCAGTAGTAATGGGTACCGAGAAATACTGTCACCTTCGTAATCGCATCATAGTGATCTACTCCATTAAAGTAAATATGGATCACCTTCGTCTCAGGCTTCTTCTTGAATTGAAGTGGAAATATCAGCCCATTTTTAGGATACTGAGAATGGACTTTAATCAAGTACTTGGGAGCAAGTACAGATTGGATCTTCTTGTATTCCTCAATACCATAAGACTTAGTATGAGGAATCTTCGCTCGATCCAATAACTTCATCGCTTCTCTAGTCTGCATAGATTTGTCAGATTTACGAAGCTGTTCCCAACTCTTCTTCCAAGACTCTGAGTCCTCTTTATCTACATTGCATTTCGCCACCACCACAGCTCTGGCCATACACATAACATCTTTGGTATTATTGATATGTACAATACTTCTTTTGTTGATACTCATATTTTCTGACTCAAAGTAGAGACCAGCATGTAATGGTTTCCGTCCACTGCCCACTGGAAGTCTCACCACTGTAATTTGAATAGTCATCTGTCCGTCATTGATCCTAAAATTCTCATTGGACTGTTGTACTTTTTCTATTTCTTGAATTATAGCTTCCCCAGTCATGGCTGAGACATCTCTCCAAGGCACAAAGACTCCAAGTCTCAATCCAGGATGCAAAATAGTTATCCCCATCTTATCATTGGATTCCATCTGGCATCTTTCTTTAATGTCTTCTACCAACCGATCAAACAATCTTGATATGAACTGTAGGTGCGAAATATGGTCAAGGAAAGTCTTGATGTTGAGCTGAAATTCTTTCCCTTGAGCTCGAAATAATCTAGACTTCTTCTCCTTGACTGTCTTAATAGTGTAATAAGAAGTCAAATCTTCATCATCTTCATCATCTGAACTCTCTGTGTCTGAATAAATCACCATAGGTCTTCTTTTTCTTGGTGGTTGCCTAATATTATCTTCATCATCTGAGCTCTCTGTGTCTGAATAATCTACCAATCTATGTCGAGGCTCTTCATCATCAGAAGTGGGTGGGGTAATATCTCTCTGTCGCTTAAACATGTTGACTCTTCGAAGTTTTCTACTGAAATGATGCTGCAATAGAAATCTGAGCTCATTTTATACTGAAAAAACCCAGATTTGGAAAAACTCAGATTTTCTGAAATCAACAGTTGAAAATTCTCAAAATGTTTCATCAAGCGTAATCACTATTTGAGTTTTTCATCCGATCTAATATTTTCCATAAGTTCAGAAAAATCTTCAGTCAAGATTACTAGTTCTCAAATTATTTTGATATGCAAATCTATTTGAATTTTTCATCCGATCAAATATTTTCTATAAGCCAAACTACTGAAAGTTTCACCATGTGCTAGGCGAAATCACTAGCAAAAAAATTTGACAAGCAAAAACTATATGAATTTTTTCACAAAGTGTCAGGCGAGACTACAATTTTTTGCTAGGCCTAAAGTGCAGGCGAGACTACATTTTTTGAAAAATTAGCAAGAAGTATCAGGCACTGTATAAACAGCACCATTACTCCCCCAGTACTATCCTAACCTCGGAATACTCTCAAATACAAGTCAAATTCCTGCATGTCTCTATGGACCAGAAAATTTGAGGCGGAGCCACTCCAACCCGAAGGCTGGCGCCCTTAAACAGCCGAAGCTGCTCTACCTTTTTAAATGCATATTCAACAGTTTCTGAAGCACAAAGCTTCTCTACGGGCCTCGGCGGACGTATATAGTACCAGTGGTCAGTTATTTTTTGTTCAACATATATCTCTACTGACTTAATAAGCAAATATTTGCGATTCATATATAAAGTAATCCTATAACAAGATGAGTTTGAAATGGTGTCTCAATGTTACTCTATCCCATAATAGTTATCATGTCTTATAGTATGTAAAATCGATAACTTGAATATAAGAGCTATCTTTTGGTAAAAAATTGAAGTAAATCAGATAAAAAATACCCGAGATATTACATATTTCGCATATTTTTTACCGTGAATTTTTTATTCAAGGGAGATAATTTATTGGCATGAAAAAGCAAGAACCGGATTTCTAAAAAGTAAAAAATCATATTTTCGCAATAACTTGAGTTTGCCTATACCGATTTTCAAAATTTCTTCACCCTATAAAAGCTGCGAACAATTGCTATCTTATCACATACATTATATTTATTTTATCTGCAAGTGTAATATCATGGAAGAAGCAAGAGAGAAAAAATATTTGGAAATTCCTCTTTCCAAGATTTTGAAGTTCAGACCGTATAGAAGATTATTGTTCTGCATTTACATCTTATTTTCTCATGATGAGATCACTTTGGAAGAGATTCAACAGAAACTCAATAGTCCTGAAACTTTTGAAGATTTCAAGAAACTTTGGTGGATCAGTATCAGATATTTGATGGAACAAGAGATACTGATTACATTTGAGAATTGGAAAAGATGTGTCGCTGACAATCCTAGTGTGATTGAATTTCTCTACAATCATAGAAGAGACAGAACTTTTCCAGGACTATAAATAGTTGGACACCAGTGAGAGAGAATTATTTCACTTCTGACTTTCGAAGAGTAAAGATGGCAAACAGTAGAGATCCAAGGATGGCTAAAGTCTATGATAAGAAGAGCATCTACTATCATTGTGTATCTTTGAAGAAACTTTTATCTCAAGAAGAACAAGCTTTGATGCAGCCATTGGAAGATAGTTTGAGACAACAAGACAAGTTGAGGCCACCTTATGGAGAATGTCACCATTGTCATGATACTGGAAATTGGATTGGAGATTGTCCTGAGGCTCAGAAATTAAGAGAACAACATATGTCTACTGATAAGAAGCCTACATATGGACAATGTTATATCTGCGGACTTGAAGATCATTGGGCTCCAAATTGTCATAAGAGAGAAGAACATTTGATGAATGGTGAAGAATCTCAACCTAAGTTGGTGGATTATTCAGACTCAGAGAGCTCAGATGATGAAGATAATATTAGGCCACCACCAAGAAAAAGAAGACCTTTGGTGATTTATTCAGACGATGAAGATGAGGAAGAGTTGACTTCTCAACAATCTTCAGTATCTACAGAGAAGCAACAGTCTTCAGTATCTACAGAGAAGCAACAGTCTTCTACAGAAAAGCTTTCAAGAAAACGAAAGGCTTCAGATATATCTGATATCACTCCTAAGAAAAGACGCTTAGACACTCGTTCAAAGAAGACAGCTAATCCGTGGAAAGAAGCCTTTTATTTTCAATTATTCTCACCTCGATCCTGTACAGAGATGGTGACGGAGAACATGTATAAACCGATTTCTTGTGATGTACCAGACTCTATAGTGCATATTCATTAAAGACTTAAATAGACTCTAGGGACATATAGTGATTCTAGTAGTTTTTTGGATTTAATCAAAAGTATGTTGTTAAAATTGTGTTTGTTTTTATTTTGAGGTCATTCTTTAACAAAACTAATGTAGTAGCCCTGAAAAGGACTGTTTGTTTTTAAGTCTCCTAAGTAACAAAATATTTCTTACTTAGAAGATTTTAAAATAGGTCGCACAATAGCTACAGGTTTTCTCGATCCAATTCCTCTGCGAGCAAGAAATTGCTCCAATCCCAACTTATTTTGTTGTTTCTCCACCTCTTTCCAATCTTTTCACTGCAAAGCAGCACACAACTTAGTCAAACTGAATTTTTCAAAGAACTTCATTTTTTCTGAGAGAAACACAAAGTACATTGGGTTATATAGTAGGATATGTGGATTGACCTACATTCTACTCCTACGCTAGAGAGAGCAACTAAAATCTGATTGGTGCATTAAAAGATCACGCCATGATCACCCCATTACTGTAAGCATGATTAGGAAATACAACAATCACACTCAACTTATGGCATCTATGGTCTAAAAAAATGCAACATATTTAGTTATTCTTTCTTGAAGAAATAGGTGGCCCTGAAAAGGGCCGGTTTGGTGGTTATATTACCACAGAGACATTTCTTTAGGAGCAGGGACATCTACTGGGGCGGCCACCACATGCAGGACACCGCACACCCCACTGTTCAACCGTAATTGTCCTTCTCACTGGTATGTAGAAGGGCATATCATCTGCTTCCGCATCCCAATCCTCAGAAGGATGAGGTGTGGGGGGAGATTTATCCCCCCAATCTTCCTCCTCGTCACTGATAGTCTCCACCTTCACTTCTGTCTTTACATCATTTATCAAAGTTTCTACCCTCCGACTCATCTCCAACATCTTCTGATAATTCTCAATCATCTGTAATAGAAGTTCACCCGTATCTTTCACAGCATTCACCGTCTCCAGTAGCCTCCTAGTAGCATCAGCCATAGTCTTGCCCTGCTCCTCCAATTGCTCCAAACGCGAATCCAAAGTGCTTGCCATGTTGTTGTTGTGTAATACAAGAACAGAATGAAGAATTTGAGATTTGAAACGAGCTTTTAAAGTTTTCAAAGGGATTGACCTACATTGAACTCCTCCGCTAGAGAGAGCAACAATACACTGATTGGTCAGTTCATTTATTTTCACCCAATCAGAGTTGACTTAATTTCTTAAAGCGCTGGAACTTTAAACTAGGTCAATCCGCTTGACAAGTATAAAAGGCTCAAACACACTACATTTTTCAACATTCATAATCATGGAGCCATCACTAGCACTGGACGATATGATCAACAATCCTGATATTCTACTATCAGCAGTGAATGAGACGTTTGCTAACGATATGACACAACAGTATTATACGCCGCAAACACCCTCAACGTATATACCTCAACCTGTTCAGCAGATGCCACAAAAGCAACAGTCAAAGACTCAAGTCATAGAAGTCCTTCTCAAGGAAGTCAATGAGTTAAGGTCTAGAGTGAAGAAGATAGAAGAATTATCTCAACAGCGAGCGCAGCAGCAAACGTTTGAGATACAGCCTATCCAGATACCTATAAGACTTGACATTATGACCAATGACCAAGAGACTAGTCAAAACGTAGGAGTTGGAAAAGCAACTAAGAAAATTAAAATGACCAAGAAGAAGTGCTAGAAATAGCTAGACAATCAACAAACAGCCCATTTCAGGGCTACCACTTCCCTAGAAAGAATACCACTAAACTTGCTAAACAATATACACAAGTTAACGCTACAGAGTGATGCCTCTAGGAGATGAGGTCTTGATTGACCAAGAGACTCTTAAGACGCATGGTACTTTGTAGCCTTGACTATTACACACACCATATATCACCACATACTATACCCCGTAAAATGACTAAGTTAATTTCAAAGCTGAAATTAACTAAGTTATTTTATATATCACCACAGAAGAGCCTTCATCCCCCTTAAAATGACTAAGTTATTTACAAAGCTGAATTTAACTAAGTTATTTTATATATCACCACAACAGGACCTTTATTCCCCTCAAAAATGACTAAGTTATTTCCAACACAGCCCAGGGAACTATTACAATCACAAGCCAACCAGTGGATATGACTAGAAAAACTATTACAATCATAGACCTAACCAAAATACCCCTAAATAAACTAAGTTATTCTCAATAGCCCAGGAAACTATCATAATCATAGGCCCAACCAGAAGAGACCTCAAAAATAGACTAAGTTATTCTCAATAGCCCAGAAAACTATCACAATTATAGGCCCAACCAGAAGAGACCTCAAAAATAACTAAGTTATTCCCCAATAGCCCAAGAAACTATCACAATCACAGCCCCCAGCTAGAATAATCTCAAAAATAAACTAAGTTATTCACAGCTAGTCACTCAAGCCTACCAGGATAGCCATCTATGGGCCATTTTTTTAGCCTGAAAAATTCTAAGTTCTTTTCAGGCTTAAAAAAATTGGCCCATAGTGGCATCCATTACTACTATCTTACTACGGCACTTAGCCGACTACGACAATTTGAAATGATATAAGAACACTATTACCGTACAATATCAGCGAAATGGTCAACAATCTTACCATGGCACTTAGCCAACTATGACAATTTGAAATGATATAAGAACACTATTACCGTACAATATCAGCGAGATGGTCTACAATCTTACCACGGCACTTAGCCGACTACGACAATTTTCAATGATATAAAAACAATATAAACGTACAATATCAGCGAAATGGTCTACCATCTTACCACTTCGCTGAGCCGACTACGACAATTTTAAATGATATAAAAACAATATAACCGTACAATATTAGCGAAATGGTCTACCATCTAACCGCTGCGCTAAGCAGACAACGACAATTTAAAATGATATAAAAACAATATAACCGTACAATATCAGCAAAATGGTCTAACAATTTACCACTGCGCTGAGCTGACTATGACAATTTTAAATGAAATCAAAACAATATAACCTTACAATATCAGTGAAAGGGTCTTCCATCTTACCACTGCGTTGAGCCGACTACGACAATTTTAAATGATATAAAAACAATATAACCGTAAAATATTAGTGAAAGGGTCTACCATCTCACCATTGCGCTGTGTCGACTGCGACAGTTTTAAATGATATAATAACAATATAACCATACTATATCATCGAAATGGTCTACCATCTTACCACTGCGCTGTGTCGATTACGACAATTTTAAATGAGATAAGAACAATATAACCTTACAATATCAGTATAAGGGTCAACCATCTTACCACTGCACTGAGTCGACTGCGACAATTTTAATTGGTATAAGAACAATATTACCATACTATTTCATCGAAATGGTCTACCATCTTACCACTGCGCTGAGCCAACTACAACAATTTTAAATGATATAAAAACAGTATAACCGTACAATATAAGCGAAATGGTCTACCATCTTACCACTGCGCTTAACCGACTACGACAGTTTTAAATGATATTAAACAATATAACCGTACAATATCAGCGAAAAGGTCTACCAAAATACCACTGCCCTGTGCTGACTACGACAATTTTTAACAATAAAAGAACAATAACCCGGTACAATATCAGCGAAATGGTCTACCATCTTACCGCTGCGCTGAGCCGACTACGTCCTTTTTAAATGGTATAAGAGCAATATAACAGTACAATATCAGCGAAATGGTCTACCATCTTACTACTGAATTTAGCCGACTACGACAATTGTAAATGATTTAAGAATAATATCAGCGAAATGGTATAACGTCTTACCATTGCACTTAGCCAACTACGACAGTTTAAAATGATATAAGAACACTATTACCGTACAATATCAGCAAAACGGTCTACCATCTTACCACTGCACTTAGCCGACTACGACAATTTTAAATTATATAAAAATATATTGTCGTACAATATCAGCGAAATGGTCTACCATCTTACCACTGCGCTGAGCCGACTAAAACAATTTTAAATAATATAAGAACAATATAACAATAAGTTATAAGTGAAATGGTCTACCATCTTACCACTGCACTTAGCCGTTTACGACAATTTTGAATTATGTAAAACAATATTACCGTACAATATAAGTGAAAATGGTCTACCATCTTACTACTGCGCTGTGTCGACTACGACAATCTAAAATAAGATAAAATCAATATAACCGTGCAATATCAGCAAAGTGGTCTACCATCTTACATGTACCACTGCACTTGGCCTATTACGACAATTTTAAATGATATAAGAATAATATAACCGTACACTATCAGCGAAATGGTCTACCATCTTACCACGGCACTCAGCCGACTACGACAATTTAATTTTTTATAAGAACAATATAACCGTACAATATCCATTTTACAAAATATGCTCGGATATCCAACTACAGTACAAGTCAAAACGATGGTTGCATTAAAGCAATTGAATCGGGCGACAGTTTTAGTTGCTTACTTTTGACGACAAAGAAAGTGTTTATACCATACGTTTAAGGTAAACTCTAAAACATAAACGATATTTTAAAGTCCATGCTTGTGTTGAAAAGTGTAACGACCCCATGTTTTGAATATAAAATAAGAGTTTTGAAGTATTCAGGTTTTGAATAGTGTTATTGAATGGCATTTAATTAAACCTCTGCCCTGCCGAGTTTGCTAATTCTGCTGCACATTGATTTATAGTTTGCGTTGTGTTTGTTCTGATTCAAAGAATAACAATCATATGCCATTAACAAACACACGTATACTGATTTTAAAAACACGTTTTGTCTATGATCCCTAAATTGGCGTCACACAATTATAATGCAACGGGATATACTTAATTGGAGGTATGTTTGAATTTCGATGCGGCCATTCAACCCATGGAAAGAAAACACCTGATAAAAAACAAACTTGTAAGCATACATGCTTATCGTTGCTTGCATGACGAATACTGGATTAAAAAGCACAGCCATTTTATACTGATAAATGGAAGCAATTTTGGGCCTTATCGCAAAGACGAACAACTTCTCGCATACTCAAAACATCGGTGAAAAGACGTTTTCACATGTAGAGAAACACAATATAAATGATTATATCTGCCGTTTGACATTGATATTTCTTGACGTGGAAGATGTATGAGCATAAAGCTAAGACTCGCCCCCGCATACGAGCTGTCTAAAAAGGACATTTACCTTAAGCTTGTGAAGAAAAACTACTTAATATCGTGTAATGGCTATCTTGTAAAATATCTGGGTAATGTTGAAATGGAAATTCGCTTAACCCTTTTATTCGTTTATGCGTAATGGAATTTCCAACCGTTATCAATTGGAACAGCACATATCTGTTTAAAGGGATGTTGTGCGATATTTTTCGTTTTCGTTCAAAAATTTGATAGAGCATTCTGCAAGCAAACGGTGGAGACTGTGGCGTCTGATCTGATTCTGCACTGTTTGCCGATGTCCTTTAAAATGGACGGTGGGCTTGAATGAGCTTTTGTTTGTTTGTTTTGATTCTTTTACGTCCCAGTCAACAATTTTTCAATTATGTCCGGGCGGGTTTTCCTGGGTTGAACACGCACTAAGCAAGAATAAATGTGTCATGCTCAAGGACACATCACAGTGACGCCTCTGAGGCTCGAACCCGCGGCCCTCGGTCTTGAGTAAAGCACTCTATCAATGAGCCACTTGAATAAGAACGTTTCAATAAGTGAATAGTGTGAAGAGAACGATAGTTCTATCTCGATATTTTCTTTGGGATATGCACTTTTTAAATATTCTAGAAGCATCATTTCTACCACCCTTACCAACTTTAGCAAGAAATAACCCGTGTCGTGCAAGGTCTACACTGATGTAGGTGGTATACAATAGTTGTACCATAGGTTGTCCGCCTGTACGCAAGATAATCCACTCGCTAAAGCTCAATGACAATCTTCACGTACATGCGGACAACTCATGGTATAACTAGTACTAAGAACTAAATACCATTTAATGATACTCTGTGCAGACTGTCCAGACTTATATACTTACGAATGGTGAGAATGGTATATCCTTTAATACCACTCTAGATAGGCATGAGACTGGTATACCTTTGATACCACTTTAAAATAGGCATGAGACTTGTATACCATTTAATAACACTCGAGATAGGCATGAGACTTGTCTACCCTTCAAAACCACTCCAGATAGGCATGAGACTGGTATATCCTTTAATGCCACTCTGGATAGTCATGAGACTGGTATACCCTTTAATACCACTCTAGATCGGTATGAGACTTGTCTACCCTTCAAAACCACTCCAGATAGGCATGAGACTGGTAGACCCTTTAATACCACTCTAGAAAGGCATGAGACTGGTATACCCTTGAATACCACTCTAGATAGGAAAGAAATGGTATACCCTTTAATATCACTCTAGATAGGCATGAGACTGGTATACTCTTTTATATCACTTTAGATCGGCACGATAATGGTATATCCTTTAAAAACACTCATGTAATGCATTAGACTTGTATACCCTTTAATACCACTCTAGATAGGCATGAGACTGGTACACCCTTTAATACCACTCTAGATAGGCATGCGAGTGGTATATCCGTTCATACCACTCTAGATAGGCATGAAAATGGTAAAACCTTTAATACCACTCTAGATAGGCATAAGACTGGTATACCCTTTATTTTCACTCTAGACAGGCATGAGAATAGTATACCCTTTAATAACACTGTAGATAGGAATTTGAATGATATAGCCTTTAATACCACTCTAGATAGGCATGAGAATGGTATACTAACGAATGGTGAGAATGGTTTACCCTTTAATACCACTCTAGATAGGCATGTGAATGGAATACTAACGAATGTTGAGAATGGTATACCCTTTAATACCACTCTAGATAGGCATAGAACTGCTATACAAGTTTACCGTTCTCGTGTTACTAATACATTGATATTCCAATTCACGTTTGGACGCATTAAACCGAGGGTTCTTTTCTGCTCCCTTCTCAAATAATTATAGCTATATATAGCACAATCGTCCAGCGTGTCCCTTCTCCGCTGTCTTCCTACAGCGTCTCTCCAGTAATCTGAAAATTTTCCCGAGAATTTTTTTTTGGCGAATAATGTTAAAATACATATTTGCAACGTAATAAATCGCGACTAGGGCGTGATTTACCTACATCAGTAAAATACGGAGCGATTTCGCAATTTTGCGAGGGTTTTATTTGCGAAGTTTCGCAAAATTATAACCTCGCGAATAATTTGGGGTACATGTATATCAGTTTTACTGATCAAAATAGATTGTGCAGAAAGGGGTGTTTAGACGGCGTGACTAAGTCGGACTGATTCTGTGATGCATGATTTTTCAAACTTACATACATGACTGTAACAACGAATAATAGCAGTGTTCACACTGCAAAATTTGTAATACATGACACAATCAGGACGACTAAATAACGCCGTCAAATTACCCCTTAAGTGGAATGACAGTTTGATCAAACTAAAGTGCTACAAGTACATCTGTCTGTTTAGTATTAGCGTGTCCCAAAGTGAAATATATTCATGTAAGGAAAAAGGCAAATATCAGGAATCGATACAATCCAATACCACACATGACCCAGGACACCATATGGGAAAGTGACAAAAACTCATGAAACATCACATACAAGAGAGCCAAGAGGTCAGCCTTTTCCCAGCAGGTGATCATAAGGCTGAAAGGATAGACATGACAGTATAACAGAGAGACACGAAACACATATCATAAAAACGTTCCACAAATGAAGCACCGCCTTGGAACGGTCAGTAAGAAAATTACTGGAGGGGGTAAACATGTTTGAAGGTACCGTACGTACCTCGCCCTTTTGTTTGATGTGGATCAAGAAGAATAGATGTTTGGTTCGCATGACAGATCCCTTTATCGATGCATAATCTCCTAGTACATACAAATCGAGATAAAAAGAAGGAGAAAAAACAAAGATAAGGACTCAACAGAACATAAAACTGCATACAGGATTAAAAGAAATCCATACATGTAGTTAAACTCAAGTGGGCCCGACCACTGACACTAACCCTCGCGTCTATAAATAGGAACCGTCATAGATGCAATAAATGGAGGATCTGTGATTGGGTTGACCACCATGCATGCAGTTTGTGTTGCAATGCATTTATGTTAAAACCAATCTGTCCCTGCCTGAAATATCGATCTAGCTGGTGTACCTTGAATATCAGTCTAGCTGGTGTCCCTTGAATATCAGTCTAGCTGGTGTACCTTGAATATCAGTCTAGCCGGTGTACCTTGAATATCAGTCTCACCAATAAACATAGATTGTTATTTAGCTATACAGGTGTTAGGTGTAAGGTACATTTGCATTAGGTACTGCTTTAAAAGAGTTTAAAAGTTAATATAAATTGATCGGCACATGTATGTATATATTTATAAATGTGACATGGATGAAAAGGAATCGCATAATAATCGGAATCCAGTTCTAAATGCAAATGTGTTCTCAAGAACACTGCTGTGGTATGTACAAAATATAGGTCTCAGGAAGTGAGATGAATTTTGATTATTCAATGAGCATATTTAGAGTTAGGCAAAATCTAATTCGTTTGCAGGCCTTTAGTGAAAAATGGATAACAAAAAATATTTTTCTTATTTCTCAGTCAAAGCATTATGCTGTGGCAACTTAAAGGAGCCGTCTCAATGAGACCCAAAACTTATGCTAAAACGGTTGGTAAGAAAATATTTAAAATTTTACGCTGAGAATTATTGTTTATGTAAACCTGTGCATTTTTAAGGACGTTTCTTTAAGTAATAAAGTACGTAATAATGTAAATGTGATGAGACGTGGCACTGCCTAGACTAACCTGAGTCTTAGCTGGGCAAACATATTGCTTGGATAGTTTTATTATCCACTGGCTCATTTCACATGTTGAGAGTAAGGTTTAAATATTAATGTACGGTGTCTTGAAGGCTAAGTCAGTAAATGATATTTACTAGTCCCCCGCCCGCCCCCACTCCTACTGATCGTTCTAAACATTAGATTCAGTTGTTGTTGTATTAATATTTGGTATTGTTCACATTCTTTGTGTGTTTGTGTTTGGTCCCGGTTTTATAATGTAAATGTACCTAATGTGTCTATTCATCTCGCTGAGAAGATGCGTGCGTGCATGCGCGCACGTGTGTGTGTGTGTTATGGCTTACTCTGTATACTGAGCTTGTGGCATTTCCTGGACATATAAATTTGTATTCTAGACATGCGCCTGTTCATGAAATGTTTGTACTTATTGATTATCTGAACGTCAGTCTCCTTAGATCCTGCGCTGCTCATATATACCACGTAGGGACGTAGGTGAAAGCCCAGACCAAAATGTGCAATTAAAGGCCCATTGATAGCTGTGTATGCTTTTGATTAAGTGGGCATTACGTAAATGCGATAAGAACTTGGTGTACTTTTTGATGTGCTGACCAATATATAACAAGTAAAACGCATCTATTGAGCATCTTGATGTCTTTTTTCAATAGGTGGCTGTTACCATTATTCAGGAGAGGTTATGCAAGAACTTTGGAGGCGGATGATTTGTATAACGCTTGTCCAACCGACCAATCAGCTTCACTTGGAGACCAACTGGAAAGGTAGTCTCTCAAGAACCAATCTATTTTCACAAATTATTTTCCAACAAACTCTAAATTAACACTCTTTAATATTCAAATACCCTCCTATTGTGCTTGATGCAATTTGATCAATATATGCAAAAAGTATGCAACTTATATGCTGTTTGACTTTGCAATTAGTTAAAAAAAAGAGTTAAAATGCTTTTCAAAACTTTGAAATGATACTTTACCGTTGGCGTCAATAACATCATTGTTAAAAACTAGTACAGAAAATCTTGTAAAATGTTGAAAGGCCTGATTAAAAAGTGTATTGCTCAAGAGCACAATACAGCGTGTGGGATTGACACTTCCAGCTTTTAGTCACTAGTTTTGCACTATATTAACTGAGCTATGGTGTTTTCCCATATTAGAGCTGGCAGTTATTAAGATATTTAATGGCGTTTACAATTGCTGTTAAATAGAGAATACTAGGTGTGTGTATTTTGATATCAAGTTAGCCAGGCAAGGCTTTGAGAACGCTTGTTGACATCGCGAGGCTTGCCGAGTGATTCAACATACGTTCTCAAAGCCTAGCCTGGTTAACTCGATATCAAAAGACGTGAACCTGGTATTCTATTTATCAGATTACCCATTGTTTCATTCTTCAAACTTGCGATCATAACGTAATTTTCGATTTTCGTATTGATTCAGCGTCATTAGCTACGTCATTCAAAAAGTGCAACGTCATCATGACCTGATAAATGCACATGCCATGAGGTAGATAGCGTTTATCAGGCAACGCACAACAATGCAGTTGATATGAGAGGTAACTGATAAATCTTACTAGGCTGGTACGTGCTATATATTATGTTCTCATATGATTTCAGCTATATTCATGTACCTTAAAGATCGTAAGCATGATGATATGTGACAAATTTCAGCATTTTTATATTTGCACAATAGGATTTTAAATTTTATAATGTAACGTAATTTTGGTCGGTCGTTAATCTGTAACACAATTGCCAGTGGGCTTATTATTTAGTCTACGACAACAAAAGTGGTGTATAAAATCCCCATTAGGTGAGGACCCAGGGTTTCTTAGCAGTTCTTGGTCTATTGGTTGTACGATGGTCGATTGTGTCTCAGACTCAATGACAACCCCGACCTAAAATATTCATCATGGATTTGTACCTGATTGGTGTCTGTGGTTTAATATAACAAAGCTCAATTGTTATGTTTGTTCAAGTCTTGCTTTAGCTTTTCTTGTGAGCATATTGTGTCATTTTCGACATACATTTTACGTACAAATATGACATCTTAATTCAACATCACTTTAATTTCTTAATGGAAATTGCAGAGAATGGAGAAAAGAAATAAATCGAACAGAACATGAGAAGACTAAGCCCAGTCTAGCAAGAGTTTTGGTTCAAATGTTTGGTAAAGAGTATCTCTTTCTTGGAATTTTACTTGTGATTCGGGTAAGTCCGTATGCATTGTGGTCCATCACGGTTAAATAACGCGCAAAAGTAATCCAGATATAACTGATTTGGTGGAAAGTGCGTTCGATGAAAACTCAAATGAGCCAGGCCACCTAACTAGTCTGATCATTGTCTACACGGTGTAGCTACGGACACACAGTATCTTTAATTAGTCTGAAAAGACTCTGATCGGACTGGGTAGATACCCTCACTCTGGGATGTCGACTCTGGTTGCACGCACCACTTTGTTGGTTTTGACAAAAATCGGTTAGTGATATATAAAATTTGGGAATGCTAGGTCATGTATCGATATTTGATAGAGGTTAAGAACCGACAAAAGGGCCTAACCCTAACGCCTTTCAGATAATGACATTGCGTGTATGCTATAAATACAAGTGTATAGCGTAATATTATCAAGTGGTTAGGGTTAGGGTTAGGGTTATAGCGTAGTGTATAGCGTAATATTATCTATCTCTGTCTCTTTAACAGACAATACACATATCCTATTCCTATGTCCTAAAGTTTGTTTCAATCTTTCTCGTAGCAGGTGTCGAAACAGTTGTTGCTGTTCTAGTGGCAAACTCATTTAATAAAACAAAATTAGATTTTATATCATACATGAAGGCATTCTGCTCGTTGTTTTGAATAAAACAGTGACAATAACCTACGCAACATATTCTATAAATGAAATTAGGCATACGATGTGCATTGTGCCAGAAAATGCTAGAACCACAGATCACAAGCCAAATTATGGCACGATGGAAAATAGATGTTTGAACACAGGAAAATAAAGAGATAGAACGAACCGAGCAAAGCAACCGCCTCTTTGTAGCACTATACACTGTAATCTTATCATAGTAGTACTGATGTTTTCTCTTCCATTTTAGGAAGCCGCTAAGATAGTTCAGCCATTAATTCTAGGACGCCTTATTCGCTACTTTGCTCTAGAATCTCCAGTTACATACACAGAAGCCTACCTTTATGCCTTCATGATGAGCCTGTGTGCACTCGTCATGGTCTTGACCTTTCACCCATACGTATATCACGTGATGATGATGGGAATGAGGATGAGGCTTGCTTGCTGTTCTTTAATGTATCGGAAGGTATCTCATTGTTTATGTCTCTATTTGAAAATTCTGGATTATTTAATTTACAGCATGTGCATGTTAAAATAATTTAATCAGAAAATTAAATAAATAGCGAGGAGAACTTGTAATATATCCGTTTGGATGGGAGTCGGGAGTTTGAAGCATGCTCTGACAGTATAAAGTACTATTGAGCTACACAGGATCAGAAAAATGGAAGTCAGTGGCTCAGCGGTAGAGTCAGACCTTTGGATCGAGGACAAGATACTTTATACTCGTCTAAGTACTGGCTCAACCCAGGAAGACAGGAATACTTCCCCCGTCATGTCTGACAAATTGTTGACTGGTACGTAAAGTATCAACTCAAACAAAATGATCAGAAGCTTTATAGATTCATAAGCAGGGTTGATACATGTATCAACGAATATCATATGATAACTATAATGGCGGTACACATCTGAGTGTTTCAAACGTCGCCACTGTGGGACTCGAACTTACCACATAAACAGGAACTTTGCAACTTAGACAACTCAAAAAATGTGATCGTGAAGCACTGGTTTGGTTAGCATACAATAATACTCTGAGTACACAACTTTACTTTTTATTTTGTTTGTGTTGTTCTGATGTATTTCAGATAGATTATTGCGTCTGAAACTTACACCAATCGCCCTGTATTCTATTCCCTACATGTATCTTAAAACAAGTTAAGTTTTATTCTCCAAGATCTTAATATTTGGAGTCAGCAATTATTGGTGTTGGCAAACGTTGTGTATATATATTCTATATTAATATATTTGACAGTTTTAATATATCTATTCCTTAGTTATTTCGACTTAGTACTGATGGTATCAGTAAAACAACGTCTGGTCAGATAGTCAACCTAATGTCTAATGATGTTGGGAAGTTTGATTACGTAAGTAAAGCCTATTATTATATTCCCTTGTATATCAAGTCATCTCCCTAGATACGAATTCTATTTTTTTTCAACGGAGTTTGTTATATCATTAATATATTGAAGCAAACTGCATGCTTGGTGATCAACCAATTCACGGATGGCAAAAATAGTAAGTGAGTATGATCTTGAAATACCACAATCACAAACTGCAGACAACCCCGTGGCACCGTGAGGAAGAGCCGCTCAACCATCACGAGACACCAGGGACACAAACTAAGCAAAGCAACCAGCCCTCTCTTTGGCCAGGAAATGCAACTTTGGTTTCCTCTTTAATTCCACGTCGGCGGGTCCGACCTCAGAGTCCATGACAGTTCTGACTTAAAGACTTATCTATAGATAAGATGCTTGGAGCCTGAGTTGCGTCTATTCGTGATAAAGGCTAGCAGTGTTTAGATTTTAACTATATAATGTTTGTCTTCTATGGGAATACTTTTCAGGCAACGATATTTTACGTTTTATCATCTTCTTCTTTAAATCTATTATGTTCGATTTAAACTGACAAAGCAGGCCATATAGTTATAAAAAAGGAAACATAGCCTGTTTCTAATAATATGTTATCAAATGACGTCTCGCCTGGGATGTAATAAAATCAATACCACACTCGTAGTTTACAAATTTAGTAAAGCTACGTAATGACGTTTATTATACCATTGTGTAAAATAGGGCTATTTTTTGACATTTACACACCGAAAATGCAATTTTTATGTTATTTTCAGGACATGTGATAAATAGAATCTAACATTCGTGCTCCTGTATTATTGAATTTAATAAACTCGTTTCAAAAAGCGGTATATCTTTTCCTCAACTCGTTTAATACATTCAATAAAACACGTGCACTGATATAAGATCCTCTTTGTATGAAAAATTCATTTTACACATTTGTTGCTGGACCATACAACCACAATGCCGCTGTTGTAGCATTTGAAATTGAATGATTATGGCCAGGAAATGCCACAATCACAACATACCGACCAACCAACGGTACCATGAAGAAGAGACACAGAACACTACCCGCCACATGTCAGCAAGAGGACACTTAAAGTAAGCAGCCAGCTCACTCTCTTTCTCAGCAAGATGTTTGCAAAAACTTAAGGGCAATTTCGGGTAATTTTCATGCGCACCATTCCTGCGTCGAGAAACGGAAAAAGTTGTCTGGGTCTCGTCTTTCCAACCATTTACCAATTTTGATCAATACAGTTTTCAGATATTCTTATGTCAGATGGATATTTCCTCATTTTCTTGACAGACGAAAGTAACTAAAATGCGCCCGAAACATCTATTGACCCTTCATCAGAACTGATCGTCTCTGTACCAAATAGAGATAAATAAAACAGGCGACATCAACAATGTAAAACATTTCGAAGTTTTTACCCTGTATGTGAATACGAATATGGCCCATACTCGGATTGTCTGACCAATATGTACCGTTATTTCGAGCCGCACACGAGTTGACATCGTGGTCTAGAGGTTATCGTGTCAGACTTCGGAACTAGAGGACGAGGGTCGTTTCTCGGGTGAGCACTTATTATAATGTTTTTTTTTCCTTTTTTCGGAATGATATAAATAACAAAAAATACACTCCTTAACGTTTTATATTGAATAATCCTCAAAATCTGTTGGGGGGGGGGGGTAATTTTGGCCCTCTTGAAAGATAGTTAGTCTGGTGACCCCAAATATTTTTTTCTAAAGTATCAAATGATAGTCCATGAAATAAAAGCAAAAAATTAAGATTTTTAATGTCAGATATTTTAATATATAATTTTCTCTGAAAATCAAAATCCTTTTTTTTTTGGGTGGGGAATTTCAAAATATACAATGCAGTATCTTGACACGGCTTGGGAAAACAAATACATTTTTACATTTTCTAGAAAGCTTGAGTTCATGAGCAACAAATAAAAGATAAAGTAAAGAAGCTGAATGACTATAACAACTATTTAGCTAAATATTAAGAACTAAGGTTATTTTCAGAAAATTGCTCAAATGCTGAAAACTATGTAAGATTATGAAATATTAAGCATGGTGACATATCCTTTTTATTTCATAAATTGACAGTCCAGTGTACGCAAAGTTTTGAGAAGATTTAAATGTGGGAAATATTTAGTAGCAAGTGTCCTTAAAGATTTGCTTGTTGCATTTTGTTATTGATTTTAAGAGTTATTTTTATATGTTTGCAGGGTTTTGTTAGGTTGATGTATCTTATACTTGGACCGATAGACGCCATTGTTATTCATGTGCTACTTTGGCAAAGCTTGGGAATATCTGTGCTTTCAGGATTCGCAGTATTACTACTTTTAGTACCAGCACAGATATTGATGGGAAATCTTGTATCAAAGTTCAGGTATGTCCAGATAAGCTAAATACAGGAAAATACAAATAGGGGATATCTGTATTCAAATATGAGCCGTGACATAAGATTTCCAGCAATGTGGTATTTCGAAAAAGTGTAGACTCAGACCAGCCTGTGGAGCCTCCTTTTAAGCTTAGAAACTTAAAATGCTGTTCCGTCAGTAGCGTAACAGGCATATTTTAAGCGACTTGCAAAGGCTCTGATCAGACTTCGCGTATGCGCAGGCTGGTCTGAGTATTTGCTGGTCGTACATACAACATCTTTGGAAATCTCATATCACGGCTCAAATTGTATTTATGGAGGTATATCAACAGATATAGGGTTGGAAATTCTGTTTTATAATGACGCGTCATATTTCTGACTGCATATACGATAACTTGTAATGTCCCATAAATGAAAATTTTGAAAATGACTATCCACATTCAAATGCAATGCTGCGCTTATAAACTGTAAAAAGCTTGCTTTGTCCCAAATTACAGCGTTACAAGCCTCATAAATCTCTAGTCTGTGAACAAAATGTGACGTAATTAATAACGTATTTAATAATTTCAGACAGTATATCGCGGATATAATGTCGCGCATTTCTAACGTTATTTAATCATGCGTCGTGTTACAAATATAGCAAGTGCATTAAAATGTCCACAACCATCAGGGTAATGTGTAAAGAATAAAGCATATTCATCAAATGACCATAAGCTGTTGGTAAAATAGAGGATCTTACATGAGTACTCATGTTTTATTGAATTTATTAAACGAGTTAGGAAAAAGTGATAAAAGGCGAGGCTTGTCGAGCGTTTTATCACTTTTTTGCAACGAGTTTAATAAATTCAGTAATACAGGAGTACGAATGTTAGATTTAAAATGGGTTTTTTTTGTAATCGCGATTTTTGGTGTGAAGATGTGCAGAGTTTGCCATAAATATGCGATCTTGTTATGGGCATCATTTTATAACGTAGAAGTACCTGTAAATCACTAGTAGTTTATTGATCTTAATGCATAGAGGATATTCTATTTTTTGGAATAAATATGTTATTTATTCATCGAGTGAAGCAAAAATATATATTCAATAAGAAATGTACTTTTTCTTGCTTCACGAGGTGAAATAAATGGTATTTTTGTTAAGAAAATGAATTTTCTATTTATTATGTTCAATTTTAAGCGTGACATACTTTTTGCACCAAATGACGTCATACACGCTCGCACATTACGTCACATTTTAATGATGTTGCATAATGTGCAATGTCTGCGAAAACTGAAATCACAGGAGCAGGAGTAGAGAAAGTGAAAATTTCAGCATAGCCCGACATTTTACCAACATTTTCCTTGCAATCTAACTAAGATAGTAAATACCCAAATATCGTGTTTTGTCCACTAATAAGAAAGTTATATGAAGTGGGCTCGAGGAAGTCAACGAAGAAAGCAGAGGACATCCAATTGCACCTGTGAAATATAACTTTTTCAAATAAACATTATATATAATCAATATTTCCGTTTTTCATTTCATCGTATATAATGATGGAATAAGTTCACGTCCTGATATATATCATTAAATTTAAAAATCATTTGAGTCTGAGAGTAACAAAACTAACCAAAAGCCTTGCAACAGAGCGATGGTTGATATTGGATTGGATATGTGTTTAACGGTGCACCAACCTCACCCTTAGTTCAGATGTGGATCAAGACACATAGATGTTTTGTTTGCATGAAAGACCACTAACTTGTCAATGCATCATCTCCTAGAACATATAAATCAAGATATAAAAAAGAGATAAAGCAAAGATAAGGACTCAACAACAAATAAAACTGAATACCGAAACAAAAAGAAATCCAACAGGAAAAACATGGTGGGCCAACAAACAGCCAAAGCATCAGGCCCCTTTCATCTCATCAATAGATAAGTCTTTAAGTCGGAACAGTCATAGAGTCTGAAGTCCGACCCACCGGCGTGAAATTAAAGAGAAAAGCAAAGTTGCCAACCGTGATTTTTTGACCATCAAGCATGTAGTCTGTTGCAATACATTAATGTTAGGGTCAATCTTTTTATAATGGGAAATTATTTTAATGAACTGCGCTGAAAAAGTATTAGAGCCAACAATCTTCTCCAATTCATACACCAAGTCACCATAGAATTCAGGTTTTGAAAGTCCTTGGCGCAAGAGAGACTTAAGTCGAACTTAAAACTAGCCAAGAGCTATGCAACAGAGTGGCGATTGGTATTGGATCGGATATTCACGCAGTCTTATTTGAGTCTTTGCAGTACACTCACTGGGTAGTCTAGGACACCAGTATGTCAATATGCTTATTGGAGTCTCGAATTACATTGGGCATATGTGCAGGTTACTCTAAGCCATCGCTAGTTACATTGTTATATTGTTGTTATTGAAACACAGGCTCCTCAAGTTTCCTATTATCAACGTATACATGCTTAAAATAATATTACACAGTCAGTCTTTTTTAGTTCACTAGGTTTAGAAATGTGTATATATGGAAAAACTTATTACGTTTTTTTTTTGCAGACGACAGATCGCAAAATACACAGACAAACGTGTTAGTCTTATGAGTGAAATAATTGCCGGAATACAAGTTATAAAAATGCATTGTTGGGAAAAGCCATTTGTGGAAAGGGTTGCGAGTATAAGGCGGTAAGTCAGCTTTCTAACCATTTATTTTCTAGTTGCTAAAGCGGTATCATATATTCACATTGTTTTCTGATAAAATATTGGACAAACATCAAATTACTACATATGGGATCTACATGTTTCTAAACAAACAAGCTACAATAGATAAAATTATGAAGTTAAACTGTGTTCAGTATTTCAAATCTACACTGTTTTTCTAAGTCCAATTTAAAATATGACCCAGACATGTTATAAATCATAGAATACCAATAGAATTATTGAAGTGAGCATTTTGTAAACACTGTTAAACTCTCTTTGAGTATTGCTATTTCAAATTACATAATTATTATCCTCTTACAAAATGGACAGCTTGTAATCAATGTATACCATACACATGTCAAAGTACTATAAGGCATAAGTTAATATGCCCAACAAATATCACAGCCATTGATCACAGACCTATCGATAGCATTTAGGGTTAGCACCGCAATTACAAGGCTAAACGAATCATATACCGATACAAGCAATTATACGCAAGGCAACTGAGCTAGATTATTCCCAAGCAGTATGAAACACATAATGTATCTTAAACTCGTGCTTATGTTTTATTAAATTTAGTTAACTACATAGTTTGGAAAACAATATAAAATACACAATTTATCCCCCTTCGCAACGGGTCTGATAATTTCACTAATTGATCAGAATCACAAATATTCAATTATCTTTAAAGCTACTTAAAATTGGTGTTTTGCCGTGAAAACCTCATTATTTTGTCATATATACGCGCGACGCTGGTATATCTATGATTACATAACGTTACTAGATATGCAAACCACTAGTTGTTTATCTATTTAAATACATGGCGTCATATCAGTCCTAAACGTGACTTCATGTGATGCGAAGCATAACATTACACAGCCAGGACGAAACATCAAACTATCACACACTTCTACAAACTCAAACAAAGACTAGCAACAACAGAAATTCTACTTTAAAACAAACATCATCCACAGCTACTGGCGTTGGGGCTGAAATATATTCTGCTAACCTAGTATTTACTAAGATTATGTTATTATTTAAACCCAAATAGAAATATAGATTGTGTAGAAGCTTTCAATGAAGTTTAATATGACAACAGTATTGAAACAGTGAAAAGGGTCGATTATCAACAGAGAGGAGCAAAAGTTAAATAAAATATGCAAAGCAAACACTATCTAATTTTCCAGATTGGAGACAGACCAAGTTAGACATCTTGGATATGTGAGAGGTATAGGGAGCGGACCATTGTTTATATCAGCCAAACTCATGGCACTTGCGGTATTTGTGACCTATAGTCTTACTGGTGGAGACTTCACAGCAGTACCGGTGTTTGTGGCTCTGTCTATGTATGAATCCACTCGAATGTCTATGACAGCATATGTTTGTTATGCCATTACGCAAGCATCGGAAGTATTTATATCAATACAGAGGATCCAGGTTAAAATATTGTATATGGGCCAGCACACGAGATTTTATTGCTTATCTTTTATGCACAAAAACCTCTAATAAGCACCCATGCTGAAATTCCCAGCAATGCTAGAGGTCTAGCACCTATGCTGACGACTCAAGCAATGCCAGAGGTCTAGATTTTAGTTTGTGCCAATATCAACTGTCATACTTGGTATATGCAAGCACCAAGTGTTCTGGCAAGCCTGAGCATATACACAAACCTGAAATATGCGCACACCCACATCACATTTACTTTTCACTGATGTGGCAAGTATCTAAAGCTCGTCTCCTGGCCTTTATTACTTAAACAGAAGACGTATGATAACACAAAATCAAATTAATATAAGGATGTAGTAGAGTTTAGACAAATTAACTCCAGTACAATTGACTCAAACGAATCAAAAGGGCATTTAAGGTACTTTAAAACCTGTCTCAAAAGTTATGATTTGTGTTTTTGTGCCTTATTTCTCATGCTTTCGCGTCTGTTCATTGCTGCCTTGTGGTCACCTGCTTGGAAAGGGCTGACCTCTTGGCTCTTGCTGATGATGTTTATTGTATTTTTTACGTTTTCTATGGTCGGGTGTGGTGCTTGATTGTATTGTTTCCTGATCTTTGCCGTCTTTCTTACTTTATTTTGTTTGTTTGATTTGACTCTTTACGTCCCATCAACAATCTTTCAGTTAAACAGGGACGGGTCTTCCTGGGTTGAACCAGTACTAAACTAGGATGAATGTGTCTTGCTCAAGGACCACAATGCAGTGACGCTGGTGAGCCTCAAACCCACAGCCTCTCGGTCTCGAGTCATGCACTCTACCACTGAGCACTAGGAACAACTGATTTACGCAAATTTATAAATGTGAAAATACTTTAAATAAAAGTAGTAAAATGTAGACAGTGCTATAAAACATAGAAATAGTGCATTTTTTGGTTGACATCAGGATTAGTCAACCCTCAAATGTGATGTTTACCTCAACATCGCCTCAGTGAATATCACTGCTCTGGGGTTGACAAATTATGATGTTAACCTCAAAGAATGCATCAATTGTTTAAGGTTATAATTTTCATGTGAATTATATTGTGATACACTTAATGATTCATGCAATGGCAATACCAACGAGATGAATGTGTCCAATCAGCCTGGTAATCGACCCAGTCTGATCATATTCTTTAAGTGCACTCAGTACATAATAAAGGACCCAAGTTTTCTTGCTGTGGACAGCGACTACTTCAATCAGACTGAGCTGATTCCTAGGCTGACCTGTCTTTTGCGATGCACAGCAAAATTGTTAGTTTTCTAATGTCGCTGCTCATATGTTTAATAATGAATCTTGCAAGCAAAGGTACGCAAATAGTAAAGCCCAAAGGATATTATTGCAATGTGCAAAAGTATATAAACCTGTATTTTGTTTCAAAATGGGTCTTTTTAATTACGTCTCGCGAATGGGTTACATAATGAATAATTAAACTGTTTGCATTTCAAGATCATATGCCTATTGTGCATTTTATATCATTTGAACATGGCCCACATTAATAAAATGATCATTTTTTCCTGCTGTTTCAGGAATTTTTGATACTACCTGAAACAGAATATTTCAAAAGTCTTAAAAATAATGATGGAGTAACAACTACTGGCAATGATGGAGTAACAACTACTGGCAATGATGGAGTAACAACTACTGGCAATGATGGAGTAACAACTACTGGCAATGATGGAGTAACAACTACTGGCAATGATGGAGTAACAACTACTGGCGAATCCTGTGTGGAAGTAAAAGGCATCACTGCTAAATGGAGTGAGGTAATGTAAATGATCAGCTTTATCACCAGTTTTTATACGCCTGGTTTGATGGAATGGCGGCGCTGTCCAACCGTCCATTTAAAATCTGCTTCGTCATATTTTATGGAAATTTATATTACCTCAAGACAAAGTGTCCCACACAAGAATGATTGTTCGCACTTGTTATAACTCATGTACGCACCATAACTCAGCAACCGTTCTATATTACTTCGTGAGTCTTTATAGGAATAAGGTCAAGACAAAGTGTGGCATATAAGTATGGTTACTTTCCGTTTTTCCATTTCAGATTATGGCCCTTTAATTGTTTAATGCTTATTTTGTGCAATTGTCAATCTTGTAGACCTAATAACTCTGTAATTGGTTGGAATATCTTCATATAATTTTTATATGATGTGAATTAGGTCGAGACAATGTGTCTCCTACAAGAATAAATGTTCCCCTTTATTAGTTACTGAGAAATGCCCATTTGATTATATTTTTTTTTACATTTTTTCGCCAAAATTCTTGTACGCAACATTACTCAGTAACCCTTTGGGACATCTTCATATAACTTTATAGGAATGTATATCAGGTCAACCTAATGTGTCACGTACAATAACAGTTGCATTTGCTTTCTTCCCTTTAAAGGAATGGTCCTTAGATTGTGTTTTTACATTCTGTACACTCCATATTTACTCACTGTTCATGCTTTCTTCACAAAACTTAATAGGAATGTATATAAGACAATAACAGTTGGTTTTGTTTCTTAGTTATGGCCCTTTGATCGCGTTTTTATGCATATTTGTGTAGTTTACATTCTTGTGTATCCCTAAACTCACTCACTGTTCATGATAATTTCATCCAATTTTATTGAAATGAGTATAAGATAAAGACGATGTGTCGCACGTAGAAATGGCTGTTACCCCTATCTTAGCTTCTAAGTTATGCTCCTTTGATTATTTCTTTCCAAGCATTCTTATACATCCCATTAATCGGTAACAATTTGGACTATCTTCATACAACTTTATAGGAATTAGTATTCAGTCAAGACGATGTGTCGCATACTGAAATGGTTATTTCCCTTTCTAAGGGTCTGAGTTATGTCCCTTTGATTGTTGTAAAAAAACTTGTACGCACCATAACTCATAGAATTTTATAGGAATTTGCAATAGGTCAAGACGATGTGTCGCGCTAAACCCTTTCTTAGTTTCTGAGTTATGCCCCTTTGATTATTGTAAAATATTGTACGCATCATAACTCAGTAACAGTTATATATTAGACATATTATGTCGTCATAAAACTTTATAGGAATGTGTAAAAGGTCAAGACAAAGAGTTGCATACAATTATGACTACTTTCCAATATTTTACATTCTGTTTCAGATTAATGTCCCCATGATTGTGTTTTTATGCTTTTTTTGTAAAATTTACATTCTTGTACATGCCATCACTTATGAGATTTATTCAGGAGGATGTGTTGAAGCCAAGAATGAATGTTCCTCCTTTCTAAATTTGAAAGTGATGCCACCACTGTCTTAGCAAAGGGGTGTATATTTGCGTCGCTGGCGGTGCTCATGTTCTTTCATGTCTGATACAAAGTAAGAAATGCTGCAAAGATTAGGAATCAATACAATCAAGTACCACACCCAGGATTCCAAATTTGAAAGTGACAAAACACAATTAAATATCACAAACGAGAGCCAAGAGGTCAGCCCTTTCCCAGCAGGTGACCACAAGGCAGCAATGAACTGACGCGGAAGCATGACAACGGTCAGTAAAAAATATTTAACTGCAGGGCTTAAACCAGTTTCACAGCGCCAACCTCACCCTTAGTTCAGATGTGGATCGAAACTCATAGATGTTTGGTTTGCTTGAAATACCCCTAACCTATCAATGCATAATCTCCTAGAACATATAAATCAAGAACAAACCACGTTAAAAGTTATTAAATGTTTATGTCTTATTTGCAGACCATAAGCCAGTCTGCAAGATAACTGTGCGTAATTAACATTTGTTTTCATATTTCTCCGCCAAATCAAATGCCGTGGGTACTCTAAGAGCAAACTAACAAAGCATCCAGTTTATCTTTATCATATAATGGCCAAACTAGAAATTCAACTAGTCAAAAACACGTGTACTAAATGTTTATATGTAAATTTGCACAAAATACGTGCACGTGAAGCTTTGAGGTAGAGTTTTTGTCTGAACTATCATTTACGATCACATTTTGTGTATTGAGGGAGTTATGGCTCTGGTGAAACTGCGCGGATGAGCAGATTTGTCTGATTATTCGCTGGTTGCACCAAATTGTTATGTGAAGACTCAGCAAAACTGAGTGTGCTATTTCCTAATGTTGTAGGTTCTCTCTACTTCTGTAGCATTCGCTTTAGATCATATGTGTGAACAGTTCAATATGCTACAAATAGATCAACAGCTCTGTATATACTATGGCATTTGAGAGAGATTGTTCTTCGTTTCAAACTTAACATTGAGCGAGTCTCCCTCTATATATCGTTCTCTAGATAAATGCATAGTTTGAATAAAGCATAATATTGTTTGCCACACTTGTATGTGATTTTTGACAAGAGAGAAACATATCATATCTTAACGACCAAGTTGAACTTCTATTGTTTCAGACTAGTGAGAATCTGACATTAAAGAATATATGGCTGGATGTCCGAGAAAGAAACCTAATAGCAGTTCTTGGTTCAGTTGGAGCGGGAAAGGTTATTTATTAAATTGCCTTCTATTTTTCTTGCTTACCTTTGATTAGTTTATAACGAAATTGCCATATATATATATATCTCTGGCATTGATACTATACTATATACTACAATGAATCATGGAGAATTATGGTGTCTGATATACAGTTTGAAATTGTCTGTATAAAATATCAAAATAAAATAATTGTTTATATAATCTATTATTTTATGCAGTATACCTCCGTTAATCTAAAACAGATCTAAAATGAATTGCAAATAGTTGTTAATTGAACGATCGTATGACATATTGGTACTATTGCTAATGTGACGATCAACCGTCTAGCTGAAAATCAACGCATTCTCAACAAACCACTTTAATACTGCTCATACCATCAAAATAGTAATTATATAGGTGAATACCTAACCCTAGACCAACGAAGTGTGCATTTGTAATAAACATTCTTTATCTATGGCTGCAAATGTTCATTTAAAATTCTGCAATGCATTTGATCTATGAAACATAACACAAAAATATGATCTACGTGCCATAGCAATGATAGCAATGATAACATTACCTCTACCCAAGATATTGCATGTTTATCTGAAAATGAGAGATCTTTGCGTGGCATTTTTCAACGTAATAAAAAGAAATGTATCACATGACGTCGCGTCTGGGACTGAAATAACACCAAATATTAAAATCGATAAACACTGTTGGTTTACAGATATAGGTAATATTATAAAATGACACCCATGTATTGCACAATCCTACCATTTTTATACCAAAAATGCAATGTCGAAGAATATTATTAGAAACTAACATTTGTGCTAGTTGCAAAAAAGTGATAGAATGCTCAACAAGCCTCGTATTTTATTCATATTCCTTAATTCGTTTATTACATTCAATAAAACAGAGGCACCGATGTTAGCTCATTTATTTATTAATTCAAGGCATGAAACGTTTTTAATGCATACTATGGAAAAATATGCCATTACCTATGTCTAAAAATCATACTTCTATGTTTTAGTCCTCTCTGCTGATGACAATTCTAGGAGAGTTACCAATTACTGAGGGAAAGATAAACGTTAAAGGTCGTATAGCTTATGTTTCGCAACAGCCTTGGGAGTTTTCAGCTACCTTAAGACAGAATATAACTCTTGGAAACTACTTTGTTCAAGACAAATATGAACGGATTATTAAAGCATGTGCTTTGAACAAGGTATTTAAATTGTGTGTGCTATTAACAACAGCTTCATATTTATTATTGGCATGCTTTTAATAACTCGTAAACGTTGGAATCAATAATCTGTGTTTTATATAAGCCAACACACGAAAGGGCTAGCAAAACAAACTACGACCACAGGCTAAGGCTAGCTTTAGCATCAACCCAGTCAGATCAAAGTATTTGTGGTGCACTCGGGTGTTAGCTAAGAATTAAATATCGCTTTTATTATTCTTTATGATGACGGCAAATATTCTGATCCAAGTCTTAGATGGTGCACATGTCATTTTTTTTATTTTCTATACACTGACTAATATTGAAAACAGTGGTCAGGTTAATGATTATAGTGTACAAGCCAAAGCTAATAAAATATAATGTCAAAAGTATTATGTTTTGATCTGCTTTGACATTTGCTACGCTTACAGTGTGAATATGAGGTACAGTACCTTTTGCAGTTTCTTAAATATTCACAATTTTAATATTGTTAATATAGTGTATAGCTAATAATAACACTAAATAAGTGTATATTTAATACTCACACTCTAGCAAAATACATGAAGTGTTACTCTGTGTCAGTATGTACCTTATACGCTAAGCAGTACTGGTAATGAAAGATACAATACCAAAGTGATCAATTATTATTTAGAAGAAAAAAATCTCAACCGCACCAAAACACAAGGGCCTAACACAGTATTCCAACACGGGAGTAACAGCGAACAATGAATAAGCAACATCAGACTCATCGCCTTAGAACCGGCAGCAGCCTAGGCTATTGGGGACTCAAATATACTTTACATACTGAAACTCCACTCCCTTGACAATATAACGATTGTTCAGCTTGCACGGAGGTTTTCAAACCTATACAATACACCATCAAAGAGAAAAATTCTAGCATACTAGAATGAAATAGAAAATAGCTCATGACTCACACAAATTTCAAGTTTAGCCTTTGTCTGTCTTAAGGCGGTGAGTCTGGTGTTGTTGATTCGTTGTTGATTGTTACTCCCATTGTGGGATTCTGTAATTGTTCTATGTTTTGTTGTGCATTACTTTGTGTCCATTCTAGTTTTGCAATCATCTCTATGGGGGAGAGAGGGTTGGTTGGTTTGCTTTGTTTGTTTTCCTGGTGTTTAATGATTTTTGAGTGGCTCTTCCTCACATTGCCATGGGTTTGTCATCAGTTTGTGATTGTGGTATTTCCTGATCACACTCACTTACTATTTTTGGTGGGGCCAGTGAAAGATAAGTATCAGGCACCAACCCTCTGACAAACGTTTGAGGCTAGGGTCTTTAAATCTGAGGCCTGAACTTCTGTTGAGCAACATAAAATTGTCTTTACAAAATCAAATAAAGATTTAAATTCATTTCAATTTATCGCAGCATTATTTTGCTAAACTGACAAGAATAGTTTCTTGCCAGTAATTATTTTTCATGCTTTCTTGTCTGTTCAATGCAACATTGTGGTCACCTGCTTGGAAAGGGCTAACCTCTTTTCTCTCTTCTGTGTGGTGTTTTATTGTTTTTGTCACTTTTCAGTGTGGTGTCCTGGGTCGGGTGTGGTACATGATTGTATTGATTCCTGATCTTTACCTCCCTACTTACTTTGAACTATAACAAAGCTCACCAAAAACGTAGCCTAATATGGTTGTTTTATCATATACCTTTATTCATTTTTCATCAAGGATATAAGTATGATGCCACATGGAGACATGACGCTGATAGGTGACCATGGAGTTAGACTTAGTGGTGGACAAAAGGCAAGAGTGAGCTTAGCGAGAGCACTATATTTAGAAGGAGACATTTATCTACTGGATGATCCTTTGAGTGCAGTAGATTCAGCAGTAGGCAGACACATTTTCAAACAGTAATTGTTTTACAAGGTTTCAATAGACCACAAATATCCTAGTTAGTAACGTACACAATCTTTTAGTATATTTGACATTGCTAAATTCGCCTCGGCGTGACCTATTTGTATGCCAATAGCAAAGCAACCAACTATCCTGTGCATCCGCACAGTCTAATAAACGCCTATCTTATTCGCTCTTTGGAATAAATGATAGTTGAACTTGCTGTATGCCTATTTTCATTATTCTAGCTAGTCTCTGTATATGATCAGTCAAGATTGAGCCTTACCTGGTCAGAAACCCGGAAGACTGTTTTACTCGCACCTGAGCTCAAATAGCTTTTATCCTTTTAAGAACATATTTGACTTCACTACAGCTGGTGACTGGGACTGCGTGGCGGCGGTAGAACGTCTCCCTGCCCTTCACTTTAGTGTAGATTTTATTTGCTTGTCCTTTGGGATCATGGGTTTTATTGTGGATCTTTGAAGCTATGAGAGGGTCACTGATGAAGCCTAAATGGCAGAAACTAGGTAGTCAGGCCCAGGAAATATGCACACTCTAGTTTCAGTTCTTTGGTGCAGTCTTTGCTTCCAAATGATACCCTTTTAAGAACACATTTGACTTCACTACAGCTGGTGAATGGGACTGTGTGGCGGCGGTCAAACTACTCCCTGCCATTCACTTTAGTGTGGATTTAATTTTCTTGTCCTTTGGGATCATGGTTTCATTGTGGAACTTTGAAGCTATTAGAGGGTCACTGATGAAGCCTAAATGCCAGAAACTAGTTAGCCTGGCCCAGGAAATATGCACACTATAGTTTCAGTTCTTTGGTGCAGTCTTTGCTTCCAAAGGATACCCTTTTAAGAACATATTTGATATTAGCACGATATGGAAAAAAGTAAGAAAGAATGCAAAGATCAGGAATCGATGCAATCAAGCACCACACCCAACCCAGGATGCCAATGGGAAAGTGAAAACGTCACAATTAGACATAACATACGAGAGCCAAGAGATCAACCCTTTCCCAGCAGTTGACCACAAGGCATATACTCTTACTTTTTGACAGGAAATGCTTTTTCGTATGGCTACATTCCATATGGGTCATTGCTGATTTCATATCCACTGAAACTATTTTTATATTAGAAATATTTGATTCATTGATGACAGTAGTTTTTTTTAAAAGGGAGTGCATACTTTGCAAAATGCTGTGAAGAAAGTTTATGCATGCAGCAAGCAATGTTGTAGTTCTTAGAAGAGTGTACTACATCAACATCCTAAGCAAGACTTTTGCAGTACAAACGTGTAAAAGAACGAGATGTGCTTGCATGATGTTTGTCAATAATGGACACCAGTGCCATATGTGTCTTTATTTGATCTGTTAACTGCTGATGGTGGTAACCAGCTTCTTTCCTTATACTGGTTATCTAAACTTTCTTGAATATCATATACAAATATTTTATATAACCAAGTTTGTGGGCTACACAAAAATGTTGATACTTTTAACTTCTTCTCATCAAGGTAAAACAAAAATTATAAAATACGTTTGTGTGTTTTGTGGAAGAGTTAATTAAACAAACATTTAACATGTTAATTTGGCTTGTAATGAGACACTCTGAAAAGTATTTCCTATCAATGTTTAATGTTACAACAATGTCAGTACTACTTTCTTTTATTTTCTTATTTATTTATTTTGCAGTGTGATAAATGGTTTATTAAAGGAGAAGCCAAAGATACTTGTTTCACATCAGCTGCAGTTTCTCAAATATGCAGATGAGATCATTATTCTAAAAAAGGTTAAGTAAACTTGCATTCTAAAAATTCTCTAGGTTCACTGTATTTCTGAAAATACATTTCATAGAGTATTCAAATATTACAACATTTGTCGGTGTGTAATAGTACATGTACAATTTTAAAGTTTTGATAAATTTACTGATACTGATCCTGTGAAGCTATTTGGCTCTGTCTCTGACAAAGTGCAGACTATCACTTTAACTGCTGCTAGTAATTTGAGCGTCGTTGCACTTACATGAATTGCTAATGATAAGACAGGGCTAGATAGCTTCAAAGGATTAGAATAAATACACTGGTTCCACTATATTAACTTAGGAGGCTTACTCTTTTTTTTCGAGATTTTCTTTTTTATATGTCGTGAGTTCTACTACTTACAGCATTATTCTCGCATTAATTCCTGTGCACATATATATTTGAAGTCGTTGACAACTGAACAGGAACAACGTTTAAATGGTTTGTACCATGGCAATGCATAAAATGGTCAACATTTTTTTTGCTTGACGCAAGACTGAAAAGCCCTGCAGACAGACCTGGTCAGTTAACAATGATTTTGTGCACACAAGCGTAACTATAACGTTGTGACTTTCAAAACATTACAAGCTGGTGCCAATTATTTAGAAAAATCCAGAGTAGGACAATTAGTGTTCTAATGTTTAGTGGCTTTTTCAGTGCAATTTTAAAATTGGGTAAAAGGGGTACGTGCATAAAGAGGCTTTTTTGGCCCCCCTATGAGGTCAAAAAATAAAAGTTGCTCTTCACAAGTTTCTTCTTATTAGTTTATTAGAACAATAGCCAAAGTGTAAAAGCCTGGCATTGATTCGACTTTTATGGTTGCTATGGTAACAAAAATGGCCGCCAAAATAGGCTGCAAATATGAAAATGACCATTTTGGAGCAAATTTGAGACATGTCACAGAGGAATTAATAGAGAGCACAAGCAAATGCCAAAAAAAAATATTTTAACATATGATGAGAATTATCACGGCACACAATAAATTAAAAAGTTTTTTTTTTGTATTTGCTTGTACTGATATCAAATTCTAAAAAAATCGGTCTCAAAAAGCCT
Source organism: Loripinus fragilis (assembly GCA_964019695.1). NCBI lineage: Eukaryota > Metazoa > Mollusca > Bivalvia > Lucinida > Lucinidae > Loripinus > Loripinus fragilis. The sequence goes on along the minus strand of OZ026526.1, from coordinate 96,392,086 downwards.
CAAGTTTGGCCTAAAATGACAATTTCTCTATTTTAAGCCTATTTTGTCAGCCATTTTGGTTACCATAGCAACCGATAAAAGTAAAATAAATGCCAGAATTTTACAATTGGGCTATTCTTCTAATAAACCAATAAGATGAAATTGGTGAAAAGCAACTTTCAGTTTTTGGCTCTAGAGGGGGCCAAAATAGCCCCTTAATGCACGTACCCCTTTGCAAGAATGCCAATCTCACATGTATTATTACATTAACATAAATAGTAAGTAAGTATGATCAGGAAATACCACTATAACAAACCACAGACAACCCCATGGCACCGCGATGAAGAGCCACTGAACCATCACAAGTCACCAGGAAAACAAATTAAGCAAAGATACCATGTCCCTCTTCCCCATCAAGATGATTGCAATACAAGAATGGACATTAAGTAACGTACAACAAAACATTGCACAATTACAGACTCCCACAATGAGAGTAACTATAAACAACAAGTCAACAACAACAGAACCACCACCTTAGAACAGACATCGGCGTAAGCCAACAGTGGGCTTAAATGCACTTTACTGGTACCAAATCTCCTCCCTAGATTATGCTTTTTTTGAAGTACAAGAATCGTTCAGCTCGCATGTAATGTTGAGTACTTGGCCTAGCGTTCATAAAGCGTCTGCATCGTATGATACAGTTGGAAATTTTTGATTTTTTATATTCGTTGTTATATCCAAACAACCAAGTTAGTATAACCAGAAATGCTATACCCACAGACCGCAGACCAACCCATGGCAAGGAGGAAGATAGACATAACAAAACAGCCAGACAACAGCAAGAACATAATTAAAACAAAACAGCCAACCCTCTAATCATCTGCCAGATAATTGGCAAACTCGCAATGACAATTTGTATTGCATGGTTGTTAGGGGCTCACTAAAAAGTTGATTGTTTACTGTTGTCGAAGTTGCTAAGGCAACTTTATATCATTATATAGAGAGTCGTACAGTGGTACTTACAACGATGTTATTTAACATTTAAATGTTTGCTGACAACCAGTCTTTTTCTTTCAGGGTGAAATATATAAGAATGGTACATTTGATGAGCTTTCTCAATCTGGTGTGGATTTTGCTTTACTTCTTGACAATAATAAAGTGCCAGAAGAATCTATGACAGCTGAATTAGATCATATTGTCAGTACAACTCCAAAGCTTACAAGAAACAGGCGATATTCTCGTCAAGAATCTGGAATGAGCATCAATGAAGATGCAGCCATATTTCATGGGGATTCAGAGTATGACAAAGAGGTATTATAATGTACTATCTTAGCCTTAGATACTTCAGCCAGATGCAGATACTGATAATTATAACAAAACATAGACGAACAGCAAACGCTCAGGCGAGATTGCGCATCCTAGCACCCTTGCCAGAGTCTCTGCTTGAACCATACACCAAGTATGAAATAATACAAAGGCTGAGGTCAAGATTCAGGTCTCATGTCATAAAAGTTAGAAGGCATGCACGTTTAAAGGGAGACTTTGCAAATATGAGATCAGTGCAAAACTCTCATGAGCTGGCAGAATAGACCCAGAATCGCTTGAAAACCTGCTGATATAAGATCAGCACGCTTGCTTAAATGACATAGTCCATTTTATTAATTGTTTTTCATAGAGGTTCCAACAGCTGTCGACTTACCTCGTAGAGTTGGTTAAACTTCTTCCTGAACTTCGCTATAGAGTTGATATTTTTTATAATAAGGTCCTTCAGGAATAGTGGGTTCTGAAAAAAAACTAGAGACCTGCTTAAGCAGCACCAGGGATGTGACGGATGTTGCACTTTCCAGTTATCCTCATGAACAGAGGAAATGAAACCGAGTTTGCTGTTTTCATATTATGCATGCTCTCTTTATTTTTAAAGGATCTGGGTTTAATTTATCAAGATTATTTTGATAACACCAGCCACACTGTGGCTTGCAAAATGCTTGTATTTCGATAGCTTAGAATCTTTGTAACAACAACAACAGAATCTAGGGCAAATATTTAGTGCTAGTAAAATGCATTTAAGACCCCTGATGCCTTAGGCTGATGTCTGTTCTAAAGCAGTGGTTGGGTTTTTGTTGATCTATTGTTTAATGTACTTCCCATTGTTTATGAGAGGTCTGTGTTTGTATTTGTTTTGTTATGCATTTCTTTGTGTCCATTCTAGTTTTGCAATCATCTTGAAGAGGAAGAGAAAGCTGGTTGCTTTGATATTATTAGCTTACAGATGTATTGTTACTATAAATATTCTGTGTCTCTTCCTCACGGTGCCGTGGGTTGGTCTGCAGTATGTGATTGTGGTATTGACTGATCATACTCACTTACCTTTTGTAAGTCCAAGCATAACTGCAAATGACATTTTTAAAACTAATATACATGTAGCTATATAATACTAGACAGTTGATGGAGAACCACCACATATTCAGTGATGTTTATATTCATTTTACAATCATTACTCACCGAATTACACAGGAGCTCAACGAAACCTTTACTATGGTTCTCATCAACAAGACATTAGTACAATTTCGCAGCTACATTGTATTTTTTGGCAAATAATTTCTCTGCATAGTTAACTCTTTGATATATCTTGCGTTTCATGAATAATTTAAAAAATCATAAAATCATCTAATTGAATGAACATAATATTTCATTCATGCTACTACATGTACGATTGTGTGTATGAAATTCATGCTATTGTCTGGTTTTGTGATAAAATACACTGTGTTCTTTTTGGGTTAGGAAATATTTTGCACGAAGTGGTAATTTGCTTGTTTATTTTTGTATATTAGTCTTGTTAGTAAATATTCGTTCTTTTTTGCCATTCTTCTTGCTGCTATAGATTGACAGGTGATATGTGATTGTAGCAGTTGCCTGGTCTATATTAAACCAAATTAGGCCTTAGCTTGTATTTATAAACCTCCGTCAATATTTTATCTTTAGCATAATGTTTTGTCATTTTATCTTCAATTAAATGTTTTTGCAGCACTACTGCTAAACAATATAACCCATTTGCCACCATAGTCAAGGAAATTTGCTTTACTAAAATAATATATTAAGGAAACAAAACTCGCAAATGGTTTGGTAGACTGCTCAGTATACTAGAACAGTCTAATCAGGGTCCATACTTCTCACAAATTAATTGAAATACATATTATGTAAGTGTAATTATGCAGCAAACACCAATATAAGATCAGAAGTGTGGATCATATGGGCCTCCATGCAAGAAAACCTGATTTTGTTGCATACCTACCTCATTTGCACATTCGCGCAGTCTCATCAGCGCATGTATTATTCCTTACCTAAAACGTATGGTATAAACGTATTCTACATCACAATGGAAGGATTCTAGCTAGTCTAAGTAGCTCAGCACGCTGGTGTGAGATTTACATTGTGGCAAATCCTAATTACAGGTTTCCTGCCTCCAGGCCTATTTTAATGACAAAAGGCCATATTTAATTTTACAGATTCAAGAAAGTGAAGAGCGACACGAAGGAATTGTTGACTGGAAGGTCTATTTCTCCTATCTCAGAGCTGGTGCTGGGATTATCAAGAGCATGGGATTTATTTTGCTGTGCTTATGTGTTGCAACATCGTATGTTATGAGTGATTACTGGCTTACATACTGGTTAGTTTAATTTCATCACATACAACGCATATAGTTGACTTCAAACAAGTTTTGTTATCGCTTTGTATATTGGAACCCTCTAAACGGGTGCTTGAGCAAAAGTAAATACCCAGATACATGCTGCATTTCATCAGGATTTGCACAGTTTGCTTAGACTTAAACATCCTTCTTGGACAGTAAAACATAATAACTTAGAAAATCTACCTGCGATCCTTTTAAAGGCACAAACGGCAGTCCCATACTATAATTTAGATTTTATTTTCTTGTCCTTGGGATCATGGGTCTCATTGTGGAACTTTGAAACTATTAGAGGGTCACAGATGAAGCTTAAATGGCCCAGGAAATATGCACACTCTAGTTTCATTTCTTTGGTGCAGTCTTTGCTTCCAAAGGATACCCTTTAAGGAACATATTTGTATTGGATTGTATGGGAAAATCCACCCCACAATATAAAAGGGTTAAAGTGTATATTATAATAAAAAATATATTGACATGCCTTTACATATGTTGAAAAAGTGACATTGTTATCACTAAAGGAGATACCAATGCATGTAACAAATACTGTTTCAAGTATTGTCATAACTATAAAACCATTTTAAGAAAGGAAACCAGCCTTCAGCCTGGGACCAATACAGCCACCTTCAAACCTCTAACTAGACCAATACAAAATTACTTTATTAATAACATCATCACATCACATGCAGACTTCAGAACATGTGGTTTCAGAACACAGTTATGCGGGTCTATGTCATTTTTATTATAAACCCAGTTTTTGTTAAAACACAGAAGGTGTTTCATATGCAAAGATGTCTCTTTACTTACTTAATTAATAATTACAGACAAACAATAAAATAGATACCCTTGGTTGGCTATGTTGTATTAAATGTTATTTCAATTAGTACATGGAATGTTAGTACATATTTCAAAGGTAGCCGGCAAAGGCTTGGCCAAGTCTGCGCATCACCGCTGATGGAAAAGACAAATTATGCATTGAAATTTAATTTAGAGGATTGATAGATATAAAAGGACGTGATGATTTATTTATTTTCTTTTTTGCTAAAAGGGGTCTTTAATGTACAAATAATAGGTTTCTTTTATTTAAGGTCACAGCGAAAGGAACAAAGCCATATAACGATACGAAATTCCTCACAGACAGTTTCCAATGGAAATGCTACAGTTATGTTTTCCTTTGAACTGGAGGACAAGTATTATATTTTGGTATACAGTGCCTTAGTCTGTGGTGTCTTCCTTTTTGAGCTTATTCGTTCATTGGTATTTTATTGGGTAGCCATAGCAGCTTCACAGAATCTACACAATCGCATGCTCACCAGCTTAATTGGAACTGTTTTTGGATTCTTTATTCTAAATCCCATAGGTATGTAATCAATTCTGAATATTGTTTTGCGTATCATCTCAAACATTGAATTTTTGTATCCCAGATATGCCTAACTAGCATAAGAGTGAGTGTGACATCTGTTTGTGATATACATGTTTGCTAAACACACATATGATAAATAATTACATGCATATACGTAGCGCCTATAATGCACAGAACTATAAGCATAATAAACATAGTCACATTCAAGATAGATCGCCTTACGCTGAGATAATATGTTTGCTTATCATAGTATATGGGCTCCGATTACAGCTCCCAGCTAGACTCTTGAAATTTGGCGAGTAGCAAACCAGCTATAATAAAATCTAGAAAGCGAATAAAGGCATCGATAAGCCTGCGCAGATGCTCAGGCTGCTATTATTCAACTATGCAGTCACTATATTGCCACGTGGTATGCAATGTCCCAGTCTTTTGCAAAGCTAACGAAGATTGTAATTAGTTTGGAGTGGGGCTAGACAGTGACCTAATAGTCAAATAATGTTTTTGTTTTATTGTTTACATGAAAAAGTCAGGACGTGAGGCATCTCATAATAATGGAAAGGGTGTTGAGAAGCATAGTCCGAGTTTTGAAAACTGGTATCATTTATGATTGCCTGAATGTCTTAGTAGTCTCCCTTGATATACACATTTTCTATTTTTATATACTGTGCAAAATGCAAGCTAGCCTGAGCACTTACTATTATCCTATGAAATCATAAAAAATGTTCCAAATATCTGACAAGTAACTTTCAGCTGAAAACTTATGCATTGATCTCTGCTACCACAAATGGCATCTCGGGAAAAAAACGTTTTGTGTTCTAAGAGAAGGCAATGATCAAACGTGCCTTATTAGCTAAATGTATAAAGAACTCTTTACTATGAATAAAGCACAAATAGATATAGTATGGGCTGCAGTGTTAAATGTTTTCAGTGCATAAGAACAACTCATTAACAGACCAACCTGCGCATCCATGCCATCTGCTTAGAGTATTTATTCTAATGTTTTAGTTAAACTCTATACTCTTGGGTTGAGTGAGGTTCACCTTGTCACAAACACAACAAGGCATTTACAAAATATGTACCTCATCTCAACAAAATAATATAGCTGATACATATATAGGGGATCATACATTTGTGTTAATGTATTATTAAAATTATAAGAGTAAGTAAGAGTGCAAAGATCAGGAATGGATACAATCAAGTACCGCACCTGACCCAGGATACCAGTGGGAAAGTGACAAACTCACAGTTAGACACCACAAACAAGAGCAAAGAGGTTAGCTCTTTCCCAGCAGGTGACCACAGCGCACATATAAACTGACCTGCACAACGACATAGCAAACACAAGACCAAACAAAAACATAAAAGATCCACAAAAGAAGTACCGGCTTGGAAAATAGATAAAATGCAAGGAGCACAAATGTTAGATTATATCTATAATGCTACATTTACCTGGAAAAGTGTTATGTTGTGGTCATATCACTGTTTGTGAAATTGCATTATTCATTGAAAAAGTAATGTCATATGCGAAATACTATTTCGCACATTTACATAAAATAATTCAAATTAAATAATTTTGAAAATAAAAAAAACCTAATTATTAAACTTTTAGCAATGTATATTATTTTTGATATACACATATTTGATATCAGAACGTATAGACAATAAGTTAACAATGAACTTTCTTGTCAAACCACGAAATGATTTTAGAGTTTCTATCTGTAGGCCAAATTATTTGAAAAAAAAAAAAAGGTTCCAACATGTATTACATATTCTTAAAGCTATTATCTAAAGTTACATAAGCAACAATTAACCAAGCTATGTTATATAGATATTGATTAATACTATAAAATACTTAAGTATAACCAGGAATACCACACTCACAGATTACAGATCAAATCATGGCATGATTAAGAAGAGACAAAGAACACAGACAACAACAGACGCACATATGAAAGCAAGAAAACAATTTAAGTAAAGCATACAGCTTGCCCTTCCTCAGCTAGATGATTGCCAAACTAGAAAGAGCAAAAATAACTAAAATAATCATAAAACCTGGACCAAACAAAACAACCCCTCATATGAAGGGAGCAAAATCAAACAATCAACAAACAATAATAGAATCACCATCTTAGAACAGACAGCAGCTGAGGCCATTGAGGTTTTGTGCGAGTGGGGTTGTATATTTATTTTAAAGTCCAAACCCTTGTCAAAGAACCTGCTTAGAACTGATACTTATGCTGTGTTAAAACTGGAGCTCTCATAAATCTCCATTGAGGAGCAGATATACCTGAGCTGTCACTGTATGTGAGGGAATGTGTGGCAAAACGAATAAATTGAACAACTGTGGTCTCAGCAAAGACTCAGATCAGCCTGGACACCCACTCCTTCTGGCATGAGCATTTGCTGCGCAAATATTGAAATCATGAGTTAGTGTAGATTGAATGAAGTATCTGTTGTGACTAAGATTGTTCAAGATTTATCCTAGTCTTTTCTTTGTGTGTGATTCATTGTATTAGTTGTGAAATGCAGCAACTCGTATATCAATTCTGTCAACTTGAATTATCACTTTGTATAGTTTTGTTTTAGGAAGGATTCTGAATAGATTTTCCAAGGATGTTGGACAGATAGATGATAGAATTCCTGATCTTTTCTTCAATATCATACAGGTGAGAAAAGTTATTTGATTTTACCCTTTATGCACTAGTAGATTCTTTCTTCTGCGTTGATACAATAAACCTGGGATAGTTCATTGTATTTTTGATGTGCACAGGTTATAATTCCAAACAATATTGTATTTCTTTCTCTAAAGAACCATTTTGTCTTAGCAAACAGTGCAGACACTGATGAAATGTGACAATGTGCGTCAATTCTGGGTCTTCACTGTTTGTCAAATCCCCCTTTTTGGGGGTTTTAAATTTTCATGTTTTTTTTTCAAATAATTTCCATAGATGTAACAAAGTATGATTCAATAATAACATTTGCGTTGTGCAATGTAACAAAAAGTTAAAAAGATTCAATATGGTATGGCATTGTTTCCATTATACAGTAAAACCTGTCTTAAGCGGCCACTCAAAAAAGACCAAAAATTGGGGTTTCAAGACCGATTATTGCTTAATGCATGTCAAAAGTATTGCAGAATGCTCCAAGAGAGCATTCTGCAATACTTTCGACATGCATTAAGCTACCATCTGTCTTTAAAACCTTTGTTTTGTCTTTTTTTGAATGGCCGCTTAAGACAGGTTTTACTGTAACGTCAACTGGAGACAAAGACAATTACTTTCAGTCTGTCTTTTATATGAGAGAACTATTCTCAAAGTAGTTGTTTAGTAGACTTGTTTCACCAGATAGAGATAAAAGTTGAAAATAAGCAATGCACTGTTTTTGTCAGACGTTGTTTAGCTGAATTGTTCCAACAAGTAAAGATAAATTTGAATATAAGAAATTCACTATCTTTGTCAGACTTTTATTTACTTATTATAACTACCAGCAAAAATTACATAGACTAACGTTATCATGGCTTGACCCTTTGATTACGTTTCCTGATTTTTTTTGTAAATTACAGACCAAAACTAATATGGAGTAACCATTTAAATATTGAGATGACGCTGGGAGATTTGGGGAAAAATAGATGCATACTTTCTTTAGCATCTGGGTATATTATTTACAAACCCATTCATTTGAACTTAAATGAGTTACATCTGTGTAGACTCGAAGTATATTTATGGTCATGTGGCCTTCCAGTTTATGATTATTGACTGTTAATGATTTATATTACAGATTTTCATATGAGACAGGACATAAGATATTGTTCTACTCAAATATTCAACACGTACTGGAATTTACGTGCTGTCACGTATGTTGTTTCAGTGTAGAATGACGATATTGAGTGTGGTAGTTGTTGTTTGAGTTATCAACCCTTGGATATTTATACCAGTGGTTCCTAAGTGTGTTGTCTTAGGTCTACTTCTACTACCTACTGGTATTCACGTGCTGTCACGTATGTTATTTCAGTGTGGAATGACGGACGATATTGAGCATGGTAATCGTTGTTGGAACTATCAACCCTTGGACATTTATACCAGTAGTTCCTACATGTGTTGTCTTAGTTCTACTTCTACTACCTACTGGTATTCACGTGCTGTCACGTATGTTTTTCAGTGTGGAATGACAATATTGAGCATGGTAGTTGTTGGAATTATCAACCCTTGGACATTTATACCAGTGCTTCCTATATGTGTTGTCTATGTTCTACTTCTACTACCTACTGGTATTTACGTGCTGTCATGTATGTTTTTCAGTGTAGAATAACGATATTGAGCATGGTAATTGTTGTGGGAATTATCAACTCTTGGACATTTATACCAGTAGTTTCTATGTGTGTTGTCTATGTTCTACTTCTACTACCTACTGGTATTTACGTGCTGTCACGTATGTTTTTCAGTGTGGAATGACAATATTGAGCATGGTAGTTGTTGTTGGAATTATCAACCCTTGGACATTTATACCAGTGCTTCCTATATGTGTTGTCTTAGTTCTACTTCGTCGCTACTTTCTTCGAACATCGAGAGATATCAAACGGCTGGAAGGAATAGGTTTATATACAATTAGTATAATTAAAAGCGCGTGAATGTAACCAGAAAATGTCACATCCACAGACGCACAGATGTCACCATAAAGAAGGGAAACTTGTCATGTTCTACATTATATAGTGCCAACAGAAAGAACCACATGCATACAGGAAGACTTAGCAAAGCAACTAGTCTGCGCCTCCTTGTCAATTGGATTATATTCCAGGTTATATATGCAGCTGTATATAGTTGTTCTGTTTGGAATGGACATAATAATTAATGACAATTCATTTGATATTATTACCTCAGAATATTATTTGTAACATTACGAGGGATATTTCAAAAAGTTTGATATTTGCCTTATAAGTTTTAAAGAGGCATATTTGCGAGGCATACTATCCTACATTCAACAGAACTATGTTTAACCTTTAGAATGATGCTAAATCTCTTCTTTGTACCATTTTATTTAACAGTTACGATCTAATATATATAACCCACTCCATACCACTGCCATAGAATTATAATAATTTTTGAACATGAATATTGTCATGTATGGTTATAACCACAAATTTAAACTACATTGAAATTTATCCTTATTGCTTATAATGGCAAATCAAATGTTAGAGTGGCTGGTTTTGCCCATACAATATTCAGAGCACTTTGAACATTTTTACGACATCATTGAAATTGTCAACTACGTTATTTTGAATACATTGTAGAATGCTTAATTCCAAGAATAATTAAATTTGTCTCGCCATTTAAACTTAAGACATGTCAAACAAATTATAGCCAATTATGGAAAAATATAATATTAATCACAAAATATTGTCTTCTTATTTTGGAAATAGCTCGCAGCCCTGTGTATTCGCACTTGAGTGCTACATTTGATGGATTAAGAACTATACGAGCCTCCAGGGCCCAGGAAAGGTTAGAGAGTGAATTTGATAGACACCAGGATACCCACACTGAGGCTTGGTTTCTGCTTACTGCAACAACTACATGGTTGAAAATGAACCTGGACTTCTTATCAGCCCTTTTCCTATCAGTCGTGACATTTGCATGTGTTCTGGCCTCAGATAGTAAGTCAAGTACTCTATAACTTAATCCATTTGGGTTAAATGGACTTTTCTACTCTTAACAATTTGACCAGTCCAGTTTCGTTTTAAGATTTTTGTTTTAATTCAAATTCTAATAGAACATTCTGTCATCAAACAGTGGAGACCCTGCTATTAGCCTGGGTCTGCACTCTTTGCATATTTGCCACAAAAGGAACTAAGCTTATATGGGGTAACAAAGTTTAATTTCTATTTTTGAAAATTGGAGAATACCTATTTTGCTAAATGCAGTAAATATAACAAACTATCAAACAACAGTAAACCATTAAGCAAAACAAACTTGTCAGTTCAATGCAGCCTTGTGGTCACCTGCTGTGTAAGGGATATCCTCTTGGCTCTCTTGTGTGTGCAGTTTTGTTGTGTTTTGTCACTTTCTTGTGTGGTGTCTTGGGTCGGGCGTGGTACTTGATTGTACGAATATTGATTCATTATATTATATATCTCCTTACTTACTTTGGGAATTAATATATTATTATATCTGTTTTTTCCTTAAGAAACAATAGGTATATTAATTATCTAACCAAAGTGCGCCCATCATTTGTATGTCCGTCCATCACGTTTCTTGTAACTGTATCTCCTCCTAAACCATTAGATGTAACAACTTCAAACTTTAAGGTAAAATAACGTATTTTCTTGTAAATGCATCTTCTCCTTAACCAGATGCTTTGGTCAGATCAGAAGCCGGTATTTGTGATGGTGTATCATCGACTGAAGTCTAGTAATCCTTTACTTTTATTGCCTGTTGGTGTCATATATCCCCTGTTGATGACACATAGATGTTATTTTTTTGTGTCTCAGCAGAGTGCCAATGCTGCATATCCTGGTCATACGCACTGACTTTTTGTATTTAGATATGAAACGGATGACCCTATTAAAGTCACATTTGTTAGAGAGATGCGATAAGAAACTAAGGTTAATTATTCACTAAGGAACATAGTTAAGAGATCATCATTTTTCTTTAAACCACTAAAAATATAGGGTTATGGTCCTCTTTAGAAGTATTTTATAAATACGCTTCTATTGAGTGCCTGCAATTAATGAAAAATGAATACGAAGGAAGTGTAACGATTTGGCCGTTTTTTGGGCCACCATGGATTAGGCTGCAATTTAGATCTAAAGTAGTTTGATCTTTGTCCCTTTACATGAGTAGGTTTTTATTTAACGTTGGCATATAACACCATATGAATTTAAGTTTTTCACTATTGTGTGTAAACATAGGTTTGTTCATGAATATGGATATTTTAAAAGATGCAAAAAGCAAACTGACCTCAAACATGATACCAAACATGCGTGAGTTTATATTCGTCATGTCTATGTTGTGATTTGAGCTAACACCACCATGATTAATTAAACCTATACATAAATTTGGTTAAAAACGTATAATTTAGATGGGGGGTTTCAGGTGCAATATATATATTGAGCATTTAAGGCTATTAGTATTTTATCGCTTTTTCAAGTTATCTTCAGCACACAAAACACTATTGTGGTTTATTCATTTAATCAGTAGGATATACACATCAGCGTGTATATTTTTTTATGTTAAATGGGCATTACATGCGCAACCTTATGTACTGGATTGGTATGAAGAAAAACATGGCTGGTCATGAATACCGAGGATTGCATGGTTGCCAAAATGTTAATGAAAGCGTTGAAAACTATTAATGTACAAATTCAAACTATTAAATAAATACAATAGATAAATGTGAGCGTTGCGTATCTGTTTGGTCATCTGTTTGTCCGTCTGTATGTAACACCTTTTGTCTGTGACGTATCTCCCAAATGTTTTGTTCGATTAAAATATTAGTTTACGTAAAATGTGCACCTATATAGAAGAACATGCAGAATAAATATTTCAGTCGCCCCACTTTAAGACCATGATCATAGCAGGCAGTCATCTGTTACATGTACAGAATGTCTATCTGATCCATATTATACAAAGGTCACGGTTCAGACATCCAATAGTCGTGATAGCTCTGTGTTCTATATTACTTAACTATTATGAGACAACATTGGTGTATGACGTGTGACTAAAAGATCGCAGTTTACAATTCCAAAGATATATTATGTTTTGTGCCATTGTGCAAGACACTTCATCATTATTGCTTAGCACTTGTTCAACCAAAGAAAACTTCATTACTGAATTAGTGTTGACTGCGACGTAGAGCAATGATGTAGGGCATTAACACTTAGCCATGTTTCAAACATTTGTGGAAGATACATGTGTTTCAAAGGTGACAACTTCAGTCATAACAGGGATTTCAGAACCGTTTGAACAGCCTACATTTGGTTTTGATAAAGGTGAAAGAACTTCTGAAATAGAGTATTTGATCATTTAACAATTTAATCTTTTTGCGTTTGCTGGTGCTAGTGATTATTTACCGTCTGCAGATACGTGGTTGCTGCATATATATTTTATTTGTAAACAGTTCACGAGAGCGATATGTATTGTCGAAACAAATAGTTTAGCACAGATATTGAGCACACTAATGGTAATTTTGCATTAAAAAGCATAACACTCTAACTATGAATTGAGCCAGTGCATGAGATTACCAACAATTTGGTATGTGCGACCAGCAAAGCCTCAGACCAGCCTGCGCATACGCGCAGTCTGATCAGAGCCTTTGCTTGTCGCTTGAGTATTCTATGATTGTTAAGCTACTGACCGAGCGTCATTTGGAGTTTCTAAGCTTAAAAGGAGGCTGCAGAGGCTCATCTGAGTCTACACTTGTCAAAATGTCAAATTGTTGGAAATCACATGCACTGGCTCAATTAAAAGAGTATGACCTTTGCACTCAGGTCATTGGCGTTTGTGTTGTACACGCTTTTTGTATAAATAACATTGAATTGAAACGAATAGCAAATACATTGATTTACCTGACGACGATATCTGGACCACTTATTTGTATTATATATGTTTTTTGTTTGTTGCTATGATCATGGTGGGAGTATTATATGTACATGAGAAATTACTAGCTTCAATAATATAGCTAGGTGTTAACTTTGAGCGTCTGTTACAATATAAGTCGATCGTTTGCATTTGTAGACATTACATCAGCTCCTTTTTGTTCAAATAATCTCACTTTACTGGAAAATCGAAATTGTGGAACATTAAATGATTCCGATATCTGTGCTGTGACGTAGTTTTTTTTGCCTATGCTCTAACGTATTAACTGCAAGGTGGATTTTATCTAAACGTGCACAGATACTTATTGGGGCCAGTCAAAACAAATTGTTAGATTTTGGTGACATTGACCTAACATTTAAGGTCACCAGGCTAAAAATAACTCTGTGAAAAAAGGCTTGTCTGTACTCTATCTTTTTAACCAATAGCCAGAGTTTGACAAAACTGACACAGAAACAACATTGGGAATACCTACATGAATGACTATGATTCAGTAGCATTGCCCTTAATTCCAAGATCAAGAGGGTCACATGACTCCATTAAGTGAGTGTTTGTGTGTGTGGGGGGGGGGGGGGGCAACCCCATGAAATGTTATATACTTCTCATGCCTAATTCCCCCTAGTTTTGGCAATATATTGATCAGTGTCTACCCTGTATTACTAAACTACCAATCATTTATTCAATTATCCCTCATGCTTTAAAGAACGATCATTCAATTTTACATACATTTTGACAAAGTTATATCAAAGCAATGAGCCATGCCAAAACAAAAGTGGCGGTAAGTGTCCTTATAAAAACAGAATTTACGGAAGGACTGTTTCCAGAAATTGGAAGGACTGTTTCCATAAAATCAGTGTATCAGTTAAAAAAGTGGGAAGGCATATTCACCTCTTTCCTTTCACTCTCTCTCTCTCTCTCTCTCTCTCTCCTCCATTCTTTGTCTGTCTGTCTGTCTGTCTGTCTGTCTGTCTCTCTCTCTCTCTCTCTCTCTCTCTCTCTCTCTTAGACTCTCATATGACTCTCATTTACTGAGATATTGTTGTATTTTCCTTTCAAACTCAACGTATCCAAAGACTGTTTATAAAACATAAATATTATGATACGAGTTAATAGGTAATTTGTATTTTGTATTCCTTTTTTAAACTAGCATCTAAAGTATTTCCAGTAATTTTCAGCTCTCTCAGTGCTTTGATAAGCGTGAATTGAAGGGTATTTGCAGAAAAAAGTCTTTTTATGGTATTTACTGCATGCGGAACCGACTGACAGTTACCATTTTATGGTGTAAAATCATAAGCAGAATAATATGAGAAATAGTTTTATCCGGTTCCTTATGCAGACATGTATGATTGAGTCACGTAGTACACGAGGGTGGTTGGTTTTACCATGGACTTAGTGTTAAGTGTAGTTGATAGGGCACGCGTTGAAACCTAAAGTTTATCATAAAATACGTTTTAATGAAGAAAATCTACTGTGGACATTAAACTAGAGATTCCAGAGTATTATTTGGTAATAATATAGGGGTATTTCTTTACAATCGATTTTTTACTGTTGAAGTGGGCCATTCGTAATGCAAAACGGTTACACGTCCTTAAGTTTAGAATATGCCACTTAATAAAGAAGCATTCCTTTGTGTAAAGGATTTAGCACTTTCTATGCTGGGTATTTTTGCATATTTTTATTGCCATATAGTCCGACCAGTAAAGAAAAAATGGGCGGTTCTTAGCAAAGACACACCCATGGACATGTTGATATAAAAATCGGTAAAACAGGTTGTATTTATTCACCTGTGAAACGCTTTACACCTGTATATACCTGTAGTAGTTTTGTGCCCCGTTATGAGAAAAAGACGTTTCGAATTAATTTGGATTACAAGGAGACTTACTAGTTTAGATATATACGCTCTGACAATGTTCGAAATTTTATCTAAACAAATTCTCATACTGAATAAGAAAATGAAATAATGGTCTGCAATGTAATTTTAATCACTATTACGATGTACAATAAATTGGTTAGCACACGAGATGATGGTTCGTATTACATTGGCGTGTGACGAAGGCTCCGACGAGCCTGCATGTACACATGACCTTGCCAGGGCTTTCACTTCTCGCATAAACAAAGTATGCAAGTTGAAGAAGACTCCGAACAACTTTTTAGACATCTAGTCCCTCTGGACACACCAAAATGAGCGATTATTAGAAATTTTTGCAGATATGCGATAAGACCAAATCTCATGTTTGTATGCCCTTTTCTCACGATCCAGATACTTAACCCTTGTCACGCTGAATTCTAATTGGTGAT
The DNA here is from genome assembly GCA_964019695.1 of Loripinus fragilis. Lineage (NCBI taxonomy): Eukaryota > Metazoa > Mollusca > Bivalvia > Lucinida > Lucinidae > Loripinus > Loripinus fragilis. Next base: position 96,376,179 of record OZ026526.1, on the reverse strand, counting down.
TTATTATTATTGTATTGGGCTTAAAAATCAAACCAGTTTTGCCATACAGACAGAATTTGAACAAGGTCAAACCTACCCTCCCCCAAAATGAAATGCAGCAGATCCCCAGCAGCATACTTAATATAAACGTTTACCAGGCATGCTAAAGTATAAAGTTTGTCACCCTTGTCGTTTGCGCTTCAATTGATTGCACGAGTAAAGCGTACATAGGCTATTACACCAAATTTGACTTTCTATGTGTCTTGATCCACATCTGAATTAAGGATGAGGTTGGCGCCGTTAAACCGGTTTAAGCCCTCCAGTAAAATATTTTACTGACCGTTCCAAGGCGGTACTTCTTTTGTGGATCTTTTATGTTTTTGTTCTGTCTTGTGTTTGCTATGTCTTTGTGCGCGTCTGTTTATATGTGCTTTGTGGTCACTTGCTGGGAAAGGGCTGACCTCTTGGCTCTCCTTTGTGCTGTCTTCTGTGAGTTTGTCACTTTCCCATTGGTATCCTGGGTCAGGTGTGGTACTTGATTGTATCGATTCCTGATCTTTGCACCCTTACTTACTTTTACTGTAGACTGGTCTTATTTGAAAGTGTATGACAGCGCTCTGTCTGACACGCCCAGTCTCTGTTAACTGGTCGCACTATATCAACCATCTGTTTTCAATATTTAGTTTTCAAAAATATGTTTCCAGAATACTATCATGCTATCAAGTAATGTGGTCAAACACTCTGGATCAGGCACGACGATTGGTTAGAGCTGATTTGGATTCTACACCTGTTCGTCAATATCTTCGACAGATGACAGAAGTCAGTACAGACTAGGGAAAATGTAAATTTAAAAGTAATATTTAAGCTGCATCATTAAAGTAATTTGCATAATCTACCTTCTTATTGTAGGTTTAGGGCCAGGTCTTGTTGGCCTTACTTTGACTTACACAATAACAGGAACAGGTATATTCCAGTGGACAGTCACGAGCAGTGCAGATCTTGAAACCCAGGTGCATAAATCAGTTTCCTTTATTTGTCAACACAATCAATTTCGAATATCTGTTTTGCCTACACATAATCACCTTTCTATGCTATTGTTATAGTATCACGTAGACAAAGCAATTAATACTGTCAACGTTTGTTATGGTTAAAGTAAGGAAGGGTGCAAAGATCAGGAATCGATACAATCAAGTACCACACCTGACCCAGATACCAATGGGAAAGTGATAAACTCTCAGTTAGACACCACAAACGAGAGCCAAGAGGTCAGCCCTTTGCCAGCAGCTGACCACAAAGCACATATAAACAGACGCGCACAAAGACATAGCAAACACAAGACAGAACCAAAAAAAAAATCCACAAAAGAAGTACCGCCTTCGAACTGTCAGTAAAATATTTTACTGGAGGGCTTTAATGAGTTTTACGGCGCCAACCTCTCCACAATCCACTGTAGCAAAGTGTAAGCGTCAATCGATAAGCATTTGGTGTAAAAGAGTTTACTCATAATAATAGAACTATAAATCAATGACAATGCAGTGCCATCTTAATAAGAAAGATGGAAAAGATCAGAAATCAATACAATCAAGTACCACACCTGACCCAGGATACCACATGGCAAAGTGACAAAATCACAATAAGACATCACAAACAAGAGCCAAACGGTCAGCCCTTCCCAGCAGATGACCACAAAGCAGCAATGAACAGATGCGAAAACACAACACACACCAACATGAAGCAAGTTTAGTTTTACCTAACACCATGGAAGGTAAACAGGACAGCATGGAGCACTTGCACTCAGACTAGAATTTACATCTCAAGTTTTCAGTTGTTCTTCGTTAAACTGAGGTTTCTGTAGATAATTATAGTAAGGACCAGTATGTGAGATTTTAGTACTTATAAGCATAGGCATAAGCGCATCCTTTATCTAGATCTCAAGCGTTTGCTTTTTCTACTACTTTATTGTTTTCTATGCTAGTTACGACGGTTATGGTGAGACTGTGCACATATGCAGGCTCATCTGAGGCTTTGTGGCTCTCCGTTGTGATGATAACTACCAGGATCTCGTCAGCTGGCACACGTATTTGATCTAAAAGTAATACATTTTTCGTAAGGAAACGCAGGCATTATTTATACTGAGTCCACTTTTTATTATAGTTTAGGAAATAGTTTGATGTCATCCCCCATTTCTTTGTTTATGCAGATGATTTCTGTTGAAAGAGTGAGCGACTACTGTACTTTACCAACAGAGCAAAAATTCTGTGAAATGAATGAGTCACCACCAAAGAACTGGCCACAACATGCAGGTATATCTGCCGAAAACCTTTGTATGCGCTACTCCATACACTCACCAACTGTCTTGAAAAACATGAGCTTCACTGTGAAACCAAAGGAAAAGGTATTTTAATTTTATTACATAGAGGATTTTACATGCGTGCTCATGTGTTATTGACTATTTTAAATGAGTTGGGAAAAGCGATAAAGTACGAGACTTTTTAAGCATTTTATCGCTTTTTTCATAACAGGTTTAATAAATTCATAATTTCAGGAGCATGAATGTTAGATTTTGTTTTATCATATAACATTTAACTTACTTTGAAATCACATTTTGGCATGCAAATGCTAAGATTTTGTTTGATATAAGACCGCGACATTTTTATAGGCGTCATTGCATAAAGTTACTAAAATCTGTAAACCACCAGTGGTTTATTGATTTTATTACATGACGTTATACATATACTCCCAGACATCATCATTTGAAAATAAGTATAATAATATGGGTACTCAATGACGCCGAGTTTGTTTCTTTTTAGTGTTAAAGGTTCTTACTTCTTCTGAGCGATCTTTTCTCAGATTATTCTGAAAATCAAATCTAGGTCGTTGTGCAGTATGAACGCAGTAAAACAGCTCCCTATACATTGAGATATTAATGTAATGTTATATACTTAAGGACTTTGAAAACGCATCACCCAGATTAAATCCTTTATTTCACAAACTCTGAGAATGTCAGCGAGATAAGTTTTATTGCATATCATAGTCTGAACAGCTTTTAGTGTGTCCTAGCAAAATCTTGATTGTAAATTTACTGTAAGATATTGAAATAGTATCCGTTTTAAGACAGTGGTGGTCGATTTTGAAGGACACCAATTCAGCTGCAAGGTAGCACGCGACAGTTTTGCTTCCTGACTCAACAGATTTGTACCTTGGCTTCTTTTACGATTGCACATTCATCATTGAACGATTTGAAATAAATTAACAGTTCGATAGGCTCAAATTTAAATCCCGTTTAAGATAGGGACATACCTCACCCACCCTGATTACTATAGTCTAGTAATAAGAATCAACATCTTGGTCTTTTCAAAGTTTCGATTTTTAATATCCGGTTTTGTTGCAAGAGGCTAAGGGCATACACAAATGACAGATTATCCATAAATTACGCTTGTATCACATGTTTTGTGTATTGTGTAAGTGACGTTTGCGGAATTTTTAAGACGTTCTCGATCAGTGGCCAGCAGATATCCTGCAATGATTTACATCAAAACGTCTGCCCCACGTGCTTATCAGCAATGGAAGCGTGCATAAAGGTAAGTTGTGGAGATGTTTCTAAGAAGGAGCTATAAATTGATGTTCAAATTGGACGTTTATTTTCGAAATGTTGAAGTTTTCCATTACTTTTAGTCAGAAAAAGTCTATTAACTCTGTTTCTGATTACGCCACGGTTTAAGCTTCAACTGACTGTGCAGAAAGGTACTGGATGCTGTATGTACCCATGTGACGTCACCAGCAGCGTCGTGTAATAGTGCAGTCAACTTAACGACTGATTCATACCAATTCTGGGTTGCACATTAAAACATGTGATCGCATATACGGCTTGCAAGAAAAGTGAAAATTATGGTGATGCATTTTCAAAGTCCTCTAGTATATTATTTCTATACATTATATACCATTCCACCAGATGCAAGTGTCCATAAAAGACATTGCAGTTTCCATCTACTCTCATAACAGACTCAATAAAAATAAGTCAGCAATAATGATCCGACCATCCCATGGCACCATGAGGAAGAGCCACAGAACTATAATTTTGTAGGTGCTTGTATGTTCGAAAGGTCTCTTTTCTCGATCTTTAGTGGTTGAGACTGTTTTCGTTCTCTGTGTGTAGTCGGTGAACCAAAGTCGCATATCGAACAAAAACACACATTTTTTGCACCCTAAAGGTATACTGCTGGAATTTTATAAATTTATATTGATAGTCTAAATAGTGCTTGATATGAAACCACTGTATAGCAATGCGCCCAGAATTGCATTTTGCGGAAAATCGCATTTTTGGATGCTTAACATAGGTCATGTTAAGCAATCTCTCATAGCATTGAAATTGTGATGTTTCCCTTATCAATAAGTTACAGAGTGTGTTTTTGGTATTCAAAAGAACCGTCTCATTTTATAGGTCCATTTAAGTACCCACAACATATGTTTTGGTTGAGAAATAACAAAACTAATTTTCCATTACGCACTCTTATCTTGAGGATTGGTATGAGAAGCCGTTTGACTGTTCGATAATACAATAATACACTATCAAATGAATTTAAAAGTATGGGCAGTCATTTGTGCACCGAAATAATCTTCTTAGGGACATTTTTGTCTTTACAAGTACTATGCGGTTACATTTCTGCATCTCATACAGGGGCAGACAGGTTGTCCATGGTGATATGATAATAGTTATACGAGTTTTTCATATTTATTTTACCACTGTTATATGAAATTATTGTTTTCAGTAGATAAAAATCCCCATGGTCCCTACAATGACCCCCTGTTTCAAAGCTGCTGTAAATATGGAAGATAAACATCCTTTAAACCTTGATAAATTTCATTTATGTGTTAAACTGCTCTTATGTTGTCCTGGTATGTAACTACGCACCCGCTGGCATGAGCTATATTACTAAGTATCAAATTATCGTGGTTTATATTTTTACTTCTCAGCTTCCGTTTCTAAAATAGTAAGTGAGTATGATCAGGAAATACCACAATCACAAACTGCAGACAACCCCATGGCACGGCGAGGAAGAGCCGCTCAACCATCACGAGACACCAAGAAGACAAATTAAGCAAAGCAATCAGCTCTCTCTTCCCCATCAAGATGATTGCAATACTAGAATGGACATAAAGTAACGTACAACAAAACATAGAACAATTACAGCCTCTCACAATGGGAGTAACAATTACCAAAAAGTCAACAACAACAGAACCACCGCCTTAGAACGGACAGCAGCCTAAGCCACCGGGGGGCTTAAATGCATTTTACTGGTACCAAATCTTCGCCCTAGATTCTTCTGTTGTTGAAGTACAAGAAATGTTCAGCTCGCATGGAGGCCATCTAACTAATGCAATGTACCATCATGGAAAACACTCTAATCAAATTAACACTCCATGATGATACAAAGAAAAGGGCTCATGACTCACATATAGTCAGAGCTAAAGAAAACCTCAAGTTGAGCCACGGTGGGTCCAGCTATAGTTTGCCATAGAAAATAAAATAAATTGTCTTAAATTATGTCCCAATTGTCTGTCTAACTGTATGCAGTGTTTAAACACATTCAAATTAAAATTTATTTATTTATGTAAAAAATATGCAATTCAAACCACTTCAGCAGGAGGACAAAAGTGAATAAGTAAGCACACAATTTTCTACGAGATATGCTTCCAAGCGTTACATAAATAATTATCAAAAACATTTTGGGGTAATAAATGCAGTTTTAATAAGATTTGAAGAAAAGAAATCTATAAATTTAATTTCAAAATGAGGGTGCACTAATCTACATGCTTTAAAAATCAACAAGCAGTATTCTTAGATGACCATCGCTGCTTCTGAGGTCTACGCCGATGTTGTATTATTATATAAACTCAATATTTTTTAAACCTGAACGTTTTTGATATAAAATATTATAATATTTTGAAAAATGATTTTTTGACATGTTCTTGCTGGGCTTCCGTAGAAAGTTGAATGCTCTGGCGTTAAGCAAGTCGATCGAGTCCTCTTTACAGTGGTTTCAGATACACCATAGAATTACCTTTACAACCATACAAAATCCAGCTGCATACCTTTCGGGTGCAAGGGTAAGCATTTTTTCCACCTTGGTTCCCTGACTATAGGTAGTATAAAAGTTTGTCATTATATAAATATAGTGTGGTTATAGCGGGTGCCATGGCTCCTATAAACATGTTTAATGACTCTGGGTTTCTATTGTTCAATTCATGGGTTCGTGGATTTTTCATAGGAGTTTCTTTTACATTACTGATGGACTTTAAAACGCAACACAGTCTTCCCTTTATATCTTTCAAAAGACAGTTGTATGTAAGAATTCATACACTGAAACATTTAGTAGAGGAAATTTTAAGCCAACGAATGTAAGGGTACAAACGAATAAACGTCAAGTACGCCAATAAGCTGTATTGCAGACCTGCCAATCAATATGAGAGTGATTTCTCGATGACTAACAAAGTCCATGGCACGAATTTGATGCTTCTCGTGTTTACTGATTTAAATAAGTAGTGAATCTTTCACTGATAACATTTTGTTACATTAAAAAGTTGACCCATATCTCAAAAAAGTTACATTTTAATACGGTAAATTCATTTTAATTGGACAAGTTTTCTATGTGTTGATTACAAATGAAACTCTCTTTAGCATACAGTCAAAATATTAATTATTGTTCTGCCTTCTTTTTCGAGACATAAATTAAAGCGGCTATCCATGTGTTGCGTTTTTAAAGTCTGTCAGTATATGTATTATTATTGCAAAATTATCATCTGCATAAACAAAAGTGCATGCAAGAGCTGTATGTCATCTCTCTTTTATATAAACTAGTACCACTTAAGAACATCTGAACAAGTCAAGATAAATCACTAATATAACTTTGTATCTATATTTCAATTTAAAATTATTAAACACGATGCTTAAAGCCTAGAAAGCTGTATAAAGATATTTCATTTTATGATGTATTTTATCTCTAGACAGCCACATATAAACCACAAAATATACCAAAGTCACAAATTTACACCTTCATATATGATCTGAATGTTATTTAAGAGACACTGAACATAGTGATCTTGCAGAAGTAATCTGGAAAATGTTACTGGTCAGATCAAGAGAGTTCTTAATGTGCCTTATTTTGTCTAACGAAATGTCAATATAATTTTTTAATGTAAAGAAAGATGTTTGAGTTGTGACATTTTAGACTTTCTAATGACTTTGGAACAATCTAAATGATTCATTTGACTTTTCTATGTTAAATATTATTGTACAAATATAGAATTTAACATAAAGTAAGTGACATACGTAATTTGAGCCTGGAATAATTTGTAAGACCATAGTTTGAAGCATTGGAAATAAAAGACATTTGCAGACACATGTTGAATTGAACAATACGCTAATGACTAACTGGTAAAATAGACAGAGTAGTAATAAGAAAAGTAGAACTAACGCAAAGATAATTATTCAATACAATCAAGTACCACAGTGATAATAAAACTACTTGAGTGATAAGAAATTGCATGAGGACTGGGGGTAAGCATAAAGAGAAATAATGACTTAATAGTATACATAACAATTTTACTTTTTTTCTGTGAAAGGATAAATGAAGAAAGTATAATGCTACTTAAAATCCAAAACTGTGTTTAAGAGACAATATCTCACGTGTGAATAAATTATATGATTCATTTTAATAATTGACGTAAATAACTACAAACCGTTGAAACAAACAGTTGCGTGCATTGACAAGTAAGCATTAATAATCGTTAATGTCAATTCCAATTTATTTTAAGGTTGGTATTGTTGGAAGATCTGGGGCTGGCAAGAGTAGCTTGATAACAGCATTGTTTCGTCTGGTGGAACCAGAGGGTCAGCTAAAAATAGATGGTATTAACATTCAGTCTCTTGACCTTCATGATCTAAGAAGTAGCATGTCCATTATTCCACAGGTGTGTAGTTTAAACTATACCAGCATTCAATGTGATTGCAGCAATTTAAATGGCGCAAGCATCATATTTTGTTAGATATACTCAGGAAATGCTATCATTCACAGATCATAGCCTACCAATGGTACCAGCAGGAATATACATTGTATATATATTTGTTTCTTTTGGCTATATTTCTGTCAGCAGTCTTTCACAATAAGAACAATGGTCAGTATTGCTCATCTCACTGATCCTTGGTAGGCTTCTCAGCGTCTACCCAATACTTAGTTTATTCATACATTCGCCAGAAGGTGACTCCTTCCCTACTTAAACCAGAGATAAGGAGGGAATAAGCTTTACAAAAGTATATGCTGAACATGGGTCTAAATTCAAAATCGAACTATTATAGTTTATAAGTAGATTGTCAATCCTTTTTTCTCTACAGACTTTATTAAACAGACATGTGAAAAACACAGGTTGTAAATACAAGAAAGTTCAAATTATGTCATGGTGTCATTCTAAGTTAGATGATTGTGAATCCTAAGAAGCCCATAAAGCAATACATCCCCATGTAGGCCATATCAAAAGGACAAAAGTTATTTTTGACCAATTTTTCACCCTGAAATAAGGGTGAGTTTGGTACCATAAAGCTAGTTTAAGCCCTCCAGTAAAAACAAATTACTGACCCTTCCAAGGTGGTGCCTTTTTATGGATCATTTTTGTTATTTGTGTTACGTATTTGTCATGCTTTCATGTCTGTTCCTTGCAGCCTTGAGGTCACCTGCTGGGAAAGGGCTAACCTCTTGGTTCTCTTGTATGTGATGTTTTTGTGTTTTTGTCACTATCCATTGTGGTGTCCTGTGTCAGGTGTGGTGCCTGATTGTATCTGATTCCTAATCTTTGCCTCTTTACTTACTTTTAAGATGAGAGATATTTACATTACAAATTCAAACCTGTGTCAATTCAATATTGAGTCTACGCCACTGACCACTCTGCCACGCTGTGTATTTCAGTGACTATAAAAATGTGCATCTTTGTCACCTGATAGAGTGTTTTGCTAACTGAAAGCAGACAGTGGGACAGAGTTTTGAAAAAAACAAATGTCTATATCTTATAAGTGTTAATCTGTTTGGGATTTGTTTTTGTTTTTTTAAATCCATGTAGTGCCTAAGCTAATATATTTCTTTCTAATTGATAAAGTGGATATAGTGGACTCCCAAAATTATTTTGGGTCGTGCATAAACATAGGAGTTAAATTAATGGTATATATATAAATTCAACTGTGGTGGTGTGATTGTATATTATAGGAGCCAATGCTGTTTAAAGCCAAACTACGATGTAACTTGGATCCACTAAAAGATCATGATGACAGCGTACTATGGGAAGTTTTAAAGGCAGTATGTAAATATATAATTGGGCCAGCTCATAAGGTGACCATAAAATGTTATTTAAACACCATTGCTTTGTTAGCCAGTTAGGCAAAGTTCCAAGGTTATAAAACTTATTTTATGTTTGAATCATCTCATCATGAAAATTGGTAGCTTCATTATTATCAAAATACCAAAAAAAGCTACGCTCAAATTAGTAGAAAATGTTATTTACCCTTGTAATATATTTGAAACGTCAACAAGCGAGTTGAGAATGAAAAAGTAGTATATTTATTGAAGACTGCTTAGTCACATAGTCTCACAATAACATATATACTATTAACAAACACAACGTTTCGAAATAAATTGCTAAATATTTATATTTACATTTTCAAAGCAAAACGTAAGTGAGTATGATCAGGAAATACCACAATCACACACTGCAGACCAACCCACGGCATCGCGAGGAAGAGCCACAGAACAGTTATAGTAACAATACATCTGTAAGACAACAATAGCAAAGCAACCAGCTTTAGCAAAGCAACAAGCTTTCTCTTCCTCTTCAAGATGATTGCAAAAGTAGAATGGACACAAAGCAATTTATAGTAATGTATAACAAAACAAATACAAACACAGAACTCCCACAAACAATCAAGCCTTTAATGAATCTTTAGATTCTTGCAACCGTTCATAACCTTATGAAAGACATAGATAAAATATACAGCTGCCAAGCTCACTTGCAATACGCTCAAACATCGAATTCACTCGCCAGAAGTAACACTAATGTTGTGATTGACCGTGAGACACACCTGAGTCACACGTGCAAAACTAGCCTCTTGTTTACTCTATTGGTTATCTGTGTTTATACTGGCTGCTCCGCTTTTCCATTTTATTCTCTAACAAATCCATCAATCCGATTACATATTAAATACAAGACTGTTTTGTTTCCTAAATCATAAGGGTTTTTTTTAATTATAGATGATTATCATAATATTGATATATGCAATAAATTCAATTTTTGGTCTATTCATTGAATCACGAATACTTTGGATCTCTTCAAAGTCACTTACTTTGCCAAGACCAGAAGTATTTATGAATCGATTATCATTACAAAAATTGAGTTCATTTCTTAAAAACAAATAATTTGAATTTAGCCTTACTAGATAGATACGATGTATGGTTACAGAGTGGCATTACGTAGGTGCGAAAAAGTACCATTATCAAACTTTGTTCATGCGTTTACGTATTGTGTTATCTTAAGAAAGTTCGATTTATTAAGATCATAATGAAGGCCTCGTTTGGAGATAACTTGTCTTCATGGTTTTGTAAAAGGCAACATTCAAATCTAATTATCAAGCACAAGGAATAAGTGAGGAAATTAATGTTACAATTACATGTAGCAAGGCTAACTTATCTACTATAGGAATGAATTTTATTTTTGTGGATTTTATCCAAGTGTAAACTCTGGCGAATCACTCACAAACTGAGTAAAGCCCAAAGGGCTAAATGTAAACTTTTTGAGTGATTTGCGGGGGCTTACACATGGATAAAATCCACAAAAATAACAATTCATCCCTTATAATACCAATTTTGGAACAAAACAGCTCCTTTGTAAAGGACTGTTGACAATGTTTTAAATTTTAAAGCACGCTGAAGGAATATAGTTTTAAAAAAATGGGGTAGCCATCTTAAAAATTGTGTCAGTTCAAAACTTTGTTTTGCTAAATAATGACTGTTTAACATGGCATTCTATTGGGAGCAAATATGTGAGTATGAGCTCAAAAACAACTCCATCTGGTTTGGAGTTGTTTCCTTTTATCAAACAGCTTGTTGGACTTATTGAAGAAAATTTAGATATATTTAGGCCCTACCACTGATCGACACAGGTTTTAGAAAGCACGTACCTTCACAACTCACTGCCTAAAATCACCACATTAGTATTACCTAAGGGTCAATTTAAAAAGTTTGCTTTGATGCCTCAAATTGCATTGAAATATTTCGTTGTTAATGTAGCCTTGCCATTGTTTTGATGATGATTCTCTTCAATGACGTGACTGTTTGTTACGTGACGCCACATAATCTCGTCATCCAGTTCATTTCTTAGATTTCTCCCCCCCCCACCCCGTTCTGTTGAAGATGCACCGCCATACAGTGTAAGAGTTTTCAAATGAGCTTTAACTATATTTAAACTGACAAATGTTTTATCTACCTTTTTTGGTGAAATCAGGGTTCCACGCAATGAAGCCCATATATACATGGCCATTAATATAAATAACCATTTACCTTCATCTGAAAATTTCGTATATTGCATTAATTTATGATTTAAATTCTAACTTAGTTCTGTTAGTTCTAAGTTCTGAGCTGATAGCTCAGTTAGAAACCAAACCACATCACCTTTTAGCTCTCAGGAGTTCACATTTTGGTTGTTTTGTTTAGTGATATAATAAGAATCCATCGAGCGTGTGAGGGTGGGATAGATAAATCCGTCCAGAGGATCACCAATTGGCATCACATGGCTTGTGGAGTGATAACAAACGGTGATCACGAGGGATGGATTTTATTATCCCATCATCACACGTACAATAAATTCTTTTCTTGCTCACCATTAAATATCTCCTTCTATATTAGAAAAACATGAAAAAGACTTCCAGAAAATCTTGAATACGCCAAGATGCGAGTAGGTGACGTAATTTTTACATTACAAGTACGTCACGGATCGACGTGCAGTCAGCGTGCGGCTGTTCGTTTTTTTATCTTACCCACGGGCTGGTACGGGTATGTTAGATAGCATTGTATCGCATGGGTGAAAACATCAGAGATCCCGATCTGGTGTGAGAGGAAAACTGTAAATAACAAAAGCAACCAAAGAAATACAAATGTTTCATAAAACATAAGGAGCTGGCTATTTTTGTACAGGTTGAATTGAATGAAGCCGTAGCAGAACTTCCCCAAGGTTTAGATACAGAATTGTCTGATGGACGAACAAATTTCAGTATAGGACAACGGCAGCTAGTTTGTCTGGCTCGAGCACTTTTGCAGGGAAATAAAATATTGGTCATAGATGAGGCAACTGCAAATGTTGACATCAGGTAGATTATATAAAACAGTATGTGAACCACGCTGTGACGAGATCTGTTTTGGTATCTAAGCAGTCTGATCAGCTACATGTTAATTCTTTGTCTGTGAAAAATCATGACTGCGCATACTGCTTCAACGTGTTTATAATTTTATTAGTATGTATTTGGTCCAAATCGCAATAATTATATAAACAATAATTAAAGGTAATATAAATAAAACTGATTTGCATAAAACTTGTTAATTAATTGCATCATATGATAAACTCTGTAAGTGAGGAATAAAAAAAGATCACTGTCCTTGAAGATCACTTATTCCTACTTTTTGTATGTATATGTTCTAATTAGTTAATTGTCTTACTGCATATTAAGGAATACATTAAGTTTAAAAATGTTTGCAACAAAATCAGGACCAAACACAAAACGCCAGCACACAATGGGATCAACAACCAACACTGAACTAACAACAACAGAACTACCCTATAGAATGGAAAGTAGCTGCTGGGAGCCAAATGTTTGCGCTAGATTCTGTTGTCAAGATGAAATGCCACAAGATGGAGCATGTCATTAGGTTCTGTTCTGTTCGGTAAAATAACAATTGCTATGGTCTTAACTACATCTTAGGTCAAAGGCCTAACCTGTTACCCATTGTTTTATATAATGAACCATTTCAAAATTATTGTTTCAAATCAGATAGAAAAGTATATAAGCGTAAATCGCTTTAAACCTTTATGCACTATTAGATTCTTCCATCTGGGTTGAGTCAATAAACTTCGGATCGTCCCATGTATAATACAAGGGTTATTGTTTCCATATAAATAAATAAATTTGTATTTCTTAAAATTTTAATTTCTTTCTCTGAAGATTGTCTTTTGTCTTAACAAACAGAGTAGACCCTAATGAAATGCCAAATTGTGCAGCATTTCATCTGGGACTTAACTGTTGTCCAAAGTATGCATTTACGAGTCACTAGTATAAGAGATAAAACAATTATATATATGCTGGCCAATGTATGATATGAAGTACATACAGTGAGCCACTTTAGTTACGCACCATTTTTTCAGGGCCCACATTTTTTGACGAAAATGCTGGAATCGAACATTTTCTATGATAATTTATTTATTGACCTTTTATCTGTTTGATGACATCGAAAAAAAATATTGGAATCACTCATGCGAATCATTCTGCTACGTCAAAGGCACTTTTGACAAAAATGCAAAATGCATGTGCAAGCTGAACGTCCATATTTTCTATTTTTGTTTTGCTCTAGTCATTATCCATGGTGATCGTTGTGACAGAAAAACACCAAAAATAATTATTTTATTCAAGTAAAATCCCCTTTTTCGGTCGTTGAATTTAGTAACACCGTTACTTTTTGAAGAAATGCTCGTTTTGACGTCATATTAACGTCAGTTACAATAATCAAACAGGATTTTCTTCGCAAATTGTTTTGTTATGAGTCACTTGTTGACATAGAAGTATCAAAACACTAAACCATCTTATCATTGACACATCTTATAGCCTTGGTAGTAGTGACGTCATCACTAACGTCAACACCATGACGCCAATAAATCCATTATTTTTTTTACGAAAATAAAAAGTGGATACATGGTTGTTGAAAATGAAATTATAAAAGAAGTGTTTTGATCACTAGTTTACTCAGAATCATACGAAATTTTAACTAACTTTAAAAAAAGTACTAAAACCAACTTTTTTCAAACCTTGACCAGCTGGGAACCAAAATAGTAAAACATTAAAAAAAAAAGTCATGAAGTTAACAAACACATTCCAGTCTTAGATATTGCCAAGAATAAATTGGCTCTCATCTCTGGCAGAGCAGAAATTCGACACTGAAAAAAGTGCAATGTGATCTGAGTTTCATTCGAGATAATGCAATGTGAAATGGTGTTTTGAGGGTAGTGCACTTAAAGATCCATTTTCTCATTCGTTTTTAATCTGATCACAATAAAATTTCAATGGCTAATGCAAATATAAATGCGCTTTACGTTGGTAGTCTCAGAATAAAATTATCAAATTTCTTTTCCGAGTAATTTTACATTTTATGAGTGGTGCGTAACTAAAGTGGCTCACTGTATTTCTTTTTTTACAGAACGGATCAATTCATTCAGCATACAATTAGAGAAAAATTTCAAGACTGCACTGTTTTAACTGTTGCCCATCGACTTAATACTGTAATAGATTCCGACAGACTAATGGTAAGTGGTATACATAAAAAATTGGTTTAACATTGTTTAGCATATGCATTGGCATCACTATGCACTCCAAATTGTGTCCTGAGCCCAACCATTTTATATAGAGGAAATAGGCATGACTCATAAAATGAGCCTAGTAAAAAAACAATCCATTAAAATTTTGGCAAAGACAAAAGTGCAAAGCAATGAAAGAAGTAGCATTACCTCACTGTTATTCCGTGGCTGACGCTAATATGTTCTATATAAAACTGACAATTATCATGCACTCCTGGAAATTTAAGCGCATGCCAAATGTTGTTGCAACCGTTCATTTGAAATGATTCAAATTAACACCAAAAATAGTAAGTGAGTATGATCAGGAACACCACTATCACAAACCGCAGACAAACCCATGGGACCGCGAGGAAGAACCACACATTAATTATGAGACATCAGGAAGACAAACCAAGCAAACTGTTGCGCTACAAGACTGTGTAGTTGAGCATAAGCTGTATTTCAAATTTCTGCTGTTTGACATAATGTGGTGACATTAGCTTGTTCACAGCAGCTTATTAACATTCCGCCTAGTGACACTTTGATATTGGGTTTAACTTACTGCTCTTAGCTTGAAATGTAAACGATCTATATATACTTAGTATACAAGGTTCTTCATGCACAAAAATAATAAGTGGGTATGATCAGGAAAAACCACAATCACAAACTGCAGACAACCCTGTGGCACCGCGAGGAAGAGCCGATCAACCAACGCGAGACACCAGGAAGACAAATTAAGCAGAGCAACCAGCTCTCTCTTCCCCATCAAGATGATTGCAATACAGAACGGAAAAAAGCAACGTACAACAAAACATAGAACAATTACAGACTCCAACAATGGGAGTAACAATAAACAAAAAGTCAACAACAACAGAACCACCGCCTTAGAACGGACAGCAGCCTAAGCCACGGGGGGGGGGCTTAAATGCATTTTACTGGTACCAAGTCTTCGCCCTAGATTCTGCTGTTGTTGAAGTACAAGAAATGTTCACAATCCTAGATTTGTTGGCTTGTGCCAACGCCATCATCTTTCGCCAAATTTGTCAATTATCAAAGGGGGTCTGGTGAAAAATGGATATCCTAAAAACTGTGGACAGATTTTCTCTTAAGGAGACACATGAACTGTTGTATCTGAACCTTCATTTACTTCCATATATTGTGTATGGGAACAAAAACTTCCTGGTGAGAGACTATGAATAGTCTTCTATGAGCCGTTAGTAAAGAAGAAAAATACCATGTGTTGGCTTCACTTTCAAATATTCGTCGCTCACATACATGATTGGTCCAAATCAATATCTGGCGTTTAATCTTTTTGATATGTATTATCTGGTAATACAGCTGATTTGAGGCTGGGTCAGGTGTGGTATTTGGTTGTATCGATTCCTGATATTTGCCCTCTTTCTTACTCCAAATGACTAATGATTTGTTAGCAGAATGGTAATTAAAATTGGGTAAATTATCAATATAAGAGGGTCCTGTAACTGTCGCATTTACGTGTTAAACGTTTTATATCCTTAGAATATGTTTATATTTACAGTTTTATGTCTGCTTATCGATGTATTTGCTCAATAAGCAGACATAAACGGTTAATACAAAACTCATTTGAGGCTGTTTATTTTGGGGATAAAATGCTTATATAATTTCTTACCATTTCAAAAGTAGAGAAGAAGGCGAAGATCAGGGAACGATACAATCACGTTCCACATATGACTCTAGAACCATATGGGATAGTGACAAAAAACACAAGGAAACATGACACACAAGAGAACCATGAGGTCAGCCTTTTTCAAGCATGTGATCACAAAGCTGCAAGGAACCGACAAGACAGTATAATTGAGATAAACATGAAACATAAGTAACAAAAACAATCCATAACTCTAAAAGTTTTGTGAGGTTTCTTTCTTTTTCATACAAAAGGTGGCTTAAAATGTTTTTGGGTATCCTAGTTAACTTGTTTATAAGCTCCATATATGTGCATAAAGTTTTAAAATAACACCTACTTTACTATTAATCGCTCAAACCTCTCCGTAGGTAGTGGCAAACCAAATTTTTTAAAGCAGGATACATGATTGGTTTTCTTTGTATACTTCGATTATAGACAATTGTATTTTATTTCTGACATTACCTATTGTTCGACTGTAGCATTTAGAACTAGTGTGTTTATTTATATATTAAAGATGTTTTGTTTTATTTTTAACACATTAGGTTATAGATGATGGACGAATTGTTGAATTTGATGTACCATATCTACTCCTCAACAAGCCTGAGGGGTACTTATACAAGATGGTAAAACAGACTGGCAGTGACGAGGCTCTTCATTTGATGGAGGAAGCTAAGACTACTTATGAAACTAAATTAAAGAACAGAGCTGTGGCTAATGAATGTATTGACCAATACAAGGACAGTAAGGATGACATTAACTATTGCGTCAGTATTAGTAAAGAGCATATGACAGTTAATTCTGCGTTTGAAGAGACAGATATAATTATTACCCGGCTTTAACCTGATGTGGGGAGCTCTGAGTACTAAGTATTATCATAATATTAGCTCTTATTACATTTTTTTTAATTGCATTAGCACTTTTTCATTTTGGATACCGAATACATGGTATTTTTGCAATGATGAAATGCTGCATTATACGGCATTTTATCAGGGTCTGCACTGTTTGGTAAGATAAAAACAATATTCAGGGAAAGAAATATATTAAAACTGAGAATGTTTGACAAAAATGGACAAATGTATGCTTATGTATCACAATGTATCTGAAAAAACACCAGAATCAAAAGGTCTAAAGGAAATATATCTTTTAGATTTTTAGACTGTTGGGATGTGTTGAAAGGATGAGTAATCATTACAAAATGTAAATGATCTTTACATGAAATATTTGTTTTAATAGAAATATTTTATTCCATATTTGAACAATGGCAAAACATATTTTTTTCTTTCTAAATGTTGATTCCTGTGGAAAGACAGACTGCACTAAACCAAAAGTGTTGTAATTATTTTTATAGGCTTACTCTACTGCTAGACTATCTGTTTATCAGATTATTTTTTATGAATTCAGATTCATTATTTTAATCATCAATCTGTAATAATATGGTTCTCATATTATCTGCATTGTTGCACATAGACCTGATAAACGTTGTCTATCTCACTGCATATATCTTTATTGTGTCAAGATGACGTTGCACTTTTTGAATAACCTCGATGACGTTGAATCGATACCAAAATCATTAATTACGACATAATCACAATTTTGAGGGCAAGCTGATAAACAGAATATCGGTCGTCTT
Organism: Loripinus fragilis; assembly: GCA_964019695.1. Lineage (NCBI taxonomy): Eukaryota > Metazoa > Mollusca > Bivalvia > Lucinida > Lucinidae > Loripinus > Loripinus fragilis. The sequence goes on along the minus strand of OZ026526.1, from coordinate 96,358,273 downwards.
TTTTATATCAAGTTTACCAGGCTTCGCTTTGAGACCATGTGTTGAATCGCTTGGCAAGCCTAGAGATTCAACAAACATTCTCAAAGCCTTGCATGATAACTTAATATCAAAAGACACTCACCTTTTATTCTTTATATCTCCGCAAGCCTCGCAATGTCAACAAACGTTCTCAAGGCCTTGCCTGGTAAACCTTATATCAAAGGACACTCTCTTAGTATTATCTATATATCGGCAAGCCTCGGGATGTCAACAAACTTTCTCAAAGCCTTGCTGGATACCCTTTCAAGAACATATTTGAATTCACTACAGCTGGTGACTGGGACTGTGTGGCGGCGGTAGAGCGTCTCCCTGCCCTTCACTATAGTGTAGATTTTATTTTCTTGTCCTTTGGGATCATTGGTTTCATTGTGGAACTTTGAAACTATTAGAGGGTCACTGATGAAGCCTAAATGGCAGAAACTAGCTAGTCTGGCCCAGGAAATATGCACAATCTAGTTTATGTTCTTTGGTGCAGTCTTTGCTTCCAAAGGAAACCCTTTTAAGAACATATTTGATATCAAAAGACAATCACTTACTATTCTCTATATCTATCACACAAGAAACACGGTTGTGCATTTGGCCATTCATGAGTAACGCCTGAAGTTGCCAAATTAGTAACTATATAGCATCTAAATAATTGAAATTGGGAATGCACCGCTATTATGTTTTCTAGATGACAAAGAACAGTTATGCTAGTCTGGCTATATAGATGCCAATGTGTTGTACATCTTTTGTTATGACTTGTAACAATTACTGGTTGCAACAATAAATTACCAATGGAGCACCAAAATATACCTTTAGTGATATTTCTCGTATGAGGACCCTAATAGATGTGTCCATAAGCCTGTCCAGAGTTAAACAACTCGTGTTTGCTTAAATAAGGGTGGACTTTTTATATCATTTGTTTGATTATTCAATACATTTTATCCAGTAATAAACGAAGGTTGTTTCTTGAATAGTCGAAAAGTACTATCATTAGTTTTAATTACTTGACAACTGTCATTTTGCTCATTTAGTTATCTAATTTGGTAGTCTATATTGCAAAAATATGGACCCAGAACAGGTTGGTCTCTTACCTCTGATCAGGGTTCATAACATTTGCTTCTATGATAAAAAAAAGTTTTTGTTCAAGATTACTCTACTCTACAATAATTATATTTTGCCAATCAACTGACAGTAGTATGTATGACTCGTGTTGAACGCATGCTAACTAGTATCTGGAACTAGATGGAAATGTGTTGGACCAAGGAATGTGTCACCTTCGGTGTATCAGGGTTAAATATAAATACTGTGCTGCTTAATTTGAAGTAAGACACAGAATTACTATGCTATTGAACTTAAGAATATGCACAAAATTTAGTTCACACTAAAAGTGTACTATGTCATAGAAATAGCAAAATAAGTAAAGAGGCAAAGATCAGAAATTGATACAATCAAATTCCACACCTGACCCCAGACACGACATGGGAAAGTGACAAAAACACAATAAAACATCATACACAAGAGAGCAAAGAGGTAAGCCTTTTCCCAGCAGGTGACCATAAGGCTGCAATGAACAGACAAGAAAGCATGACAAACATGAAACATAAATAACAAAAATGATCCACAAAAACCCAACTTGAATATGGCCCCTGGCATACAATTTGACAAAGTCAGATCACTCCATGATTCAAGGCAGCTAGAATTGTCTTTTTTATATAAGACGCATTCATTGGATAACATGTACCCACCTATGGATTTTCACGAAAATATTCCATATATCGTAGTTCATGAGATTTCCTTAAACTGGGTGGGTACCTGATTAAGGTTATTTACCTTGGCTTAACCTCAGACAAAGAAAATTAACTATTTGAAAACCCAATGTCTAGCTAACTAATAACAGACGAATTTACGGCAGACAACAGACATACGTTACATGTTTCACACTGAATCATTTCAGTTTCTGGTTGCAAGGACATATTTCAAATATATTTAAGTGATTTGCTTGAAAAATGGCTAAGTTACTTGTTTTCATAGTTTTCCTCAAATTAGCCTATGACAAAGGTTATTATTTTTTGCAAGCCAAATATCTAAATTATTTTAGTGTCCACCAGTTTGGGAAAAATATTTCTTAGTAATAGAATTTTTGCTGGCTGATAACAAATGGACGGATGGCAGGACAGATGGACGCACTTAATATAATGCACAATGTCTATATATGATTTCTCTACTCCCTATACTACATTGCCTCATAATCTAAGCAAAGAAAAACTCACAGAATTAATTGAACAACATTTAACAGAGAGGGCTCACTTTATTTGGCTTGTAATGATAAAAATGTAGAACCTAAACGATATATATTGTGGTCATGTCAGAAAATTGGTGATGCTCTCCATTTTCTTTTGGACAATATATTTATAAGATTTGGCTCGAAATTATACAGGCAAACTGTAGGTACTCCAATTGGTACTAATTGTGCCCCTCTTAATGCAGATTTTTTTTTTTGGGTTTAATTGAGAGAGACTTCATGTTGTCTCTGTCAGACAATAAACAACTGATATTATTGAAGCTTATAACTCCACCTCCAGATATTTAGATGACTTACTTAATATTGATAATCCTTATTTTGAACAAATGGTAGATCAGATATATCCTATTTAACTTCAGTTAAATAAGGCGAATTATTCTGATACTGAAACTCCGTTTTTGGACTTGAACTTGTCCATAACAAATGACATAGTTTCTCCTAATATTTATGATTAAAGGGGTGATTTTAATTTTGAAACAGTACATTTCCCATTTCTTGATGGAGATATTCCTCGCTTATTGGTTTTGTAGGAGTATGTTCTAATGTTGATGACTTTAACAACAGAAACTTATTTTTTTACTTCTAAGTTATTAAAACAAGATTTTACGAGGACTGTTCAAATATGAATGCAAGTAGCTGCACAACTTTCTTCACATATATGCTAGAACAAACTGTCATACCTTTCTCGAAAGAACTATTTGGCGCCTTTATAATGGCACCAAACATACGAAAAACACTTACTATATTGCTCGAGTTACAGACTTTTATATATAATGAACTGGGCAGAGAATTATTAGAGCCAATAATCGTCTTTAATTTATACACCAAGTCACCATAGAATTCAGGGCCGAAAGTGCATGGCGCAAAAGAGATTTAAGTCCAACTGGGAATTTGGATATCAAATCATAGTATCGTCTATAAAATTTATAAATGTTTAGCGAAGTTTATAATACCAATTGCCTTGTTTAAGAAGTTTCTGAGCTTAAATTTATTGCGAGTGTTGAAGTCAGTAATATAGCTAGATGCTCTAGCAAAAAGAATGAGTTGAGAGATATAGACCTTATAAGATGTAGAGCGAGGAACATCACCATCTAAAAATGAGAAATTGACAAATTAAAAATCAAAGTCGTCACGTTTATCATAAATTTTGGTAGAAACTATATCATTAGAAATAGACAAATGCAAGTTTAAAAATGCAGCTTCGGTATCAGAGGTATTGTCTTTATTAAGTTGGTTCTCTGAAGGGCATATTTGACTTACCATAGTGTCAAAGTAACATTATTAATGTTTAAAATATCGTCCAAATATCTGGATGTAGTGTTAAACGCATCAATAACATCAGCCTGCTTATCATCAGAAAGAGACATCATAAAGTCCCTTTCATAGCTTAACAGGAATAAATCTGCAACCAGGGGAGCATAATTAGTGCACATAGGAATCCCAACTACTTGTCTATACAGCTTGGTGCCAAATCGAATAAAAATGTTGTCCAACAAAAAGGTCAGCACATCACATACGTTTTGACATGACCATTCATGATATTTTTTAGTTTTTTTTCCAAAGTGAAAAATGCAATTCTGTCATTACATGCAAGGTAAGGAGAGCCTTCTCTCTGGAAGGTTCTTTAAATAAGATCAATAAGATTATCTTTAATTAAATTATGAGGTAACGTAATGTAAATAGTAGTAAAATCATAAGTAGACAAACTGATCGCAATGAAATCTCTAGCGTTAAGTTTATCTAAAATTTCACCTGAATTTTAATTAATGGAGACCATAATTGACCATAATAGGTTTTTAGTTGTAGAATATAATAATATGAAGAAGATTGTTGGCTCTAATAATTTTTCAGCGCAGTTCATTAAAATAATTTCCCATTATAAAAAGATTGGCTATAACATTAATGTATTGCAACAGACTGCATGCTTGGTAGTCAACCCAATCACGGTTGGCAACTTTGCTTTCCTCTTTAATTGCACGCCGGTGGGTCGGACTTCAGACTCTATGATGGTTCCGACTTAAAGACTTATCTATTGATGAGATGGTAGGGGCCTGATGCTTTGGCTGTTTGTCGGGCCCACCGGGGTTTACCTGTTGGATTTCTTTTGCTCCGGTATTCAGTTTAATTTACTGTTGAGTCCTTATCCTTGCTTTATCTCCTTGTTATATCTTGATTTATATGTTTTAGGGGATGATGCATTGATAAGTTAGGGGTCTTTCATGCAAACCAAATATCTATGTGTCTTGATCCACATCTGAATTAAGGGTGAGGTTGGCGCCGTTAAACCGGTTTAAGCCCTCCAGTAAAATATTTTACTGACCGTTCCAAGGCGGTACTTCTTTTGTGGATCTTTTATGTTTTTGTTCTGTCTTGTGTTTGCTATGTTTTGTGCGCGTCTGTTTATATGTGCTTTGTGGTCACCTGCTGGGAAAGGGCTGACCTCTTGGCTCTCGTTTGTGGTGTCTTCTGTGAGTTTGTCACTTTCCCATTGGTATCCTGGGTCAGGTGTGGTACTTGATTGTATCGATTCCTGATCTTTGCACCATTACTTACTTTTACTAGATCTCTCATATACCTTTTCACAGTACTTGATAACATGTTTTTAACAGCTGTTAGACACGAGGTTAACAATTTAGAAAGTTCTGTTGTCGTACAAGAACTAGAATAAGCAGTAAATCTTGCTTTGTATGGTTTTTATGGAGTTTAGGTAACCAGTACAACGTAGGAACTTTGTATTGTTTTTCTTTAGCTTTGACACCGAAATGTAGGGCTGAATGACAACCATGCCCATCGACAATCACCCTGTCGCTCAAAGTCTATTCTTGCATACTGAAGTTTTTCTGAAACAAATTGCAATGCAAGTTTTGGTACATGTGCGGATAAAGTGTCATATCTTTGTATTTTTTAGACAAAATGGCACCAAATTTTAGATGCAGTTTAAGTAACAATCATAAAGTTGCTTGCAGGAAAAAAGTTTATATAATCCTGTTTCTGACTCGAGTAAACATGCACGTTTGTGACGTCATTAGTTTTATGATAAACTACATTTTGAGTTATCTACTGGTGATGTAATAATGAACATCGCTGTGTCAATTTCTTTGCGTTTTGCTCAAAACATGCTAAATGTGTCTTAAGGGAATTGTCATAACGTGCCATCCTCTATTTATAGAGTAATTACATTTTATATCATTTTCAAGCATTTTTCTGCTTCTTAATGACGTGTTTACATTAATTAAAATAAGTCAATATGTCTAGTCCTCGAGACCATGTGAGTAATTTTGTTGTAAATAATGTCTATAGTGGACAAACTTAAAGTTTACGTTCAAATTTAGAATAAAGCCGCAATGTTATGACAAAAAATAAGTATAAATTCGTTAATCCCTTCACTTAAGGCATTTTTGACTTAATAAAATGCTTTTAGCGTAAAAACTTACACACTCTCTATCAATAATTTGCAGCAACAACTCAGTTTTTGAATGTGGTATTTCCTGATCATACTCACTTACTTTTTTGCGGTACCAAAATAAGCAATATTGTGATACCAAAACAAACAACCTTGCGGCATAATTATCTACCTGCGGTACCTTGTGCCACCGTATGGTACCTTCTGCACAGCGATACCTTGCGGTGTTTAGTACGACCGGCGAATGGTGTTACACTATTCAGAAAAAATAAATAGCGTTTTATATATTCCCTGAGAAAATTTGAACCTTGGTACTTATTGAATTGTCGAGAAACGGAGGGGCTGGGGCGCAACTGCGAGGACTCGCAAAATCCTTCGCTAATATACTCGCAAACACAAAGTATAGATGAAGATGAAGAGTCAAACTAAACTTCAGACCTCTAGCTACACCTGGATTCGTCAACACGGACGTTTATAGGAGGCTATTGCGCATATTGGATAAATACCAAAATCACATGCGCTGGTCCAAATATATTAAAACGGAATACGTTTAATATAAAGCTAAATGGTAACCACAATGAAATGGGGAAACAATGGTAATAACGCATGTGGATTAACCGTCACCAAGCCTCCTGAGATTTATATTGTCAGCTCTACACACCCCTGTTACCAGCGCGCGATATGGGGAGAGAGGGCGCTCTAAGATCGTGCCAATCCAATAAACAAATAAGTTACTCCGCGCCTTATATCTTCGCTGTACTTAAAACTGCGAATACTTGGAAAAAAAAACTTTGACAGATTATCCACATGTCCCTCCCTGTTGAATCGGAGTCGAGATAGATCGCGAGTCGTCAGTTTAAATATATGCATATGCCGTCATTGTTACTCTTTAAAGCTATGTTGTTGTTTTGACGGAGATGTAACTCCATCAAATGCTCATTTCCTCCGACAACGTTTATGTGAACAGCTGTTCACAAGAATTCAAATATGACGTCTTTCCTTTATCCGGCGATTCCTTGAAATCAATGGCATTTACTTAATTATTGAATTACGGGCGATAACATATTGAAACAGCCTTACGCCTGATTCCTTAAAGTGGTGCTTTAGTCTGGACCTCTGCCGAAATTAAATGCCAGCTCCCAATAAGAATGACGAACGGTCTTAATTACTTGACTATATATTGGAAATACTGACAGATTTTCTATTTGGCGAAACATAATCAAGTTGGTTTTTCAGTCTATTTTTGATAATCGAGTGTAAAAATAATGCGAAAATGTACCCTACACATTATATGTATAGCCCGCGTTGATCCGCATCCTCGTCTGGACAGAAATCTGCTTTCCTCTGAATATCAGAAATGAGTGTATATCCATACCAGACTGCTTTAATGTGTAGACCGATAAGCCAATTATAGGGTGTACATGTTCTTGCACCTGACTACAACTTGGACCCATTTCAAGATGGTCAAGTCAATTGAATGGAACATTCCAGCCCTTAACGTGTGAATGAAGACTGCAGTAGACGTGCTATATTTGACGCCTTTATTTGCACGACAAATTACCACATTGCTGCTGAATGGAACCGTCCATTTACACTGTTTTGATAGTATTGGAATGCCCCGCTATTCATTATATAGGGCAACTGGTTGATAATTCCATATACTATCATTTCAGTTGCGGAATATGTTTTTTGTGAAAGCAAACAGTGCAGATCCTGATGATATGTCGCAGCCCTCAGCATCTCATCTGGGTCTTCACTGTTTGATGATGTTCCAACTGTAGGGTGCTAGGCATAAACAAAAAAGTTCACATTAACGCATGAAACCATTTTGTGAAAGAGCATGCTCATAGAAAAACGTTTTTAATACGTCACCTCAATTTTTCCTGGAAGTTAAAGGGTTAATCCCAGAATGATGACAAGCGATCTCGACGTAGGCGGACATTCTTTGACAAAACAATAGAAGGATAACACAATATTCGAGTAACCAGTGGTTAGACAATTTTCGTTTTTGTTCTTAAACGGATTCACTGGTAAGCTTGATTGTTTGTAAACACATTTAAGCACTTAAAATGATCAGCAAAGATATCTTGTGATTGTTATTCAATTAACTCAAATGCACCCTTTTGCCTTTTTTATATTTTGTTTGTTTAATGGTTGTTTTGCCTGCTTTGTTGTTGATGCTGCTGTCATTTATAATTTTGTTTGTTTGCTATATTTAGTTATTTTGTTTCTCAGTTATTGTTTATTATTATTATCTTTATTATTATTATTATTATTATTATTATTATTATTATTATTATTATTATTATTATTATTATTATTATTATTGTCAATTGTGTACCGTTTCGCAAAAAAGACACTTATATCTTAAACTGGAACAGGCCCCCAGATAAGAGTGCGTAACTGAATTGTTTTCTTATTTCTCAACCAAAACATATGTTGTTGGTACTCAAAAGAACCGTCTCGATGAGACATCATCAAGCATCACGTTATTATTGTATTGAAGCATAGCGTTTGGCAAAGGAGCCATCAAGAATATCCTTTGGGCCAGCACATGCGACTTTGTTACTTATCGCATATGCGCAAAACAAATATTAAACGCCAATGCTAAACATATCCAATGTAGCTAGATGTATTAAAGTTGGTCTGAGTTTTCACCTACATCAATACTTTGTGTAAGTGTGCAGCGAAGGCTCTGGTGAGTCTGTACGTATGCACAGGTTTGTCTGAGCCTTTATTCCTCGAAAATGCGACTAGAATCACAATCTCTTGAGCTCGCTTATTAATTAACCTTTTCCTTCATGAATATACTTAACTACAAAAGAAACCTGACACATACTGTATGTCATTTTTTTGGCAGTAAATAAATTCGATGCACACTTGTCTTTCCTTCGCGAAAAGCTGAACAAAGGTAGACTAAGATGCACTGAGATTCTTTAAAAAGATGAACTAATTTCAGACGTCAGCTATCAAAACGTCACTTAACCCCAAAAATCAATTTTCGCAAGAACAACGAAATCACGCAAAATTCAACAGAAACCGCTTAAGTGTGATTCTTTGTTTTTTCATTGACATCTTCTTGGCATTCAAATAAAGCATGCAAGCATTTTTCAACCCAAAAGCCTATTTTCATTTTCTTAACGTCAATTTTTCGTTATCAGCGTTTTATGAGCTTTTAAACAGCACTGCCACATTATCAACTTTTTTCACTTTGTATGATGTTTGGAATGCATTATGACAATGTTTCAGTCCTATTGACCTCCGTAGCTGCCGCCTACGTCCATTTAGCGACGTCAAGCGTTACAATGACATGCTGATATGTGTATACTGCAAAGCTTGAAATTCATACACGATTTAAGTAAAGTGTAGCCAATTGGCACTATAACAAAGTAGACAGCACCTACTGAACGGCGGCATACATTGACAAAGGAAAAACGGTTATTGTCCATAGTTTACGTTGTTCCTCAATTGACGTTAAACTTGGTTTATTCCGCTTTTACCATTTAACGTGACGCGAAACATAAGTAGAAAGATATTTACTTTTTTGAGGCGAATACCGAATATATTTCATCGAGTGTGTTGAAAACATCAGAATTTTCATGAGTGCGCAGCACGAATGAAAATTTCGATGTTTTCAGTTCACGAGATGAAATATATTTGGTATTCACCTCAAAAAAGTAAATTTTCTTTTTATTTTATACTTTTTAGAAGATTTACAGTTAATCAATTTGTTAACAATGCTTCAAGCCGAATCACAATGATGTAAAAGAAGACAAAGGAGTATTTGTGACAGAATCTACATGATCTATAGTCATCAGGCCTTAAAGATAAAAAGAAATTTATTCAGCGTCAAAGTGCGAGACAAGTGACGTAATAAGTGACGTCATAATTTGTTGATGACGTTGCGTAGCATAGGTTACATGCATTGCCTCACTCATTGAAGCGGGAGGTGTTGAAAATTCAAAATCGAAAAATTTCAACAAATCTGAATTATTTTGGTATCAAAATGTCCCAAATGTTCTAACTAAGAAAATGACTACCCACACTTGATGTTTTTGTTCACAAATAAGAAAGTTATAGGCATTTGAACTTTCGAAGTGAGCTGCATTAAGTGAATGGAGAAGTCAGAGGTGATCCAAAAAACGCTACAGTGAAAATATAGGCTGATATCAATCACTAGTGATTGATATCACATTATTTCACTAGTGATTGATATCACTTTTATTTGTTTTTGATATGCATTGATTTCACTGCTAAGTATAAAATAAATTCTGATTTTTTAAAATGCATTCTCTTACAATGATTGGTTGACTCAAAGTCATTTCAGTTTCTAGAAATTGCTTAAACAAAGGAAAAAACACTGCCGTTTAGACAACGTCAAAGGCAAAACTTAAAAACCCCATATCATACATCAGAGCAAGAAATTGCAAATTTTTAAAGTGCGCTTTTGCCTGTACTGGTATTGGCATTGCATACATGAAAAAAGTTTTCAAAAAAAAATCTAAACATTCACCTCGAGGCAAAAGTGATAAAAACGGTGTTTTTGACGTGGTGACATCATGTTCTATATTTGATAAATATATTTTTCGAAGAATACTTTCTAATGTCTTGTTATTAAAATAAAAAGCATATCGACTTAGCTCTATAATTTGTTATTTACGAGTTTGAAGCAAGTAAGAAGTGTCAGGTTTCTTCAGTAGTTCAGTATAGTTATGCTAAGCTCCACCCACTATTGTTTTAAGAATTTTAGCTCTGTACAGTACAAATGGATAAAGACGTCATTGTGATCTACAATATACATGAAAAACCTTTGATTATTATTTGTTTCGTATCCTGAAAAGTCAATACTTAACCACGATTTTTCTTAACTTTAAGGAAGTATTGTAGTTCTGAGCCCAATCAATTAGTTTACAAATAAACGTCATTCCTAAACTGAAAATGGTGAACAAGATCCCAGGTAATAATAACTTACATATAAGAAGATATATACAGCAATATGGTACGTTGCAAAAACTGATGGATGCTCAGCCTTATGATACACTCATACATGTGAATAACACAATAGATGCAGTACATGCATATGTACCTATTTGTATTTGTGGTCGTCACCATTGTAAACATACTTATATCGCCCCAGGCAATAGCAACATGGTTTAATAAAAGATTATGCATTGACCTCGTTAAGGATTTACGAGTATCAGCCGAAAAAGTGAATATCACTTTTGAGCGTTGACGAATCTTATAGTATTCGCTTTTTCCATCTTGAAAAAAAGAAAGTTTATATCTAGCTTTTGGTATAAGTGTCATATTCATGACGTCCTACTGCAGATTTAGTGCCAAGGAAGTACATCTATAGTTACATTGACTTTTTCTACTCCACAATTTCAACGCCAACTAGAAGTGGATAGAAAAAATTTAAGAATCTGTCTGTCATTAATATTGTCATAAAAAGGCCACCATATTTTGTTAAAACTATCAACTATGGAAATATGAAGGCACATCTCATTGTACCCCTTTTTTGCTCACCACACTATTGACGGCTGTTTGCCACCTTACCCCTACCACCAACATATGTACACAATGTACTCATTTTCCAATATTTTCTGGCATGTTCCAGTGCAGCATGAAGTCACAGAGAAACTACATTCTAGTCTCAACTCAGATGCGATGTTTGACTGGTCACTTGCTCTATGTATTTTCACTTCTGTTACTCGACGTATCAGTTTGCCTTCCAAACCCAGGTTCCAGAACCGTGAAATATCCCTGCAATATATGCAAGAAAACCTGCACATAGTCCAAGAAGTTACGTTCTGTAGCATCAACTGGTTGTAAGAAGCGGTTTCATGCCAAATGCCTCCAAATGAACACTGCTGTTTCAAGATTACTCAAGGAGTTTGATGCATACCATATTTCATCCAGCTCACCATGTAACAGGCTAACCAATATTATCAATTGCATCCTTGGACAACAGTCCATGATACCCCCAAATCTTCATCTTCTCCAATTGCAAGAAAATCAGCAACCATCAACAAGAAAATTCTTCAAGTTCTCAGTATCTACTTTCAGAGTAAGTAAGGGTGCAAAGATCAGGAATCAATACAATCAAGTATCACACCTGACCCAGGATACAAATGGGAAAGTGACAAACTCAAAGTTAGACACCACAAACGAGAGCCAAGAGGTCAATCCTTTTCTAGTAGGTGACCACAAGGCAAGAGTTTACACGCCAAGAAATAATCATTATGTAGTACGCAAGAGTACACAAGCCCTGGCATTAATCTTGCTAGTGAAACTTAACCCAACTTTTGCGGAATGAGAAGTGATGCCATACCTGGAAGTCCCCATGGAGGTGATGTATCATTGGCATATGCGACGATGGAGCTCTAGAGATTGATACTCGTTCCAACACTGAGTTTGCTGCTGAAGCATTCCCCAGTTTATCTCACAAGAAACCTTTCATAGTCTGCAGCATTTACAGACCAACTGACAACAACACATATTATGCCAACATTTGGCATATTTGCAAATCTCTTGTTTACCTACAAATGAGGTACACAGGTCGCACCATTTGGATAGTAGATGTCAATCTACCTGACATCAACTGATCTGATGACATAGGATGTGAACAGATAGTTAACTTTCCAACAGACGGGAATATCACACTTGATATATTCTTGACGAACCGCCCCACAATTGTCATATAGAACTCACCCATACCTGGCTTGAGCGATCATGATATTGTACTGATTGAAACTAACAGTGTTCCAAGCTACAGTCACAAATTTACCAAAAGAGTAATTTTTACTTTGGAAGAGTGCCAATATCACTGCAATACATAACGCACTACAAAACTTCTCCATCAACTTTGTATCACTTGTAGCTTTTCCACCCGGATCAACAGTCTATGGACCGTCTTTAAACAAAAATGTATTGAGACCATTACCTCTCATGTACCTTCCAAGAATACTTCCTTAAGATACAACCGACCCTGGTGAAATCAGAAAATTACAAGATTGTCCAGGAGGAAACAGCGAGCATACAAGAAAGCCTTATTTACAATACATCCTCAAGATTGGGAGAGGTGTTGCTCCATCCAGACGGATACACAGTCAACATGTTGTTCAACATACGATAAGTACATCAGTGACTTAGTAGGCGACAAAGGCAACTCCAAGAAGCTCATCTCTTTTCTTAAAAGCAAGAAATGCAACGGAACTGGTGTTTCACCCCTGAGGAGGGATGGCAAAACCCACTCTGATCCAATAGAGAAAGCAGATATACTTATGAGCAATTTTAGTCAGTTTTCACCAAAGAAAAAAATTGCCATGCCTCATCTGGGACTAGTCTCATTCCTTCTGCACCTCCAATTTATGTTACAGAAAAGGGAATATTGAAGCTTCTACTTACAAAGGCACAGGTTTAGAATATATCTCTTCTAGAAATCTCAAGAAAATGGCTGCTTCAATAACACCAGCACTACCATCCATCTTCAAGGCTTCCCGGCATCCAGGGCAGACACCTGACAACTGGAAATGAGAATTTGTTGCATCATTATTCAAGAAGGAAATGGGTGTACTGCATCTAATTACAGGCTGGTCTCCCTCACCTCTATCTACTGTAAAGTACCAGAGTACACTCACACTGGTAAAGGTATACGTCGCTTCGCCGGTATTGACGCATATTCCCTGTACTTCATAGAGTGTAGTAGGTATTTTAATTTTGTTGTTGTTACTACTATATTGGAAAGTTGTAACAGTTGTAACAGTTGAAGAAGATTGTTGACTCTAATAATTTTTCAAAAAAGTTTGGCTATAGCATTAATTTATTGCAACAGACTGCATGCGTGGTATTCAACCAAATCACAGTCGGTGACTTTGCTTTCCTCTTAAATAGTACGCTGGTGGGCCGGACTTCAGATTCTATGGTGGTTCTGACTTTAAGATTTATCTATTGATGAGATGGTAGGGGTCTGTTGCTTTGGCTGTTGTCAGGCCCAGCGGGGTTTACCTGTTGGATTTCTTTTGCTTCAGTATTCAGTTTTATGTACTGTTGAGTCCTCATCTTGCTTTATCTCATTTTTATATCTTGATTAACATGTTTTTGGAGATGATGCATTGATAAGCTAAGGGTCTTTCATGCAAACAAAACATCTATGTGTCTTGATCCACATCTGAACTAAGGGTACGGTTGGTGCCTCGAAACCAGTTTAAGCTCACCATGCTTGTTTTGTGGATCATTTGTGTTTTTGTGGCTTGTGTTTGTCATGCTTTCGCGTCTGTTCATTGCTGCCTTGTGGTCACCTGCTGGGAAAGGGCTGACCTCTTGGCCTTTGTTGGTAATCTCTTTGTTTTATGAGAAAAAATCGGAAAAAAGAAAAAAAATGATATACCCTCCGGATAATCCAAATTTTTCTCATAAAACAATTTTCACTTTCCAACTGTTACAACTTACAGATACTATGAGACCAGAGGATGACTTGTGCATGGATAAAGTGAAAGAAATGTACGCCAGATCAATATTTTTTTCACTTTAAAGCCAGTAATTTACAAGAAATAAAATAAACTATATACCCTCCGGACTTATCTATTGATGAGATGGTAGGGGGGCCTGATGCTTTGGCTGTTTTCAGGCCCACCTGGGTTTATCTGTTGGATTTCTTTTGCTCTGGTATTCAGTTTTATGTACTGTTGAGTTCTTATATATCTCTTTTTATATTTTGATTTTATGTTCTAGGCGATGATGCATGGATAAGTTAGGGGTCTTTCATGCAGACAAAATATCTATGTGTCTCAATCTACATCTGAACTAAGGGTGAGGTTGGTGCACCTTGAAACTGGTTTAAGCCCTCCTGTAAAATATTTTTACTGACCATTTCCAAGGCAGTACTTCTTTTGTGGGTCATTTGTGTTATTTGAGTCGTGTTTGCACTGCTTTTGCGTCTGCTCATTGTTGCCCTGTGGTCACCTGGAGGGAAAGGGCTGGTCTCTTGGCTCTTGTTTGTGATGTTTATTGCGATTGTGTTACTTTCCCATTTTGTATCTTGGGGCAGGTGTGGTACTTGGTTATATCAATTCTTGATCATTGTTGTCTTTCTCACTTTTAAACGGGATAAAGAAATAACTTTCCCATATGGCGTCCTGGGTCAGGTGTGGTATTTGATTATATTGATTCTTGCTCGTTGCCTTCTTTCTTACTTTTCTCGCTTGTTCCCCTGAAATAAATATCCATGATTCCCTATTCCCAATAAAAAGTTACAAGGGACTCCACAATGTGAGAGATAATGTAGAACTGTTGAGGTTCTTGAAAGGTTTATTCCATCAAAAATGACCAAAACAAAATTTGGATCGATACAACGATGAAGCAGCTTGTAAAGCAAGAAAAGACAAATACAAAACCTTCGTACTCGTACGTCTAAGGACCCTGATGTCAAAATTTATCATAAGTGGTTCAGAGTACACGTACAGAAGGTATTGAGAGATGCCTATTGGAGATACGTTTACAAAATATTTACGATCGATAATGACAGCTCTAATCCCTATTCTCCTAAGCATGAAAAAAAGTTTTGGTCATTTGTCAAATCACTTAAGAAAGACGCGATTGGGATCGCCTCACTCAGAGAGAAAACTGAATTCTTAAAACAAATACAACGGACAAAACCACTATTATTATGTACTAGGCAGTCTAGTCAGCTTCCATACGTGAAGCAGACTCTGGTCCGCCCAAAAAGGGGCAAGTTGGTTCTCCTCCTTGGGTGACATAACAGTTAACTAGACTGGTATCAGATACATACATACATATACAAGCATGTAGTTACCTCTGTAATTTGTTCACTGACTGTCTTATCAACTGTTATTTGAGCAATGGGAGAGTAATAAGTATCATATATCCATTCCTGTAGTAGCTATAGAATATCAGTTAGATGTCTTAATACAGAACCAGTACATAGGCTACAGTTGACCTCAAAAGGAGTCGCGTAGCAGTTAAACGGACTAAATGTACATAATACATAAAGCAGCTGATCGGGTGGACTTCAGAGTGCTGAAAGAATGTAGCAATGAGATCTCCTATATTGGCACCTATCTTCTATGCGTCAATAGCTCTGGGTGATGTACCAGATGAGTGGTGACAAGCAAATGATTACCCTGACTTAAGATAAGGTGAAGATATGAAACAGTTATTTATAGACAAGGTCATATGGATCTGTTGCAAAACATCTGTTGCAAAACCTTGGAGCATATACCTATAAGCAATATCAGCAGAGCCCTTGCGAAACTCAGTTGGTACAATTGGTGCACGATATTATCAGCAACCTGGATAGGGCTGTGAATCGTGGACACGAACAGACATATTTGATCATTATGGATTTTGCAACGTCTTTTGACAAGGTTCCACACAGGAGGCTATTGCACAAACTAGAAAATTATGGGATAAGAGGATCTACTCATATATTTATCAAACTCGTGGCTCTCTGGGTGCTCCCAACAAGTCGTTTTATAATTTCAAGACTCAGATCCAGTCCCAGGGCTATCAGCTGTGCTCAAAGGGTTGGTCTAAGGTCTAATCATTTTTCTGAGTTTTACAAATGACCTAGTGGACAACATCAGGTATTCTGTTTGCATGTTCGCAGACGACCATGTCCTGTATAGGACCATATGCTCACTTCAGGACTGTCTTACCTTGCAGGTTAAGAACAGTGGGAAGCCAAATGGTAAATGAATTTCAATGTAGCCAAATTCACTCTATGAGAGTAACTCAGCATCAATTTCAAAAACAAATACACTTTGGTTACACCCGACGTGGCCAAGCCTTGGAAATTATTTAATCAGCAAAATATCTCGGTATAACCATAAATAATAGTTAGTGAGTATGATCAGGAACTACCACAATCACAAATTTCAGACAAACTCATGGCATCGTGGGGAAGAGCCACACAACAATCATGAGACACCAAGAAGACAAACAAAGCAAAGCAACCAGCTCTCACTTCCCAATCTAGATTATTGCAAATCAAAAATGGACACAAAGTAACGCACATCATTACTCCCTCATCTTTAAAGAAAATGTTGGACATATACTGGGTTAGAAATCCAGACTAATTTTGACTTAACGTAAGTTTCCATTTGAAAGCGCTTCGATGAGGCGTTTTTAATAGACATTGACATTCCTACTAAGACTAAATTATCGAATGCGAATATCCAATGGAACCGGCTCAATGAGGTACTTTTAATGGATATTTGCTTTACACTGGTCGAGGTTGTATCAAAGTAAGCAAATATACTTCACGAAATATTTGATAAAATAACTCAGGTTTTTAGGAGCGTGTTGATCAATATGTCATGAATCAGACGAGTATGGTGAAACAATGTGTGTTTTGAAAAAAAACAAAAACAAATTATGCAATTGACAAACGTTCCATTTACTATTCAGGATGCTTCAGGGACAGAAATGCATCTTTTTATAGAAATCAATACCAACAACCACTTAAAATAGAACATGGTTAATTCCATAGTTGTTGTGTCAATATGCATGGGATAATCCTCCAAGCTCTTCATTTTGACCAACCCATGAGATAGGAACATACATCGTGTCATTTTTAAACCATGGGTGAATCCAGAAGGGAGACAGGGGGTCCGGACCCCTCTGGAAATTCACAAGTGGCCATAGGTTTCCTACGAAATTCTGTTAAGAATCAATTGGAATCATCGGGGAGGGAGGGGATCCAATTGCTTGTCAAGTTGATGGAGGTCCTTATGACACTGTGGAAAACGTTGAATGACTAAAAAGGACTGAATTTTCTGGATCCGTAAACTCCAGTTTGACTGTTTGACTGGATGAATAGATTTTGGAACCAGCCTTTAAATACTGTCGTTTTCTGTGTATCCGAGGAGCAAAGGCTGTGACGAGATTGTGCGTTAGTGCAGGCTTGTGTCAGTCTTAGCCCCTTACGTTTCAAACAACACATATGCTGGCCAAAATGCGATTTGGCTGCTTTGGGAATAGCATATTTGTGCATCTGAGACCAGGAAACATATGGCTACTTGTGAACACACCCGGATCATGAACTTAAAAATGCTCATATAAAAATACGATAAGAAAATAAGATTCTGAAAAATAAAGATTTTCATTGCTTTAAAACTCGTGATAATAAATGCTAAAATTCCAAAAATAATAGCAATTACCACGGATATATGTCATTCTAACTCTAGTTTATCATCTTTATCGCAAATCTACAGGACAGTTCTTTTTACGAAGTGGCAACCACTATACAATAACTTCATCTAAATATAAGGTTAGCAGCGCAGGACCATATAGTTTCTTGTTTAATTTTCCATTGCACTATTTTAGTTGGCATGCAGATCACATACGAATATATTAATAAATTCTAAACTAATACATCGGTTTTCTTTTTCGCCCTCGCTATTTTAATCCGTCAATCAGTCGATATCGAATGATGACCCCCTATTAATTAAACTTGCAATCAATCATCGGATCGATCAACAAATAAATTTCGCAAGTAATCAACAGATTACATGATTTGCAAATGAGATATTTGTTTATTATTCAATTAATTGATTAATCACTTATTTGCCCGATTGATCGAAAACTTGATGGAGTATGCGCGCGAGGGTGTTTGAATGAGTGAGTTAATGAGTACATGGGTGAGTTGATGAATGAGTGAGTGAGTGAGTGAGTGAGTGAGTGAGTGAGTGAGTGAGGGGCTAGGGAGGGAGAGTGAGGGTGAGTGAGTGAGTAAATGGGTGTGTGGATGGTTGGGTGGGTTAGTGAGTGTCAGTGGAGAGTGAGTATGTGCGTGAGGGTGAGTGAGTGAGTGTTTGAATGAGTGAGTGAGTGAAAGTGAATGAGTGTTAGAGTGAGAGAGTAAGTGAGCTAGTGAGCACATGTGTGGATAAGTGAGAGAGAATGAGATTTAGTGAGTATATGAGTGAGTGAGTGAGAGAGTGAGTGAATGAGTGAGTGAGTGAGTGAACCAGTGGAGTGGAGTGAGTGAGTGAGTGAGTGAGTGAGTGAGTGAGTGAGTGAGTGAGTGAGCGAGCGAGTGAGTGAGTGAGTCAGTCAGTCAGTCAGTCAGTCAGTCAGTCAGTGAGTGATCGAGCGAGTGAGTGAGTGAGTGAGTGAGTGAGTGAGTGAGTGAGTGAGTGAGCATACAAGGTTTTAAATGTGTAGGTGCATCATCAGGACATAAACCGCAATACTATACTCAGAAGAAAAAGTTTAGTCAGTATTTATGTTTTCTCATAAAATCAACAATACTGCATATATCATTGTCAGATTTTTTACATGAGTTGTATTATCGTAACTTGACATTTACATGTTTATTGCGTGACAAATAATGCCTCTATTAGACTGTATCAACCAAATTTCAAAATGCACAATGTGCACGTGCTGCGGTAAACCGGCAGGGTTATTTTTTATATACTGTTAGATATTGAAAGAGAGTTGTTCCTATTGCAATAATCCGGAGACAATTCAGTGCTAGCAAGCTTAATTTGCCGTCCAGGCTATCTACAAATTACAGAAATATCGCGTTTTGACGTCTTGAAACAGGTACACGTGTTGCTGACGTAACACGCAGTTTTGGATGCAGTGAACAAACAATTTATCGTCTGCAAACACGTTTTCAACGGCCTGGCGGTAAAAATGACAAGCCTCCGTTGGGGAGACCACGGATAACGACGCCATTTGAAGTTCGGGTCAAAGTGACGTCAACATGACGTAATCGCTTCATGGCCGCTTGGAAACTTCTTAAATTCCTTAGTCATGCAGCAGATACGAGAATTTCTGTCTGTACTACCAGAAATCGTCTGAGGGGCGCTAGACTGATTTTTGAGTTATGAAATTTGAATTTTAATATTGACCACTTTGTGTATTTTTGATGAAGCAAATGGGTATATTTTGGGAATGTTTTGTTAAAAATGTTCACATTTGTGAGGCATTACATGAATTTTATTTTAGTAAGGTTTTTGTCAATATTAAGACTGTCTTACAAAATTATTGCACACAGTGTCTGTACTGACTAAACTTTATCTTCTGAGTATATTTGCGGTTGTCGCCTATTCTGTTTTCTCAACCTCTTAGAGCCAAAGATCGAAACTATCAATGATGTTTGTAAATTTAAAAGCAGGTTCTATAGAAGCTTGCCCCATTATAAGTGTATAAAATGCAACAAATCACACACATTAAGCCAGTATATTAGATCGCTTCACTTGTTGCATACACGGTAAGCTAATGTTTAGACGAGCCTGTGCATATATGCAGTCTTTTAAACCCTTTGCAACTCGCATAAAATCTATGGAAGTAAATTTTAAAAAAGGTGTCCACAATTTAGACCTTTTCTGCACTTCCACTTCTAAAAAGGACTTAACTCATATAATCATGATAATATACGATAAGTACATGTATACCTTTACATGTACCTTAAAACCTGATAAAACAGCTTTGGGATATCCGAGTAGGTATCACTCAAACCAGCCTGCTCAGCTGCAGAGACTGGATAAAATATTGAAAGTTCGCATGCACCCGGTATCAAGTTTAGCAAGTGTTCTTTAGAGACAATGAATGATAAATGCGCTGATCATACTGCGCGGATGCGCAGGCTGATCAGCGTATTTGTTGTTCACTCGCAACAAAATCAGGTTTTCTCGCGACCCGAAGCCCGTGAACCTTATGGTCTGGCCCAGACTTTACATGTAGCCTAGTCACACTGTTGGGTGCCGTGCTCAAAGAGATTAGTGAATTAGGTATTGGTGCATTACCTTTTAAAATTTCGCCTCTGACGTTCAACGCATTTGAAAAGCGACGAAAATTTGTTTGAAGCAGTTGTGCATCAAAGAGCACGAAACATGACTAAAATACAGTATTATATAATACATGTAAACAGGTCATTTCAAGATAAAACCTGTCTTAGGGGTAAGTGACATGGTAAGGCTCAAATCAGCCTGCTCAACTACAGAGACTTCCTAGAGTATCAGAATGTTAAATGTAGAAAGGTTATCGATTATACTTGCTGGAGAGCGAATGACAACGGCGCTGATTGGACTGCTCGGGCGCAGGATGATCTGCGCATTTGCTGTTCGCATGTAACAAAGTCAGGATTTCTCTTGAAGTTACACATGCGATCATGTTTCTTATCACTTGCAAAAAGGAAAATTTTAAGCGCGTACATGTATGAACAACTATGCATGAAAGCTGGAAGTAACCCGTTTGCCTTCTTCTTTACGGTGTATGTTCGTATTAGCAAGTGCGCGCTTCGGCAGGCTCGTCTGTTCAAAGCGCTGATAGCCTTAACTACAAGAACCAAATTCTCACGAAAATATAATCAATAATGTTGCCTGCTTGAGAGGTCTGCTGCCAGACAACAGAAACAGACACCATTTGTTGAGATTGGCGCTTTATATACCATTGCATATTCCATTTGATAACACCACTTAGGTTTTAGAAACGGTAAGAACAGAAACTTTTGAGAGATACCAAAAATCTATTGTGGTAGACAACAAAACAGAATACCAGCAATTTGATAAAGAAGAGCCTTAGGCGAATTCTTCTGATACTGAAGCTCCCCTTTTGGACTTGAACTTGTTAATAACAAATGGCATAATATTTCTAAAATGTATGATAAACGGGATGATTTTAATTTTGAAATAGTAAATTTCCCATTTCTTGATGGAGATGTTCCTCGCTCTCCTTCCTATGGTGTATATATTTCTCAGCTTATTCGTTTTGCTAGAGTGTGCTCTATTGTTGATGACTTCAACAACAGAAACTTATTTTTAACTGCTAAATAATTAAAACAAGGTTATAGATATCATAAAATTCGAAAAGCATTTTCTAAATTCTACTACAGACACTCAGAGTTAATTGTTGAATACAACATTGGGTTAAAAACTCTTCTGCAACAAGGCATATCAGAACCTATATTTTATGGTGATTTAGTCTATAAATTCAAACGAATTGTTGGAAAACCTAATTTTAGTGATCAATTCAAAAAGATCGTAAAACATTATATAAGGGTTGGATATAATTTGGATATCATGCGACAGTCTGCTTGCCTAGTTTTAAACCCAATCACGGTTTATAGCTATGGTTTCCTCTTTAATTGCACGACGGTGGGTCAGGCCTCAGATTTATGACGGCTCTGACGTAAAGCTTTAATCGGTGGGTTGGTTCCTGATGTTTATCTGTAGCTGGGCCCACCGTGGCTCAACTTGAGGTTTTCTTTAGCTCTGACTATCTGTGAGTCATGAGCCCTTTTCTTTGTTTCATCATGGAGTGTTAATTTGATTAGAGTGTTTTCCATAATGATACATTACATTAGTTAGACGGCCTCCATGCGAGCTGAACATTTCTTGTACTTCAACAACTGCAGAATCTAGGGCGAAGATTTGGTACCAGTAAAATGCATTTAAGCCCCCGGTGGCTTAGGTTGCTGTCCGTTCTAAGGCGATGGTTCTGTTGTTGTTGACTTTTTGTTTATCGTTACTCCCATTGTGGGAGTCTGTAATTGTTCTATGTTTTGTTGTAAGTTACTTTATGTCCATTCTAGTATTGCAATCATCTTGATGGGGAAAAGAGAGCTGATTGCTTTGCTTGGTTTGTCTTCCTGGTATCTCGTGGTGGTTGGGCGGCTCTTCCTCGCGGTGCCACGGGGTTGTCTTCATTTTGTGATTGTGGTATTTCCTAATCATACTCACTTACTATTTTTGGAATCTCTGACTTGTGAATAGGCTGCAAACACCTTACAAAAATACCCATAAATTTTACAAAATTCAATGAAAACAGCATGGAGGCCAAGAGTCAGCAAAACTTTTACAATAAGGCCACGATAAGTGTAATTTCTTCAAAACTTTCTCTTTGGAGCATACACTTACAGGATCTGGTGCAAACAGTCACTAAATAGCTCATAATAATCCACTACTTCCGGCTTATGTTGTGCATAGCCTTCATACTGTCGAAAAACAACTCGGCACATTTTCATCATTAAATTCACTGGGTATATGCGTTCAATAAATGTAATCCTGTCCCACTCATGCAGTAGAGTCTAGCAAAATTCATAATTGTTTTGATACGGCTGGTTCCCGGTTTCAATCACGTCAGCCGAGCTTGTCCCACACGTGTTCGATAGGGTTCAAGTCCAGCAACAAGCTCGGTCGTGGAAGTCTAGCGATGTTCTGTTGATTTCTGTATTCCTCGAAAATGCGAGTACAGCGAGGACTTGCAATGTCATCTCGGAGCACCATGTTCTGGCCATCTAGCGGGTCCAAGGGTGACCTAACACCAAATGCCAGGATTTCGTCCTGGTACTTTTGAGCGTTCAAAGTCCAAGCAACCACCTTTAACTGTATCAGGTGGTCGTCAGATAATGCACCACGTATCATAATGCTTCAGTAACAATTCCTTGCCCTCAAGAATCCATGTAGACCGTTTCCTTTTTGTAATACTGCAACTCTCTCTCTATGTTCTTTCAAAGGTCTGCTTACAACACTCTGAGACACGTCATGTCATCTTGTTTCATACCAGCGCTCCTAACGAAAATTTTACACATTCTGTCCTCTTTCTTCTTTGTAGATTTATCCAACAAACGCGTTTAAGGCTATTTGATGACCCAACAGCAAAAGAAATTCATTCTTGCATATCAACTCCTGGACAGTACTGTGCCGTAAGCTTGCCGTTTATGGACAGCAGTGAATGAAACTAATCGAACTTATCCTTTGGTAGTCAAAATACAAGTGTACATGTCGAATAAAACCCATAACTCATACTATTTTTCAATACTTCGAAAATCGGGATCATATAAAATATGCTTAACTTTATGGCACTAGCATATGAAGTAAATCACCATACCATATGACTTAAAATCCTAAAACTCCACTTTTGAAGGGGCCTGTCTTAATACCTTTGTACAACAGCAACCAATAGCGACAGTGTTCTTGTGTTTTGTTCAGTGCGCTTCAGTGTTTGTAAAGCTTTAATCCGTTGGCTGATGCCTGATGTTTGTCGTTGGCTGGGCCAACCGTAGCTCAACTTGAGGTTTTCTTTAGCTCTTACTATCTGTGAGTCATGAGCCTTTTTCTTTGTATCATCATAGTGTGCTAAATTGATTTGATTGTTTCTCTGTGGTGATACACTGTACTCGTATTAGTAAGGAAGCCTCCATGCGAGCTGAAAATGCTTTAACAACAACAGAATCTAGGGCGAAGATTTAGTGCTAGTGAAATGTATTTAAGCCCCCCCCCTCCCGTGGCGTAGGCTGCTGACCGTTCTAATGCGGTGGTTCAGTTGTTGTTGATATATTGCTTAATGTACTTCCCATTGTTTGTTGGAGTTCTGGGTTTGACTTTGTTTTGTTATGCATTACTTTTGTTCATTCTATTTTTGAAATCATCTTGAAGAGGAAGAGAAAGCTGGTTGCTTTTCTATTGGTGTCTTACAGACGAATTGTTACTATAAATGTTCTGTGGCTCTTCCTCACGGTGCCGTGGGATGGTCTGCAGTGCGTGATTGTGGTATTCCCTGATCATACTCACTTACATTTTTGCCCATAGTTAAATCTAAAATGTTTTATTTCGAACATTTGTATATTCATGTATATGTATATTTTCTTTTTTGAGTCAGTATATTCATGCAATTCAATGAGATAATGTCATTTGTTTATAATTTTCTGTATTTTCGTTTGGGGGATGGTATGCTTTACGTCCAGGTCAACACTATTTCAATCATGTCGGGAAGTTTATCGGTGTTCCTGTGTTTAACCAGGACTAAGCAGAGGATAAACTGTCTTGCTCAAGGAGACAACACAGCCCCCTCCTATAAGTCTCGAAGTAGCAACCCTTCCATCCATAGCATATGAGATACTAATGTGTAATGTCGTTTCACATACGGGCTTCGAAGCGAGAAAACCTGTCTTCGGTGGTTTGCAGACTACAAAGACGCTAACAAGCCTGCGCATCCGCGCAGGCTGGTCAGCGCCTTTGTTATTCGCGATATGGAAAGTATAATATCTAAACTTGCTACAAGAGAAATTCTAATCTAGTACAAGTAGCTGGGGAGACTGGTTTGAGTCTTACTTGGGCGGAAAGCCCAAAGATATATATATGCACAACTATCCAGTGGCCCGAGACCTCGAGGATATAAAAACAGTTTTCAAGCTCAACGCATAAAATGTGTCCATATCATAAATGCTAAAACAATAAATACAACAACGGACTGTTTTAAGCGAAACAAAAGCTTAAACTTTCAGTAATTTAGTTTCTTTAAGCAAGATAAATTTCATATTTCATGCTCAGTTGGGTTGAGTCTGAAAAAAAAGCAATTATTCGAGGCTTGATGTCTAGGTTTTGGTCCGAAGCTTTAGTATTTAATTTGCTAATAGTGAAAGCCTTGGCGGGGGCGTGCCTGTGTAGGGTGGTCTGAGTCCTAATCTAAGTACCAACTCTCTTTATCTGACTTGATTTCAATTATATAATCATCAAGTTTTGCCGATCGTGAAAATAAGAAAATGGAAAATTTTGCTTATATAATTCTTTCTGTTTACAAATATAATCACGTGTTCGTCTACGTTATATAAGCAAGCTTGATACCCGTGCTGCATCACTTAAGTCAGGTAGGAAGCTAGAATATGTAGCATTTTACGAATATGGATTTGTGAAGATTATACATTTTGATTTGTTTCAACTAATTGTATTTATAAAGTGGTTAAACAAAAATGTATTTTATAATTGTTTGAGCCTTGTCGCGAAAAATATGTGCAAACAAAAACACAGATCGGCGTGCGCATCCGTGCAATCTGATCAGTGCGTTTTTGTTTACTGTATAGAAAGTGGATTATATTATTGTGGCTTAATTGAGTTTTTATTGTTTGAGATTTAATATATTCATTATTCATGTATCGCCATGCATATATTTTGCCTATTATGCAATTGTCAGTCATGCATTGCAACATACCTGTTCACCCTTAAATCTCAAGTAAAATAGAAAAATGCATCCGAAAATGTTGTCTGTTCATATATTCTGCTGCACAGAGTTGATACTATTATTCAATTCGATTAATATAAGTATAGAGGCAATCAGTGTGAACCAAAATCAGACTGTGCCGGAGCTACACTGTTTGTCGAAGAGGCTTCTAAAACATTTCATCAGACAACAAAGTTAACGAGTTTTGTTGTGATTGGTGCTTATCATTGTCGCCAGAGGCTACGTGTATCACTGTGCATATATTTTACATACTATCCAATTGTGGTGCATGTATAGCAACATATAAACATGCCAATACTCTTGTTATGGTGAGCCTCAACCACTTGTTTCATTTATCGTTTATCGTTAATATGAGAATAAACTTTAGACTAAATTTTACCAACATTTAAAATGGTTTATCAACTCATATCAATGATTAAGAATGTGTATTACCCAAGGTTTGTGCGTCTCCGTCGAAATGGCGCAGACTCAGAAACACCTGTAGGGCGCTGGACAGCAGCCATCTTGGATACAAAAAGTCGTCTCTGAATTATACATCTCATTGATATCTCTATGGATGCGTTCCTAAAATGAAGTCTGATTGTCTTATTTTGTACATATTTTAAGCTTACAGTCTGTTTGACCAACTATGACCACTATTATTTAGTTGTCTAACCTACTGTCGGTTATAGAGGTATATTTTACCTATGCCAGGTTACCAAGCTAGCTTTACTTCTTTATCTTTACATTTTGCAGGTTGTTAAATTTCAGCCAGAAATTTAACATGCTCTTTTAAGACTTCCACAACACACAGTCTTGTCATAAATTCACAGCACATCTAGAATTATCCAGATACGGCTTAAATTGGAAAGCATTTAAGAATTTCTGTTTCTATACATAGCATTGCAAAATGCAGAAAATTATAATTTGGGCCGCGACGCGACAAAACTTGTCTAAATTGCATGTGGTTTATGACGAAGCGAGACTCAAACCAGTCTTCATAGCTCCAGAGACTAGGTAGAATGTTGAAATTTCGCTTGTTATAAGCATGTTTTCCAGTTTTGGAAAAATGACAATTTACACTTTTTGAAGACAATACAGCCTATCTATCTTCGAAAGTCTAATGGTTTAAGATGTATGAAAATAACCAATAAGTTATTAACTTTCCATATCACAAATGGAAAAGAAAAAAAGCTTGCAGAATATATTTCTATGGCAACGAAAAGGGGCTATCTCTTTCATATTTTGGTAGCTTAAATTGACAAATTTCTATCCAAATTATCTTTTTACAGCAAAGGTGAGATTAAAGGTGTCAGCATAAGGAATATACACTAATGCTTTGTGTCTTCAATGAAAAAAAAAGAGTAAAAAAAGTCAAATGTTTCTATATCCGGTATAAATGGCAACCAAAGTAGCTAATCAATAGCAAAATTGGAAAAATTAATTCATGGAATAAAATGACGAACAAACACAGATGTGCAGACATTGGTTAATACAGCATAAAAAGCACCGATACAAATGTTAGTTTCAATGGCAACATGAATGTTGCCACTGGCCTGAAATCGCACTTTTTGCTCATTTTTAAATGATAGTTGTTGACTGAGACAGAAGTAGAACAAGGAATGAATATGATTTTAGGAATATTCACTGATGCAATATTTCTTTCATGAAAAAATAAAAATGCTCAAATATTTCATTTCTTGTAACCATGGCAACCAAAATGGGTGGGACAACCAGGTGTGAAAAAAAACCTATTCTTAGGCATTTTGAACTACTACAGCCGTTTCCCCAGTCTACATAGAGACATATACATATAATGATATTTTCGAAATGGTATTCAGCTTTCATAAAATGCATTAGCATGCGTAGAGTTCTACCACCTTCTGGTCGTAACCATGGAAACAATTAGAGTGTTATCGCAAAATGTAGATTCAATTAATTGCATCTTAAAGTGGTTAAAATTTTCAGATGGATATAATGCAAGTTTCAATATATTTAAAAGATTGTTTATCCAAAAGATAGTTTTGTTGAGACATATTAACATTATCAATATAACTTAAGCAAAATTGATAAGTTACCAAGAATATTTTAGTGATTTTTAAGCAAGTATTCCCAATAGAGGATGACATATTTGCATACAGCCAATACTTAATAGGGGCCTTCAGGTTTTATAAACTGTAAAAACATGTCTGGGGTTTACCTCCGTCTTGCCGTTCCCATGGAAACAAGCACATACCTGTTATAAAATGGCTATTAAATAAATTGTGTCTTTAAGCAGTTAAAAATTATGGATGGTTATAATGCAAGTTTCAATGTGTGAATAAAAATTAGTTGAGTTGAAACATATTAACATTATCAATATAAACAAAATCGTTATGTTTTATTTGGTAACAATTATAGACGTTAAAAGTGGGTAGGGTAACCAGATATATAACAAACAAACGTTTTTTGTCATTTTAAGCTAGTATTCCCAATAGTGGTGACGTTGATAACATATTTGCATACAACTAATACTTGATAGGGATTTCCTGTTTCCTTAATTGAAAAACATGCGTTGACCTCCTTCTTGTCCTTACTTTGGAAACATTAAGAGTACTGTCACGTTATGGAAGTTAAATTAATTGCGTCTCAAAGTGGTTTAAAATGTTCCAGCTTGTTAGAATAAGACTTCAATGTGCTTCAAGGATTGTTGATTTGATACATATCGAAATTATCAATTCGATAAGCAAACTTTATAAGTTAAGTATTCATTTTGTAACAATTATAGATCTTTTAAGTGGGTGAGATAACCACATACGTAACAAAAAACTTATTTAGTAACTTTTAGCAAATATCCCAAATAGTGGTGACAATGTTGACATATTTTCAGAATGCCAATACTTAATGGGAGCTTTTTGATTTTATAAACTCTAAAAATATGTGTGAGTGTTTACTTTCTTCTGGCTGTAACCAAGGTAACAAGCATATGCCTGTTGTAAAGTGGAAATGGAAATTGATTGTTTGTTGAATTTTTTCCATCTAATGCAACTTTTGGATAAATCAATTTAAAAGGAGTTTATGACTTTGAAGGGCTGTCCTCTTGGCTCTCGTTTGTGGTGTCTACTGTGAGTTTGTCACTTTCGAATTGGTATCCTGGGTCAGTTGTGGTACTTGATTGTATCGATTCCTGATCTTTGCACCCTTACTTACTTTGAAGCCAAAACATATTTTTTCTTCATGGTACAGTCAATGTTTCCATGGTTTTGACCAGAAAGAGGTAGACCCCACGCATGTTCTTTTATTTTTTGAAAGCTGAATACCATTTAGAACTTATCAATATCTGAATGCGCCTCTTAGTTGGCGGTGAAAATAACTGTAGCAGTTCAAAATGCTTAAAAAGGGTGTTCCATACTTGGTTACCTCACTCACCTTTGGTAGTTTGGTATGACATTTTTGGCCATTTTAGGCGAAATTCTTCTTTGTTGGTTACCATGGTAACGAGCAATAAAATAAGAGAAATGAACATAGATTAATTTTTGGGGGTGATTGTGGAAGCATCCCGAAAAATTAAGCAAAATTAGGTTTGTTAATCTAAAATGTTTATGATTTTTTAATCTTCTTTGCTTAAGGAGAAATTTACTTGAAAGTAAGTAAGGGTGCAAAGATGAGGAATCGATACAATCAAGTACCACACCTGACCCAGGATACAAATGGAAAAGTGACAAAATCACAGTTAGAAATTTACTTTGAAGTAAGTAAGGGTGCAAAGATACGGAATCGATACAATCAAGTACCACACCTGACCCAGGATACAAATGGGAAAGTGACAAACTCACAGTAAGACACCACAAACGAGAGTCAAAAGGTCAGCCCCTTCCAAGCAGGTGACCACAAAGCACATATACACAGACGCACAAAAAGGCATAGCAAACACAAGACAGAAAAAAACATAAAATATCCACAAAAGAAATACCGCCTTGGAACGGTCAACAACAACATGGATGGTTTGGTTGCCATGGTAATCTATATTTAAACAATTGCATCATTTTTAATTTTTCGTTTTTGTTAAACAAACGTGGTCTTGCCAGAATGTGTATACATTATAAATATTTTTGTTTGCACTAGAAAGATGATTTGCTTTGAGATTGCAGTATTTTCGTAGAATTTCTGATGATCAGGTATTTCCGTTGCCATGGAAACAAACATTATAAACATTTTGAGATTTTTTTATTCGTGACATTTGTAAATCATACATGGGTTATTTAGGCACTATATATATCGTTCATAAATGGCAGAAACTAGCTAGTCTGACCCAGGAAATATGTACACTCTAGTTTTAGTTCTTTGGTGCAGTCTTTGCTTCCGAAGGATGCCCTTTTAAGAACATATTTGCTGTAAATAGGTATTTAGGTTTAAAAATGGTCAATTTTAAGTGTTCTGAAAATTGATTTCTATGGTGACTCGTATGTTGCTAGGCAACATAATACAGATGGCATATTTCATAATATTTTGAAAAGATCCCTACAACTAATGTGGTCCTCTAAATAGAGCTAGTAGTTAATGTAATCAAAATAAATTTCATATCTCAAAAGCCAGTCTGAAAAGTGTCACTGTCACATTACTCCTAGGGCAAATCTCATTTTTTGTAATATTTCTTTGCCATAGAGTAAAACATTTTTCCTTTTGTCATTGTAACTCTAATCTGGAGTTTTTTTTTTAAACTATTATTTTTTATATTTGTACAACATATGTGGATTATCTAAAATATGTCGAAAATTATTCATATTCTGTCATGCTGGAAGATAATAATTTGCTTTGAATATGCCCGTTTTGTTGAATATGCCATTTTTGCGAAATCGCTGATGGTATGATGTTTTGGTTGCCATGGTAACATGAATTGTGATTATTTGTTTGTTAATTTGATTTTAGTGTTAATAATCGGTTGCTGGTTACATAATATGTGCAAACATAGTCAATTTGATCCTTTGTTTAAGGGAGATATTTTGATGTTAATATGTTATTGTTAAATCACTGAGTAGCTGATGGTTTTGTTGCCATGGTAATCTATATTCAAATAATCGCATTATTTTTAATTTTTGTTTTGTTAAACAGGGGTGGAATTGTAAGAATGTGTATACATTATGCATATTTATGTTTGCAGAAGCATGATAGTTTGCTTTGAAATTGCAGTATTTTGTAAAATCTCTGACAGTCAGGTAGTTCTGTTGCCATGAAAACAAAAATTATAAACATTATGAGTTTTTTATTCGTAGCATTTGTATTAGATAGATGTTGTTTTGTCTTCTCGCCTCCACCAATGCATTCTCCGTGTTCCCTGCCGTTCCGTACTGCTGCTATAATGGAATACGGAGTCAATGCGTGGTCCATTTTAGCAACAGTGTGGATCAAAATTAACACAACATATAGAATACACCAATACACCGCCTATTTCACTGTATTTGCTTTATCCTCATACGTCATGTTTGTATGACGACTTGCAAGTAATAAAGAGTATGTTCTGTTCTGTTCTGTAAATCAGACATTGATTGGTTAGGCACTATATAATTCGTTCATATACACCTTTGCTGTAAAGAGATATTTAGATTTGAAAATGGTCAATTTTAGTGTTCTGAAAATTGCGTTCCATGGTGACACATTTGTTGCTAGGCAACGCAATACAGATGACATATTAAATTTTTCGGTAAAATTTTGAATAAAACTTATGTAGTCCTCTAAATAGAGCTAGTAGTAAATGTAATCAACATAAATTTCATATCACAAAAGCCAGCCTTAAAAATATCAATTTCACATTTTTCCTTGGGCAATTCTCCTCCAATTTCCAAGAAATATTGATATCCGGTTCCCATGGCAACCTCTGTCAGAAGAAGGAAATGCTTTGGATAGCTTTGGATAACAAATAATTGTGAACATTTTCTAAAAGGGCAATAATTTAAGTTAAAATAAAGAAGCTCGCTGAAGATTACAACCGTTTTAGCTCGATATTTAGGACTAGTATTATTCTTTTATCTGTTTCGAAAATTGATCAAATGCTGAAAACATCCATATGATATTATGATAAAATATGCATCGTGACATATCCTTTTTATTCCATAGATGGATAGCCCATGCATAAAACAAACTGTATGCAAAGTATTGAACAGATTTCAACATGGGAAGTATTTAGTAGCATATGTCTTTAATATTGACTTAATCTAGTCAAAGAGACATTGCATTTTGGTGCTTATCAAAGGTCAAGCTTCTATCCGGTTCCAAATTCAGAAAGAAAATGAAAGTATCTATTATGCCACCCTTGTCAACATACGCACAAAATATTTCGTAATGTACATGGTACCCACATCAGTAGGTGGTATAAAATAGAAACACTGTAATATAGGTTTTGACATGTGTTAAAAGGCGGATTGAGCTAATACTGTGTGAATTACAAATACTGCAAATGCTAAAATCAAATAGTGAATCGTGATTATACACAATAGTTCGTCACATTGTTATATGGGTCAATTCGTATACACGTAACTGTAATTGGGCTTGGAAGCGAGAAACCCTGTCATCGAGGTTTCCGACCAAGTATGACTCAACCCATCCTGTTCAGCTACAGAGACTAGCCAAAATATTAGATTTTGATGCATGTAGCAATATTCGTTACCTTACTTAATACCAAAGAGCGAATAACAAAGGCGCAAACCAGACTGCGCGGATGCAAAGGCTGGTATTTGCCTTTGTTCTTCGCGTGTAATACAGTGACGGGGCTTATAATTATGATATCTGCATAAATGTAATGCATTTCAAAATAATAAAAAATATATAAGATTGGGTTGTTATGGAATTTTTTGTTATGTTTTTCAGCTTGAACTCGGAATGGATTATAATTCCTTGCGGCTGCAGGATTTGCAAATGCCAAGAATCTTCTCTACGGATACAAAGAACCTCCCAATGGCCGACGGTTTCGGAGACAACAAGAAATCGGACAAAACCGCCGACAGTATGTTATTTTATCTATTCAAGTCAGGCCATCTAACCCCTGTTAGATAATGATGCTATCTTCCATTCTGTTCAATATGATCGAGAGTGTTTTTTTTGTTTTTTTTAAATAACCTTCAAAAGTTTTTTTTTAAAAATCACTTGAAGCAGTTTTTTTTTGTTTGCATCCGTTCAAAAGTAACGTGTTTGATTCAAAGTGTTTTCTGTGGGTTTTTTTTTGTTTGTTGTTTCTTTTGTTCATCTTTATATTATGGAGTTATCGTAATTTTATGGTCATGTGTATAATTCCATCTGTAATTAATACAATTCTGTACAAATGGTCTAGATATGTGTACGCAAGACAATTGAAGATCTGAAAATAGGTTACTTTTTAATTGGAATCAGTTATATTTTTGAGATTGCAATTTTGACCCTGGGCTACATAATTTCAGACATAACCTAAATGCGTTACTTTCTGCGGCCTCATTTTGAAAAGGCACGATTTTAACTTATTGATGTGATTGATAACTTTAACTTATAGATGTTATGTCCCTGACTGATATAATATATAGGGTTTGCGTGATATAAATTACTTATTTTATTGTTCAAGTGTTTATTTTCACCACATTGTTGTTTGTTTATCAAACCAACTAGTACAGGCCCAGTTAAGATGCTGCCCCTTACAATAACTAGAGGAGTATCGTTTCTATACAGTAATACTAGATACTCTGTTTTCCGGATGTTGCAATCTTAATACAGACGAATAAAAGCACAACTTTTTTAAGAGACAAATATAGACTTCAGTGTATTAAAAGTAAGTAAGGTTGCAAAGATCAGGAATCGATACAATCAAGTACCACACCTGACCAAGGATACCAATGGGAAAGTGACAAACTCACAGAAGACACCACAAACGAGAGCCAAGAGGTCAGCCCTTTCCCAGCAGGTAAAGCCATCATAACATTCTATAACTAATTGTTAGGAATACGTTTTCTAAAATGCCCAGAGTTTGGCTTTCTTAGCGGAATAGTCCACGAGTTGGTAGGTTTTACCTGTGAACAAACAAGTCACTATCATATCAACTCTGTAATATGGTATTCGTTCAATTTCAGCGGATCAAAAATCAGGTCTACCGTGTCAACAAGATGGTAATTTTATGATATTTTTTCTTATTCATATCTTTGCATATAATACCAGCTTATTAACCCAATAATGCATAATGGAATTTCCCACGCTTATCAATTGGACCAGTCTTTAAATAGAATATTCTACAAGCATCGCTGTTCTCCGGTTGAAAAATCCTGATGTTAACCTCAAAAGAATGCATCAATTGTATATTGTAACATACTAATTTCGCTGATGCGTTTATATTGTGACTGTATCAAATTGAGGACTGCAATATTGAAGTTTGGATGCTCCCAGTAAAAACTAGATTAATAAAATGCTCACCTGCCCATCTTGAGGCTGACCAGTTACCCAAGTCAGTATTGTCCGACATATTAACCAATAGTTTGCATACAGAAGCTCTTAACAGGATACTATACCGTCTTTTTCTGACAAAAGCAATAATGCATGCTGGAAATGTTCATTAAGTATCCTCATCTTCTTACTGGTGTAGAAAGGGATGAGTATGTCGACGCTGTTGAGAGGCTTAATGTAAGTTGTATGGAATTCAAGAAAATGGTGTCAATGGTATTGATAATGCCAGTTATAGTTATATCAAAAGACCAATTTACCAAGCCAAGATATGGCTTCAAGCAGACCATACAAATATTAATCTAGAAATTGAACTAACTGAAACAATTGGCTGGCAAGAAGGTACAAATGAAGTAGAAGTTGTTTGGAAGCGCTTGCCAGCTATCCAATACGCA
The DNA here is from genome assembly GCA_964019695.1 of Loripinus fragilis. Classification (NCBI taxonomy): domain Eukaryota; kingdom Metazoa; phylum Mollusca; class Bivalvia; order Lucinida; family Lucinidae; genus Loripinus; species Loripinus fragilis. The sequence continues at coordinate 96,323,748 of OZ026526.1, read as the reverse complement.
TTCAACAAATTAGCAGTGGATGCAAAATAAAACGCATGTCAGTGAGATGCAAATATACGACAGCATCTCATTGACTGCGCGGATCCTACATATGCTGCTTAAAATAGATCCGCTAAAGAACCATTTTGAAATAATTCACCGAGTTCACTTTCAACAGCGAATTATTACTCAGCAACACAACACACAAACGAGATGATCTACTTTGATTGTTATATATACTCAGAAAAAAACAATTAAAGGATATTTAGACTGAGATCTATCTCTAACATTCAATATAATAAAAACTAAACTAATTGTGCATGTATTTCATAGTTCCAGAAATCTGCCATCAAAATGGATGCTGATTCAACCACGCTTCAAGGGTTTAAGTACAGTAAAAATCCAAATAGTGCATCCCTCTACACTGAAAAGTCACAAACGTTCAATAATGATTGAAGCCCATTTCTATCGTTTGTATTCCATAATGACTGGCTCTAAAATCATTGCTGGATCTCCCTTAAATGTATGGCACCTACTTGTGTAGTTGTTGCCTGTGTTTTACTGTCAATTTGTTGTCATAATGGCTCGGGTATGCCATATCTGTGCATTTTAACTGAAGAAGTTGTCCCATTATAATGGGCAATATCTGATAAATGGGTGTGAAAACTTGTCTGTGGTTGGAATAAGAACATAAGCAATGACCAGGTAAAGGTTGCAGCAAACAATATAAGCGCTAAATTTATTGCTTGAGAACTTAAAGTAGAGAGGGTTGGTATATTTGGTGCGATACTGTATCATAACCAAAGACCCGTAAATTTAAGTTTGCATTTTGCTGAATTGCACAGTGGTAGTTCTATGAGATACAATATTACTTTTGTTTGAATTTTGTTTAAAATGTTAAAAAGTCAAACTTATTTATTATTTTTCAATTGTTTTTGTGAGTAATGACCAAAAAGTAAGCGAGTATGACCAGGAATACCGCAATCAAACACTGAAAACCAACCAACGGCACCATAAGAAAAGAGATACATAACACTTACCGCTACAATATAGCAGAAAGACAATAAAATAAAAGCAACCAACCCTCTCTGTCTTAACAAGAATAGATGATTGGCAAAATAGAAAGGAGACTAAAGTACTGCATAACACAACAAGGACCAATCAAAAAACTCCTACTAACAATGGGATGAAGCAATAAAATCAATGACTCAACAACACAACCACATCCTTGGAACAGACAGCAGCCAAAGCCACGGGGGGTTTACATGTATATGCATTTCGTCGCCCCTAGATTATGTTGTTGTTAAACCACAAAAATTGTTTAGCTTGCATGAAGGCTGTTTAAATTATGCAATGCCTTATCACAGAGAAGCAGTCTTATCAAATTAAATTACTATGATGAAACAAAGAAAATGGCTTACGAATCACAGATAGTCAGAGCTAAAGAAAAACTCAAGTTAAGCTACGGTGGGCCCAGCCAAATTTAATCATCAGGCACCAACCCACCGATAAAGGTTTTAGGTCAGGCTCTTCATTGAGTCTGATGCCTGATCATCCATCATGCAATTAAAGAGGAAAACATTGCTATAAACCAAGATGGAATTTACAACCAGGCAAAATGCAGCTGTAGAAAACAAATAAATAAAACAGCTTCTTTATGCAATGCTTACTTAATCATACTTAAGCCTTGTCAAAAGAAACATCTGTTTTGTGGGTATTCTGACCAGTTATGAACCAAATTTGCCTGCTCAGCTACAGAGCTTAGCTAGAGTCTGGAAGATTAGAAGCTAATCAGTGTTCAGCATAAATGATGGTTGTGAAAAATGATCTGTGCTTAAGCTGTCATTATATGTTAAAACAGATGTTCTCTTAACATGGCATAATAGGAAGCCCAATAGGCTTTTTGCTGGTAGTTTACAATTGGATGCATAATTTATATTCCCTTAAGTGAAGATATTTGCTGCACTTATACTTTATACTCACATATGTTGCCTTTAAATAGATACGTTGGGTATGATGATTACAAAAATATAGCTATATTTCATGCATTTTACACAAACTGTGCACTTAAAGTCCTTTAATCCTGACCTGGCCTGTAGTTATACTATCAGTATTACTATGTATTGCTTAAATTTGCTTCTAAACCATTCACATGCAGCGTTATTTTATAATTTTGTATTGTTGGATTGTTATGATGCTGATAAAAATGCAGCATTAACATTACAAACTTTGAATTGCGAAATCCGCATTTAATGACCTTTAACCTTGCATGAGCATATGCTACGTTCTTGTCTAGGTTATGGGTTAAATGCAACATGTATCTTAAGTACATCCTGGATAGTTTCAATGAATTAAATCGGGTATCGTATGGTCAGAAGATGACATAAAAAAGAGTGTTGGTCTTTTTTCGTATTATTTAGCACCCAGTTGACCTGTGACCTAATTCTAAGACCCAGGGACATTTCTGCACTTGGAATATATCCCTATCGGTTTTAAGCATCGATGCCAGCTTCTACTCAATTGTGTCATCAAAAGTGAAAATAAGAGTAAGAAAGGTGGCAAAGATCAGGAATCGATACAATCAAGTACCACACCTGACATGGGATACCACATGGGAAAGTAACAAAAACCCAATAATACATCACAAACAAGAGCCAAGTGTACAGTTCTTTCCCAGCAGACAAGTTAGCAATGAACAGACGCGAAAGCATGAAAATCACAAGACCTAAATAACACAAATGTTCCATGGAAGAAGTACCGCCATGGAACGGTATAAAGTAAGAAAAAGGGCAAAGATTAGAATCGATACAATCAAGCAGCACACCTGACCCAGGATATCAATAAGCCTCTTTTGTTTAAATGGGCAGCCAACTATAATTTGATAAGGGAAACATCAGGTTTTCCTCTTGGCTTCAGCTTACTTTATTGTCTGGTTACCATAGGCCTAGCTCCCATTACGCAGTTACGCACGTGTATATTGAAAATGGTCCATTCAATGGAATCACCTAATGTGAAAATAGGGTTTTTCATACTGCTCTTAAAGGACAGAATTCGCTTCTTCTGCTGTTAACATAACTGATATAAAATAATGCACCAAATAAAAGTTGCTCTCTTTGATTTTGCGTTTGGTGGCTTAGGCTGCTGTCCATTCTAAGGCGGTGGTTCTGTTGTTGTTGACTTGTCGTTGATTGTTACTCCCTTTGAGGAATTCTGTAATTGTTCTATGTTTTGTTATACGTTTCTAAATGTCCCTCCTAGTTTTGCATTCATCTTGATGGGGAAGAGAGAGATGGTTGCTTTGCTTAGTATGTCTTCCTGGTGTCTCGTGATTGTTGTGTGGCTCTTCCTCGCGGTGTAAGGGGTTTGTCTGCCGTTTGTGATTGTGGTATTTCCTGATCATACTCACTTACTATTTTAGACGGGAAAATAACAGTCAATTAGACCTTAAATGTTTAAATCACCCAAAGATATTGAACAAATCTTGAAATGCAAATCGAGCAACAGAAATGCATGAAACAGTTTTACCTAGTTTCTCTCATTTTGGTAATGGACAGGATTGATAAGGCAACTCTATTTACTTGCTTGTCAATGAGCACTTTCATTTGTTAGTTTATATTAATTGAACTAGTTAATGTAGATAATATCAGCGTATTGTTAAAACTAAATCCATTTTACTGCTAAAAAATACAAATAGAACTTGTGAACACATGTGTCTGGTTAGGGATCAATTAATATCTCTTATTATAGAAGGTGATATTGTTTTATCACATAACGTCACAACTGGAAGTAATTTTGTTTGTTTGTTTTGTTTGTTTAATTTCATTTTTACGTCCCATCAGCAATCGTTCAGTTAGAAAGGGACGGGTCTTCCTGGGTTGAACCAGTACTTAGCTAGAATTAATGTTCCTGCTCAAGGACACAACGCAGTGACGCCAATGAGGCTCAGTCCCGCGGCCCCTTGGTCTCGAGTCAGGCACTCTACCACTGCGCTCCCGCTGGAAGTAATTATATAGCGTAAATTAGTATATCAATCCTGGTCCAGGTGTGGTACTTGATTGTATCGATTTCTGATACTTGCCGCCTTTCTTACTTTGAGACTTCCTGCTTTCTCCATTTACTTGCATGAGCCCTCTATAAGTTATAAATGTCCATAACTACTTTATAAGTGGACAAAAACAAAGTGTGGGTATTAATTTACTTAATCGAACCGTAAAGAAAATTTTGAGAGTAAAATGATCAGCATTTACTGAATTTTTAGTTTTCATCACTCTAGCTCCTGTGGTTTCAGTTTTGCAAGACGACACATTAAGCAACGGTATTACTAATATGACGTCAAAGCGCATAAAATATATTATGCTTCAAAATAGCATATAATAGAAAGAAAATTAGTCTTTATCATAAGTATGACATTTATTCAATCTCTATACAATAATTCACAATATACGACAAGCATTCGTACCATGTACCTATATTTTACAATAATAGACAACAGTCGGTGCAAAACCGTAGATTATATCCTACCTTTCCTACCAAGTACCATTTATATATACACATCAAAGTAAGAAATGTGATAAAGATCAGGAATCGATACAATCACGTTCCACACATGAACCAGGATACCACATGGGAAAGTGACAAAAGCACATTCAAACATCATAAACAAGAGCCAAGAGATCAGGTTTTTCCCAGCAAGTGACCACAAGGCAGCTATGAACAGACGAGAAATCATGCCAAACACAAGAGATAAATACCACAAATGATCCACAAAAGAAGTACCGCCAAGTCTAGTTTAGTTTCATAATGCATGAACCAACTTTGAATATTTGAATGACATTTTATGGGACTATGGGATCCAACTGACTGCCTCAAGATAAAAAAAAGCTGCACTGAAAGTAAGAAAAATGGCAAAGATCAGGAATCGATACAATCAAGTACCTGACCCAGAATACTACATGGGAAAGCAACAATAGTACAATAAATACCAACAACATGAGTCAAGAGGTCAGCCCGTTCCCAGTAGGAGACCACACGACAGTAATGAACAGACATGCAAGAATGAGAAATACAAGACACAAAAACATAAATGATCCACAAAAGAAGTACCACCTTGGATCGGTCAGTAAAAATATTTTACTGGAGGGCTTAAACCGGTTTCACGGTGCCAACTTCAAAAAAATCTTGAAAATCGGATCCTTTAGAAATAGAGAGAATCTATGATATAAGAGAACAGCAAACCCTGCAATTCTCGCTGCACATAACAGAAATAAAGACATTCTTTTGCACCCTACATTGTATACCCCAAACGTAAGTTAGGGGGCATAATATTATACCATTCGCAGTCCGTATGTCCCTCTGTCCATCAGTCCGTATGTTAACCGGTCCTTCAGTAATCACTTTGGTTTCCTATCTATATTTTATAATGTCTGACGGATTTTCTTAAACTTTAGCTGGAACATTGATATCGGGGATGAGAGAAGTGTGATTGTAGATGGGCAAATTCCGTAAGCTATACCAAGTTTCAGAATTCATATTATCAAATATTTGATTTTGGGTGAATATCTAATGTATATGTATAACTTAACCTAGAATGTTAATTGAGAAATAGATCAGCTCCTAGAGCTGATCTATTTCGATTCTAACACACAATAAACGAAGAAAACACATTTGAAGTTTTCAGCATCTTCCAACCTCCGCCATTGCACTGAGGCAATGCCGCCAATACCCGGATCGTGTCACATACGTTTACATATGTTTGTAACGTCTTTTAAACGTGAAAACGACGTTACACCGTCTAACGCCATGTCTGACATCATTTAGCAGTAACAAATGACGTCAGCGAGAGCGCGTTTTTCATGCGTTTTGAAAACTGTGAATTATTGTTTGATATATCACGTGTTTTAGCATTGACTCTATAGGCGATGAGTGTAAGAATATCTGGTATACTGCTAGTATGTTATGACCTTTTCTAAGTAAGTAACTTTCAAAGTCTTCTTTTGGGGTCTAAAGCAAGTAAACAAAATTAATCATTATAACTTTAAGATATATTGTAATCTTTTGATGTGGGTTTCAACATAATAAGTCTCTATCATTATGATGGACATCAAAAATGATTATTTTAATCTTCCTGTTCATAATCATTTTCAACCTGCAGTTTAAAAAATTATACTATTATACGTCCTTCAACTGTTGTAAATATATCTTTCTTCCTAATTATATTTTAGATATGTTTCTGCTGGCGAGGTATCACGCAGCGTATGCGATGATTTTAATGTTTCCATATTTCGTTATGAAATAAATATGTCATTGTTTCTGGAGAGAGATATGAGGTCAGTTTTAACTAAAATTTCATAACATTGCATTTTTCTTATGATATACATTTCATTGCAGGAGGCGCAAAACCTAGCCTGCTAGATGGTAAATATCATAACAGCTCTGCTTATCTCTAGTCTAGTTTAATCAAATAACAGCTGGTCTTCCACCCAAATAGTCATACTAACATTTGATATGATAATTACAATAGTTTAGTTATATATTGACGGTAAAACACCGAAAGAACATTACATATTTTTATGTTCTCTTTTTGTTATTTATGAAAAATAAACTACAACAATATATCACTTTTTTGACCAATTGTTGCCAGCAATCTATAAATGGCAAATAAATGTTTTTTCCTTTGATGCTACGTTTGCACATGGATTCCTGATTTATTTTTTAACCGTGAGTCATCTAGTTAATGATAAAATATTTTATAAACTCTAATTTATTTAGATATTTGCATATAATCATATGCATACACTGACAATATGTACAGGATCTGACAGTAGGGTTTAAGCTTATATGTAAGCAATTGAATAAACTACATATGTTAATAGTACATGCAAAAAATTATCAACTAGCGCTTGAAGGATAATAAAAAACACGAGAGAGGGGGAGAAAGAGAAAGAGAGAGACAGAGAGAGAGAGAGTTTTGTAGCTGTTTATTTATCAGCAGAAAAGTGAGCGTAACTTATTATTATAGTGAGCGTATGCTTATTAGTATTCCATGCCAGACGGAATGTGTGGAAAACAGGGAATTGGTCTCTACTAGCAGAATTTAGGGACGTACAATTAAAAATCTATATAGCAGGTTGTATTGCTGGTTATGGCTCTTGTACGACAACAGAACTTTCTGGGTTGTTAACCTCGTGTCTTACAGCTGTTGAGGGACGTGTTGTCAAGTACTGTGAAAGGGTAAAAACCTATTTGATCCATTAAAAATTCGGGTGAAATTTTAGATGAACTAGAGATTTCAATGCGACCAGTTTCTCTACTTATGATTTTTCTACTCTTTACACTACTTTACCTTATAATTTAATTAAATATAAACTTATTGATCTTATTGAAAGAACCTTCCAGAGAGAAGGCTCTCCTTACTTTGCATGTAATGACAGAAATGCATTTTTTGCTTTAGAAAAACCTAAAAAACATCATGCATGGTCATGTTTAAATGTATGTGATGCGCTGACCTTTTGTTGGACAACATTTTATTCGATTTAGCACCAAGCTGTATAGACAAGTAGTTGAGATCCCTATGGGCACTAATTGTGCTCCCCTGGTTGCCGATTTATTCCTGTTTTGTTATGAGAGGGTCTTTATTATGTCTCTTACTGATGATAAGCAGGCTGATGTTATTGATGCGTTTAACACTACTTCTAGATATTTGGACAATATTTTAAATATTACTAATGTTTATTTTGACAATATGTTAAGTCAAATATACCCTTCAGAGCTCCAACTCAATAAAGCCAATACCTCTGATACCGAAGCCGCATTTTTAGACTTGCATTTGTCAATTTCTAATGATATTGTTTCTACCAAAATTTATGATAAACGTGACGACTTTGATTTTGAAATTGTCAATTTCCCATTTTGAGATGGTAATCTTCCTCGCTCTACATCCTATAGAGTCTATATATCTCAACTGATTCGATTTGCTAGAGCATCTAGCCATGTTGCTGAATTCAACACTCGCAATAAATTGTTAACTCAAAAACTTCATAAACCAGGCTATTGGTATCATAAACTTTGAAAACCTTTTCTTAATTTCATAGACGAAACTATGATTTTATATCTAAATTCCATATTGGACTTAAATCTCTCTTGCGCCTAAGACTTTCGGAAACCTGAATTCTATGGTAACTTGGTGTATAAATTGAAGAAGATCGTGGCTCTAATAATTTTTCAGCGAAGTTCATTAAAATTATTTCCCATTATAAAAAGATTGGCTATAACATTAGTGTATTGCAACAGACTGCATGCTTGGTGGTCAACCCAATCACGGTTGGCAACTTTGCTTTCCTCTTTAATTGCACACCGGTGGGTCGGATTTCAAACTCTATGACGGCTCTGACTTAAAGACTTATCTATTGATGAGATGGTAAGGACCTGATACTTTGGCTGTTTGTCGGGCCCACCAGGATTTACCTGTTGGATTTCTTTTGCTCCAGTATTCAGTTTTTTTACTGTTGAGTCCTTATCTTTGCTTCATCTCCTTGTTATATCTTGATTTGTGTGTTCTGGGAGATGATGCATTGATAAGTTAGGGGTATTTCAGCAAATCAAATATCTATGTGTCTTGATCCATATCTGAATTAAGGGTGAGGTTGGCACCGTTAAACCGGTTTAAGCCCTCAAGAAAATATTTTACTGACCGTTACAAAGCGGTACTTCTTTTGTGGATCTTTTATGTGTTTTTTTTCTGTCTTGCGCTTGCTATGTCTTTGTGAGCGTCTGTTTATATGTGACTTGTGGTCACCTGCTGGGAAAGGGTTGACCTCTTGGCTCTCGTTTGTGGTGTCCAACTGTGAGTTTGTCACTTTCCCATTGGTATCCTGGGTCAGGTGTGGTACTTGATTGTGTCGATTCCTGATCTATGCACCCTAACTTACTTTGATTGTATCGATTGCTGATCTTTGTTTTCTTCTTCATTTGCCCTGTTGTAGAATTGTTTATAAACCAAAACTATCTTCACTTATATCAGCTCTGAGTTTGTCCGATATCTTTTAGAAAATGCCTATTAACATCGTTAATAATCTTACTTAGCAATTGCAAGAATGTATTAAATCACTTAATTTCAAGTAAAACTTTTTTAAAACCAATAAGTTGTAAGCGAAAGCAAAGAGAGGTCGATGTAGTTCTTCATTGAGAAAATGAAAATTGATACATTTGGTATCATAATAATCTTGCTCATAAACTTAGATAAAACTACTGCATATGGACGATAAGTTGAAAATGACGTCAAAACCACAGCACATTGGTTTACTATCTTTCCAGTGCGCTAAACCAACAACAACATAATTTTACTGATGAAAGAACAATTGAAAATGTTTACCCATTCATACCAATGGACGAGGTTAACTTAACAAAAAACTTACCCTGACGTCAATTTTTAAAATAATCTTCTGACTTCATTATGCCAGTTCAATTCCCATCATAGTGTTTGGTATCAAAATAATTTACTTATTAGTAAGTCATCAGAAGCTAAAATGGATAAATCTGACTTTAATTCTGTCACTTTCCCATGTGGTGTCCTGGGTCAGGTGTGGTATTTGATTGTATCGATTCCTGATCTTTGCAATGTGCTAGAAGTAAATCATTTCATTATTGTGCATCAATTCATTTACGCAGGTATATGAACCCCTATGCCAGCTGCTATATTTGTCTGCCTGAACAGCTTGCACTTACACAAACATTAAACAAGTAATCGCCATTACTATTTGTGTGCAGCAATTGGTATTTTACATTAAACGGAAAGTTGTCTTAGTGCATAAGAAAAGGATTTAAAAGCAGAGCTTGCTTCATTTGTGTTCACGTGAGTGAGTAAACAGATTATTTTGGCGAATGTGGGATATGTGAATTCACCTCTGCCTGATCAGAGAAAAACTAGGAGCAATAAAACTCAGCTTTCCATGGTGCGCTGTGCCCGCTTCGCTGTACATGTGTCATGGTATATTCCACCCCATTAGACAAGTACATTGTTTCTGCAACATCTCCTACAGTTTTGAATTAAGCCTTTTTAAACTTTACAGTTGTTCTATTTATGGCCTGGAGATGTGTGTTACCAGATTTATAGTCGCTACGTCCGTGCTGTGAATTTGTCATTTCTTGTGCTCGAATGGGATACCTTGCGTATGTGCCTCATCCTACAGTGTAATACCATTTTTTTTAAACAATTCAGGTAATTTCAGAAATGATCTGATGATGTTCATTGTGTTACTGTATACTTCTCAGAATAGTTTGGTACTTTAACCACGTTGTGTATTTACTTTTCCCAAAATTGGCTGCTGTCCGTTCTAGGCTTGTGGTTCTGTTGCTGTTGCTTTATTGTTTGCTGTTGCTCCCATTGTTTGTGGAGGTTCTGTGTTTGATACTTGTTTTGGTATATACTACTTTGTGTCCTTCTGGTTTTGCATTCATTCATATTGATGGGAAGGAGCGAGCTGGTTCCTTTACTTTAACTGTCTTCCTGGTGTCTTATGGCAGTTAGTGTTCTGTGGCTCTTCCTCATGATGCCGTGGGTTGGTCTGCAGTGTATGAGTGAGGTATTTCCTGGACATACTCACTTACTTTTGTGAATACTTTCAAGTTGATACACGGAGTGTACCTTATATGCGCACCGCCTTTAGTTCTGTACCGATTGTTTTGGATCTTTTGCAAGTTTTCTTCCATGGTCTAAAATATGCGCGTGCTTCACAGTGTATTCGATTTTTCGTTACTTATCCACGATTCGAACATAGACGTGTTTCATGCTTAGATGTTATAGATTTATTAATATATGAGGCACCTCGTATTCTCATCTCCTCCTACAGTTCTATATTGATTGATTGTTTAACCATGGATTGAAAACGAGCATTTGGTTTCATATGATTCTCTGATTATCAATTTTCATGTTGTGATCTCTGAACTGCATGCTATCAATGACCGATAGCATACTATCAATGGCTATGGATAGGGTACAGTGCCTGTTTAACTCCTTCTACAATTTAAAGTTATGGCAGGTGGCCTGGAATAAATGTCAGGTATAGAGAGAATATAGCACTCTAAAACATTACACTTCCTGTGTCTAATAGGTTGAAAGTGAAAGAAAGAGGAGTATCAGTGCCTAAATTATAGAGACACATGGTGTAATTTAGACATTAATGCTTTAAAAAATAAATCAACGGATTATAAGCTGAATACGTAAATGTTGATAGTAAACAAATAATTGACCTACACAATAATGCATTTTCCCTCTACATCTACCATTTTAATTGTGTTTCATTTCAGAAGACCCCAAATTGGCTCAGCCAGATGGTAATTTTGTAACATTTTTGTCCACATTTTCAATCAAAGCTTTATGTACACCAGCTTATTTAACTATTGCTTGAAACTTATGTTTAGGGTGTGAACATGGGAACTAAATAGAAACCTACCTATAAGTAAACTAGGGAAGTATTATCGAAAATTCATATAGAAGAAATTTGCCACAATTGTAGATACATATTTTAGATGTAAACATAATGTTGATGAAAATAAAATGTAACTAATGCATAAACTCATGTTTCTGACGTAATCATGGAAACTAAATATGAAATGTAATAGGTAAACTAGAATAGCATTAGTGAAAATTCGTATGGATATTTTAAAAAAACAAAAAAACACGTGGATTTATATATCAAATGTGAGCATAAAAAGTCACATCAATATTTTCGAGAACTAATTATATATTACGATTATATATACCCTTTACAAATTTTGCATTTACCTATCCCACCGTTCAAGCCAATACTGGAAGCTGCAATACAACTGCAGAATGTCACGTGACATGTCCAATAAATGTCTGTTCACGCCACACTTCAACTCCTCTCGAGGCTCGTATATGACATTTTTTAAGATTTTGAAACAGCATGAAGTTGCATATTATTATTAAAACCTAGACTGTATAATGGCCAATGTACCAGTTGGTTACTTAACTCCTCAATTGGTTCCGCAACAATGCAGCTGCTTTGACTTCAAGCAATTATTATTTTGAAAGAGAATTACCGACTGCACAAGCCTTGGGTTTTTTTTCTTTCTATAGCTGGTAACAGCTCATTCTTAATATCTGTTGCATAGTTAACCCCGTAACTTGTTTTGCTGTGAAACAAAGCTGTTTAAAGGTATACTTTGAACATCGCAAAATATAATTGCCATTTCTTTACCAGCGCCTCCCTGTTCATCACTATAGTGTAGATTATATTTTCTTGTCCTTTGGTTTCATGGATTTTTATTGTTGAACAGGGTCACTGGTAAGAACTAGCTACTCTAGCCAAGAAAACTTACACTCAGCACTTTAAGTTATTTTGCGTTTTTTTTTTTTGCTTCCAATTGATAACGTTTTCAAGATCATATTGAAAGTCAGAGCTTTGTTTACTGTCACAAGCCTAGCGATATACTTATAATCTCCTTTTGTTTGTCTGCTGTCCTCAAAATACATCCACTTTTGGATATACAAGAGTCTATATAGATGGTGTATGTAAGAGCACGATTTACCGAATAGTGTATATTTACGTTATCACAGCAAGTTGCTTACTTACAGTTTTCAACGCCACTTTACACTGAATACACGAAAAACAGGGTCACTGATGAGGCCTAGGTGGTAAAAACTAGCTAGTCTTGCCAATAAAACTTGCACTCTGCACCTTTAGTTATTTGGTGTGTTCCAATTGATAACGTTTTTAAGAACATACTGAAAATCAGAGCTTTGTTTACTGTCACAGGCCTACCAATATACTTATCATCTTCTGTTGTTTTTTTCTGCCATCCTCAAAATATATCCTCTATAAGATATACAAGAGTCTCCATAGAGGGTCTATGAAAGAGCAGGATTTACCGAATAATGTGTATTTACGTTATCACAGAGTGTTGCTCGTTTGCAATTTTCAAAGCCACTTTGCACTGAAAACTGTAAACGTGATAAAGCCTATATGATGTCGAAAATCATAACATAATTAACTTCAGTGCATCTTGTTTTTTGTTTGGAAATAGTTATGAGCCGCCATCTGTGAAAACCAGCCTTAGTGACATTTAGGACTTTTTATGTAACTACCATTTGTAAAAACACGAAAAATCAAGAAATTTTGACATAATGGTATATTGCCTTAAAACCTATTCAGGCGGATAGTAGACTAAAATTGGCAATTACTTCTGATTAAACTTCTTCGTTATCATGTCATATGTTTCCATGGCAACAACTTTACCATAGCAACTATCAGAATTTATAAAGTATGGCCAGTCGTTTACAGATCATACAAACTTTAGACAAAAAAGAACCTGTGTCACCTTTTCTGCGAATACCATTACACACATGCTAAGTATAATAAAAAAAAAACTTCATCCACCCAACAAACCCGAAAATCAGGAAAATAACTTTGACGTCATTAGTAATGTCATGATGTTTCTGACGTTGCATGTTAAAGTTTAGACAGTGTATAGTTTCAAAAGCATATTTCCATGAATAAATTAAATTTGCGGGATAACTTTTAACACTTTTTGTAGTTTAAGTGTGTGTAATTAACTAAATCTTGACGATTTCGTCATTAAGGCTGGTTTTCTCAGATTGTGGCTCATATATGTTCAAGCATTGCGAATATCGTTATGCTAGCATACGTTTAACTTTATGAAATGGTGAGTTTTGTCAATTTTGAGTATCTTCGCAGAAATGAAATAATAAAGAGTTATTTGAGCCAGCTCATCTCATAAATGGGTGCAGTGCAGTCACTATTAGGGCAGTGTCACAAGAAAAATAGTAAGTGAGTATGATCAGGAAATACCACAATCACAAACTGCAGACTAACCCATGGCATCGCGAGGAAGAGCCACACAACAATCACGAGACACCAGGAAGTTCACAAGAAAACCTGCCCTTCAGGTTTGCGACCAGCAAGACTAAATCCAGCCTGTTCAGTTACATAAAGCAGCGTGAATCTTGAAATGTTGCATGTAACAGATATATATATTTAACTTTCCAGAGAGCGAATAACAACGTCGCTGATTAGACTGTACGGATGCGCAGGCTGGCCTGTGGTTTCGTTGTTCGCATTTCTCGTGACAAGGCCGATATGAGCGTTAGTGCCATAATCATGTATCCTGGCTACTTTATTTTTTATGCAAAGTGTAGTGTGTTCCTTTTTAACCAAGCATAACCAACTTTAAATCAGAGCTTAAAACGCATGCCTTGGTAAACAGTGAAGTCCAAGATAAAATGTTGTGAACAGTTTGTTAAGACCAAAATGATCATAAGGGAATAAAGTTCTTCTTTATCTGAATATCTTTACCTTTTACCATTTGATATGTACAATAAAACATCCCAGGTCATTGTATCAAACCTGAGTGAAGAGACCATTAGTATATAAAGGCTTCATTGACCTGAAATTTAACAAACTAGTAAAAATAACACAAATTGATAAGCTGTTGTTTGATGCTTCTAAAACATGCTAATTGTAGGTGATTGTGAGGAAACTGTCAACGCTATATCGATGTACAAGCCAGAATAAACACCTATTGATGTAGCGAAGCATCAATGAGATCAAGTTCATGAGCCCCACTTTTCATTTTTAACATTAGCCTATAGTGCGTCCAGGTAATAGAGACTGGGCGTGTCAGACAGAGCACTGCCATACACTGTCAAATAAGACTAGTCTACAGTAAATCGGGTGTAATAGCCTATGAACGCTTTACTCGTGCAACCAACTGAAGCGCAGACGACAAGGGTGACCAACTTTATACGTTATCATGCCTGGTAAACGTGTATCTTTAGTATGCTGCTGAGGACATGCTGCATTTCATTTTCCGGGATGGATATGTTGTGAAAGTTTTGGGGGAGGGCAGGTTTGCACTTTCTTCAAATTCTGCCTGTATGGCAAAACTGGTTTGATTTTAAGCCTGATACAATATTAATAAATCACCAATTAGAATTAAGCGGGACATGGGTTCAGTATCTTGGTCACGAGAAAAGGGCATACAAACATGAGATTTGGTCTTATCGCATATCCGAAAAAGCCTCTTATAATCGCTCATTCTGGCGTGTCCAGAGAGACTAGATGTCTAAAAGTTGTTCGGAGTCTTCTTCAACTTGCATACTTTGTTTATACGAGAAGCGAAAGCCCTGGCGAGGTCATGCGTACATGCAGGCTCGTAGGAGCCTTCGGCACACGCGGATGTAATAAGAACCATCATCTCGTGTGCTGACCAATTTATAGTATTAATTTTACACTGCGGACCATTATTTAATTTCTAATTCGGTATTATAATTTGAATAGTTAAAATTTCGAAACATTGTCAGAGTGCATATATCTAGACTAGTAGTCAGTCTCATTATTATCCAAATTAATTCGAGATGCCTTTTTTCTCACAATGGGCTCAAAACTAAAACAGGTATATAGAGGTATACAGCTGTAAAGCGTTTCACGGGTGAATAAATACACTCTGTCTTACCGATTTTTAAATGGAAATGTCCACGGGTGTGTCTTTGCTAAGAACCGCCCAGTCTCTCTTAACTGGACGGACTATACCAGATATCAAAACGCATTATAGTACAATCCCTAATCTGAGAAAGGTATATAATATTGTTTGGAAAGTATACCTCACATAAATATAATGGACCATCCTGACTTTATTGTAAGTAGCTTAAGGGAAAACTTCTTGGTCTTAAAAGGGTTAACATGTAGAAAATGTTGACACCATACATTCTCTATCACATGAATTGTATTTCCTTTCAGGAGATCCTAAATCCCCGCCCAAATCAGCTGAGCCAGATGGTAATTTTGTGATAATTTGTTCATACCTTAAGTCACAGCACCTTATTTAGGCTAATTTAGCGAATGCTTAAAGCTTATATTTTATATGTAAGCATTGAAACAAACTTTAATAGACTGAAAGTAGGCCTGTTCAATACATGCAAGTATAGTGGTGCCAAAAACGGTGACAAACGCATATAAAAAGTAATGTTGAGACTAAACGTTAAATATATAATATATATAATCACAAATAGTTCAAGCAGATGGAAATTTTGTGATAATTTTTCCATACCTTAAGTCTCAGCACCTTATTTAACCTTATTTTGGCACTTTAGTGAATGCTTAAAGCTTATGCTTCAAACGCACGAGTAAACATATACACTTTTATAAACTTCAAGTATGAATCATTCCAGGTACAATGTATCAAACCAGATGGAAGAATTGATTAGTATATAAAAGGGTTAATGAACCAGACCTCATGGTTATAAAACTGTTTTCATGCTCAACTCAGCTGCTCATGGTATTTATTGTTAATAAAAGTTAACAATAATTGTCATTGTAACATTTATAAGCAGGATAAATGCAACATTTACGAGTTTCAAAGCAAGAAAAAAAATCAGCAATTTATTTTTTACTAGCACTTGAAGTTTAATGCTCCATAGAATTCAGCATGAAATAAGTTTTATAACCTTCAGGCCAGATATAAAGGTTAACAAACTGGATACAAAAATATTACAATTTTGAAGCTTCAGCTTGGTATAGATGAAACCTGCCAAAATTGTATATTGGAACTTCTAGATTATTGTGAACAAAATACAAATCTAAATATCAAAAGGTTGCACTTAAACTTCACTAAATCTTAAACAGGTCACTTTTTGGATGGTGGATTTTAATTAAAAACTAAATTATTTGCTTTGGCATAAAAAGTACATGATAATACCATCATAATTACCATTGCATCTTACAAAGTCATGGATCAGCCTGGGAAAACAACCAGCCCTATCTGAATATTCGTATTCTTGATAATCATGCCCTTGACGTGCCCTTGAAGTATCTTACATAGACATTGATAGGATATGGTAGATTTCCAAACTGATCTGAGTGTTTTTCAACATGCAGTGGTTCTAATAAGCTTGTTCGATATTGTACGACTATATGAAATATGGGCTCTTGTCGAAAGAAAACCGGTCTTGATGGTTTGCGGCCAACTTGATGACAATGTTAAACCCGGCCTTTTGAGCTACCGAGACTAATTTTGCATGTAACATTTTTATATTATACTTTCTAATGAGTGAACTCCAAACTGTGCAGATGCGCATGCTGGTCTTCGCCTTTGTTGTGTGCACAAACCTAGCGACGAGATCCATCAAATTGGGCATATGCTTGACGAAATCAACACTTTGACTATGCATCTGCACCAAGCGATGGATCAGAAAAAGCCTCTGGATATCCACCGCGCCTTGTTAGAATCCTAGTTGGACCCTAGTCATAGTATTTGCTGTTCACACGACGAGTAGCTTAGAACTTTTAAAAGTTCTAAGCTACTCGTCGTGTGAACAGCTTTTAAAAGTTCTAAGCTACTCGTCGTGTGAACAGCTTTTAAAAGTTCTAAGCTACTCGTCGTGTGAACAGCTTTTAAAAGTTCTAAGCTACTCGTCGTGTGAACAACTTTTAAAAGTTCTAAGCTACTCGTCGTGTGAACAGCTTTTAAAAGTTCTAAGCTACTCGTCGTGTGAACAGCTTTTAAAAGTTCTCAGCTACTCGTCGTGTGAACAGCAAATACTATGATCCAAGGCTGATCAGAGTATTCACGGGGTGTCAAATATAGAGGATCTTACATGAGTGCTCATGTTTTATTGAATTTATTAAACGAGTTGGGGAAAAGAGATAAAATGCGAGGCTTGCCGAGCATTTTATCTCTTTTTCGCAACGAGTTTAATAAATTCAATAATACAAGAGCACGAATGTTAGATTCTATTTATCATATGACAAATACTTTGAAATCTCATTTCTGGCGTAAAAACGTTATGATTTTGTCATCATGTACGCAACGTTGTTATGGACGTCATAACGTTTCCCGTAAATCGATAAACCACTAGTGGTTTACAGATTTTATTGCATGGCGTTATTTCACTCCCAGACACGACGTCATATGATAATGTTTATTTTGTCATGCATTTTATTATTCTTTATTACTCTGCAAATATTAAGCTATGTCAAAATTACAAAATATGCTAGGAGTTTTGCAAATAGTTTCATAACTAACATATAAAAATATTATTTACATAGCAAACTAATAAATAATTAAATCATTTAACCAGCACATGTAAATTTATATGTCTAGTGTCCGTTAATGAAGCATTAACAAGCAATGTCCAAATTACATTTTTCCTCAGATGTAAACAATAATTTCGCAAACAACAGCAACTTAAAACAAGAACAACGAAATTTATAGGGGTTGTTTTATTTTTTGTTTGTTACTTTTTGGATGGGATCTTGGGTTTGTATGTCTGATTGTTGCTGTTATTTTTTGCTCTGTTGTTTGGTTTTCGTTTGTTTTATACTGTTTGTTTTATTATTAATTATTTTTATTTTATTTTATTGGGGGGGGGGGTGTGGAAAGTTTGTCAATGCTCAAGGCTAAGATCTAGTCTTTAGGAAAAGCAAAACGGTGCACGTTAACCCGTTTACCTTTACAAACATACAGCTTCTAGACTGTTCAATCATCATATCATATCCTGTGTAAATTGTTATTTTTACATATTCTCAAAAGAACAAAAATGTAAGCATACACACTTCCTGTTCATATATGAGCGGGAAGTAATACCGAATAGCTACTAGTTTGTGGCTAGGAAGGGCTGATCTGGTAGACTCTATGCTTGGACTGATATCCCAATGCAGACAAATACAGAGTATGCAGCTATTTACAATCAGACAGGTTAAAAAGCGCCTCATCGCTAGAAACCCTGAATTCAGGGTTTCCGACCAAGTGCGACTCAAAACATCCTGATTAGCTACAGAGACTAGCTAGAATATTAAAACTCTACATTTAGCAATTTTAGCTATTATACTTTCCAGAGCGAATAATAAAGGCGTTGAATGGACAGCGCGGATCTGCAGGCTGATCATCGCCTTTGTTGTTCGCATGCAGCAAACAAATAACCTGGAAAAAAACTGTTCCTTCAGAAATAGAGAGAACCTAGAATATAAGAAAACAACAAACACGTTTTATTGAGTCTGTTCATGAGAACTAATGGAAAGTGCAACAATTCTCACGCCTATAGCACTGGCTTAAGCGGTATTCTGCTTTCCGCCAGAACTCAATATTCCCGAAGGACCAGAATATGAAAAAAATATCAACACTACATCGATACACAGGGAGAGGTTTTACCAATTCCTCACAGAAACAACGACAGCTGTTTGAGACCTGTAAATAATCTGGAAAAACGGATCCTCCAGAGATAGAGAGAACCTAAGCGGCATTCTGTCTCCGTCAGTACCCAATATTTCCGAAGGACCAGAATATGAAAAAATATCAACATTATATCGATGGACGGGAAGAAGTTTTACCAACTCCACACAGAAACAACGGCAGCTGTTGCGCCTCTAAATAATCAATTTAAAGTCAGGTTTTTTCGCGACGAGGCTAAACATGGTGTCATTTTCTGTCCATAGCAAGGTTCAAGCGATGTCACTACGTTAGAGAACTATACTCTTGGAGCCAGTAGCAACCATCAGGATTTCATAACCTACAGCTCTCTCCGTGAAGGAGCATCATTCAATTTTCGGACACAGCTTTACAACCTCTTGTGGCCACTGTTTTGACTTCGAACAGATTATTGTCAATAAAGCAAAAAAAAGATTGGAAGCAGAAAATATCTTCTATAGTCATCTGCCATGCTAGGAAAGTTTTCACTTAGTGTATCATTTAACTTAATTTTAGGCAGTTTGTTGACATAATGTACCATCTATACTAAACAAAAGTGAAAACGCTACACCTGAATTGTTTGCCATCTATATACAAAAATATTATGCTATGCAATAATTCAATGGAAAGTGTATCTAAATGTTCAAATACTGGCTAATGCATAACAGTAAAATTTTTACGGATGTTGTCCCGAGGAAACACATGAAAGCCATTTAAATGTGACAGGGTCCATTTTTTCAGGTTGCCAATTTGAACGGAAATCTAACACAATTCAGGCCTTCAGAAATCCCCTACCTATGAGATCGGACTGCACGAAATGTTAGTCGAGACATGTGACAACCAGAAATGTGAAGGACTTATCTCAAGTGTGTTTTGATCGTTTAGAAAAGCAATCTTAAAAGGCGGATTTTCACTCAAATTGCCAAGTTAAAAAAATTAACACTGAAATCTCCATAGGAAAATCAATGTGTTGTTGCATCTTAGTATGAGGACATTACTAGTCGAGAAATGGTAGGAGCAATGTGCTGAGTGGTCTACCTGATTTGGCGAAAGAAAATTATCGAAAATCGTGATAAATCGAAGATTACCAAACATTTAATATTCCCTATTTGTTTTTGTCAAAGGGAGAT
The DNA here is from genome assembly GCA_964019695.1 of Loripinus fragilis. Classification (NCBI taxonomy): domain Eukaryota; kingdom Metazoa; phylum Mollusca; class Bivalvia; order Lucinida; family Lucinidae; genus Loripinus; species Loripinus fragilis. The sequence goes on along the minus strand of OZ026526.1, from coordinate 96,303,418 downwards.
AATTTTCAATATTTTACAAATTCGCTAAATTCGAAATTGATTTCTGAGCTTGTTTCAAGTGATTAAGCAGTTTTCTTGTGTCTTTATGCAATACAATTAAGACCAATTTTGATAAGCATAACAATTTAAATTTGCGTTTGCGCAATAGCAATTTTCAGTAAATACAGCTTTAAACACTTAAAGGAGCATATCTCAATCATCAAACGAGACAAATTAGTGGAGTTTCAACGAATCGTTTGCTGGATGTCTGGGCAACATTATTAAGCTTTAGTAAATACTTTTTGCCCAATACTTTCTCATCAAATATAGATAATTGTAGTGTAGCGTTTTCACTTTTGTTCAGTATCTTTTGCATCATAAAACCTCAGACATTTACAAAAGAACAATATAATTTCTACATATTGTTCAACCCTTTGTATGTTAACCCTTTGTACTATATACTGAAAACCCCTCAACGGATACTTTGGCAAGCAGTGAGGACCCCAATGAAATGCAGCATGATACTGCGTTTCATCTGGGACTGCACTGTTTCGCAAGATTAAAACAATCTATTGCGACATTAATACATCATAATTTAGAAAATTCTATCTGCGACCTCTTAAAGTACACAATGGACAGTCCCATACGTATTGTATCAATATGTATGGGAAAATACACCAGAATACAAACGGTTAAAAACCAATCTTAAGGACATTAAAGAATTAAACATTCAGATGTACTATATGCTCACGAAACCACCTTAAACTTCAATTAAAACAGCATCTTTGTCTGCCATACGTGCAAGTGATTACTTAATAACCAAGTCAATCCCTTGTATATGCCATTTTTAACTTCTATCTATTATTTGAATCCCACATATTTTAACAAATCTCTTCCTCATTACTTAAAACTATGGATTTGATTATGTTGTTACTTGGCTATAGAATTGCAGAGGAACAGTCATCTAACATTTTAATTCGCCAAAACACCACAATGATACGTAGAAAAAAGTGTATTTAAAAACATTGTGAATTTCAATTGGATAGATACTTCAAAATATGTGGAAAACACTGGATAAAGATTTTTTTATAGGTTGGGTTGATGCTACACGTCCTTGTCAACAATTTTTCAGTCATGATGAGGAGTTTTTGGATTGAACCGGTACTAAGCAAAGGATGAAATATACACCAGCTCTACACTTAAATATATTTTACTGAGACAATCTGAGAGAGTTACTTTTAATGTAAATTATAATAATCTTAGTCCATAGAGGATACATTTTATAATACGAATTACATTGTTCATTGTACCAAAAACGTGTGAGTACTGTATTCGATCAAAGGCTACTACATACTACAACCTTTGATGAAATATAGTGCTTACACTTTTCTCTTCTGTGTATAATAGGCAATGTATCAAAACAATATTTGAAACTTTATTAAGGTTTTTGTTTGCTATATTATTTTAGACAGTTCCTTTAATGTATGCAACTAAAGCCTTCTTCTGTGGGAAACTAACATAATTTAGAGAGATGTCTGGTTAATTTATGCTCTAGTTTATTAACTTTCTGACATAAAAATCACATAATAACTAGCATAGAAAATACCTCTTGCTACTTATGAATGGAGAGTAGAGCAGTGGTTCAGTGGTAGTGTTTGCTTTAGGATTGAAGGGTCACTAGTTGTGTTTTGTTTTGTGTCCTTTAGCAAGGTATTTTATCCTCTGCTTAGTACTGGTTCAATCCAGGAAGACAAAACTAAAAATGTTTACTGGCACGTAAAGCCTTAACACAAACAAACAAAAATGTATGAATATAATGTCATAACAATTGTAGAGGAAGGTCAACATTTTAACCATTACAATATATTTAAAATCAGCTGACGTTGAAGTTTTACAGAAATGGCTGATGTTAGCCTAGAAACTTATACTATTTTTCATTTTTATTTAGTTTTCTATTTTCCTTCTTTACCATTTTTACCTTAGACTGTTTGTTTGACTTGTGGTTTTACATTGCAGTCAAGAGCTATGGTCATGTCGACATGGTCAGTTAGCCTATGCTCACTTTTTCTGGACAAGCTTGACTGAGCAGTTAGCTAGTTATGTAATTACTCTATCATGTCCTGTTTATACAGTTACATATTTCATATAGTAAGAGATATGGTTGAAATGGGCGGGGTACCTTTCTTCATGCTCTTTACCTTGGCGTAGCCTTAGACATAGAAAACTATTTTTACAAGGCCAGTATGTAGATTTTACCATTTTCATGTGTTTGGAAAAAATCATCAATGGTGATGGAACCTTGGTGCACACGTAAACGGTGAGTGGATAAAGTTTTGAAGATGTACCCTTACTGCAACTTCTGCTGCATATAATTCTTTATTTATTTCTGTGCGTTGGCATCCCATTATGCAAACATAAACATATTTCTTGCACACCGGATAAGGATTTTAAGCTTGGATAGAAAATCTTATCCATGTTATCTTACCCAGGACGTCAAGAAACGTAATCATGTGAAATTGCATCTTAGCGTATAGAGGGACTTCTGGAAGCTTATTTTTAAATGAATAAATAAAAAACAGTGGTGAGCAAGAAAAAGAATCCATTATTTGTTTGAGGGTAGGATAGAAAAATCCGTCCCTCAGGATCATCGTTTGTCATCACTCTGCAAGCCTCGTGATGCCAAACGGTGATCCCCGGGACGGATTTTTGTATCCTACCCTCACACTTATGATAGATTCTAATAGCCCTCACACTTTTAAGGTTATGTGCGGCCTAAGATGGTAGATGTATAAAGTGACGAGAAATCATACTACTGCTGCTGATCCCCCCGCTCTGCGTATTTGTCTTTAAGATACTCCATTTTTCATTTTCTTTACCATTTTACAAGTACATGGCCATCTTGTTAAATCTGTGTCTATTTTCATTCTATAGACTCCAAAGAAGAGGATAACTTTATGAAGAAGAATGCACTAGCGAGTGAAAAATACAGAAGTTTATCATTCGACTGGACTGAGTTTGAACGCGTCTTTGCAACAGGTAAGACGTTTATATAAATATATAAGATTGGCACTAATTGCAAAATGTAAGGACACTTGTCTTAGAACTAGGTAAGTTCAGCAAATACTTACTAAATTCGAATAAACAAACAATGTGAATGGTGATCAATTTCTAAGTTAAGCATAACATTGATGCTTAACAGAGAGCATTAAATCCTATTTTCACAGGCACATAGTTATAAATCAAGACATGACCTTATACGCACTGAAGAAAGAGTACCATTGATTTGCTTTGAAATAGTTTTAAACTTTTTGTTTGTACACTGTAGTTAAAATATAATATATGCACATTTTTACAAGGTCCTTAGAGATTGATAAGCTCTAAAACTGTTAAAAATCTCAATAACTTTATTTTGATTGGTAATCAATTTACTTATGTCAGTAAGAATAACATTTCTAGGACCACTAATGTTCTGTTTAGTTAGATATGGCTTAATAGGTTTCCAAAAATTGTCTGGTTTTGTTCCACCAGCACATCTTTTTCGAAAGTAAGTGCTAACAGATTTCTTTTTAAGTTTATGAACTAAATTTCTCTGAGCCCTAAACTTTGCCCAAGTTTTAATATTTCTATTTCTTTATATTCATTTCAAAGCTTCTTTTTTAAAAATAATAAGTGAGTATGATCAGGAAATACCACAATAACAAACCGCAGACAAGCCCATGGCACCGCGGGGAAGAGCCTCTCAACCATCACGAGACACCAGGAAGACAAATTAAGCAAAGCAACCAGCTCTCTTTTCCCCATCAAAATGATTGCAATAGTAGAATGGACATAAAGTAACGTACAACAAAACATAGAAAAAATACAGACTTCCACAATGGGAGTAACAATAAACAAAAGTCAACAACAACAGAACCACCGCCTTAGAACGGACAGCAGCCTAAGCCATGGGGGAGGCTTAAATGCATTTTACTGGTACCAAATCTTTGGCCTAGATTCTGCTGCTGTTGAAGTACAAGAAATGTTCAGCTCGCATGGAGGCCTTTCTAACTAATGCAATGTATCATCATGGAGAAACACTCTAATCAAATTAACACACCATAATGAAACAAAGAAAATGACTCATGACTCACAGATAGTCAGAGCTAGAAAAAACCTCAAGTTGAGCCACGATGGGTCCAGCTACAGATAAGCATCAGGCAATCAACCCACCGATTAAAGCTTTACGTCAGAGTCGTCACAGAGTCTGAGGCCTGACCCACCGTCGTGCAATTAAAGCTATAAACCGTGATATAGTTTAAAACCAGGCATGCAGACTGTCGCATAATATTCTAGTTATATCCAACCCTTATATAACGTTTAACAATCTTTTGAATTGATCACTAAAATAAGAATTTCCAACAATTCGTTTGAATTTATAAACTAAATCACCATAAAATATAAGTTCTGATATGCCTTGTTGCAGAAGAGTTTTAACCCTATGTTGTATTTAACAATTCACTCTGAGTGTCTTTGGTAGAACTTAGAAAATGCTTTTTGAATTTTATGAATGCTTCTTTAGATTACTGTTCATGCATGGCAGTTTCATTCTCCTCTGATAAGTTTGTTTAATTGGAGCATGCCTGTCCACCACTTGAGAAATTTAATGTTCAAATTAATCAAAGGCAGTGTTGGCATCTGCACCTGCAGAGTGAACATAGGAAAAATAAACTTCCTTTAAGTCCATTGAAAACTGATTTTGTTTTAAATCTCTAAAACTCCTATATTCAAATTTAGACATTTCATCTTTAGGTACGTTAGAGTTGATCTGAATTAAGGGTGAGGTTGGCGCCGTTAAACCGGTTTAAGCCCTCCAGTAAAATATTTTACTGACCGTTCCAAGGCGGTACTTCTTTTGTGGATCTTTTATGTTTTTGTTCTGTCTTGTGTTTGCTATGTTTTTGTGCGCGTCTGTTTATATGTGCTTCGTGGTCACCTGCTGGGAAAGGGCTGACCTCTTGGCTCTCGTTTGTGGTGTCTTCTGTGAGTTTGTCACTTTCCCATTGGTATCCTGGGTCAGGTGTGGTACTTGATTGTATCGATTCCTGATCTTTGCAACCTTACTTACTTTGATAGTTGATATACAATTATGAAAAACTTAAACGTTATATTCATAGCCTACTTATCTACTTATATTTGTCAGAATAACATCATTTAGATTGGCATGTTTTGCAAAATGTAAAATTAGAAAATGCCAATGTGCAAAAAGGCAATAGCGGTCATGAATTGGTACTTAAGTTATTGTTGGTTGGTTTAATAAACTTTGGCTAACCTTCATGTATCAAGTACGAGTATATACTATACAATAGAATAGTTTTTCAAGAGAAAGGGAATTCTAAAAGTATCACATAATGCCTAGCAACAGAAGACCATGGACTGTACAAATAGTCGAACTTTCAAACTATGACACTAATAATTTTTCAGCGTAGCTTATTAAAAAATCTCATTATAAAGCTATTGGTTATAAACATTAATGTATTGCAACAGACTGCATGCTTGGTGGTCAACCCAATCAAAGTTGGAAACTTTGCTTTCCTCTTTAAATGTACGCTGGCCTGTCGAACCTTAGACTCTATGACAGTTTCTACTTATATGACAGTGTTGAGGCCTAATGCTGTGTCTGTGGTTGAGTCCACCAGGAATTTACTGTTGGATTTCTTTTGCTCTGACATTCAGTTGTATGTACTATTGAGTCCTTATCTTTGTTTCTTTTTTTGCTTTTTCTATCTCATTTTTTTATATGTCTTAGGAGATAATACATTGATAAATTAGGGATCTTTCATGCGAACCAAACATATACAATGTGTTTTGATCCACATCAGAAATAAGGGTGGGGTTGGTACCGTCAAACATGTTTAACCCTCTAGTAATTTTCTTACTGACCGTTCCAAGACAGTGTTTCTTTTGTGGATCCCTTTTGGTATTTGTGTTTCGTGTTTGTCTATCATACTGTTTTGTCTGCTCATTGCAGCCTTGTGGTCCCTGCTGGGAAAGGACTGACCTCTTGACTCTTTTGTGTGTGATCATTTTCTTGTATTTTGTCACTTTCCCATACATAATTAATATGGTGTCCTGGGTCAGGTATGGTACTTGAATAGATTCATGATCTTTGCATTCGTCCTTACTTTTCCTCAATGGCATGGTTACTAGGCAACCATTACTTTTTAGTTCGTTCATATGACCATGACCATTATGTTGATTTAAATTTGTTGTTGTTGTTGTTGTTGTGGTGGTGGTGGTGGTGGTGGTGGTGGTGGTGGTGGTGGTGGTGGTGGTGGTGGTGGTGGGGGTGGTGGTGGTGGTGGTGGGGGTGGTGGTGGTGTTGCTGTTGTTGCTGCTGCTGTTGATGTTGTTGGAAAAAATGTGGGTGTGCAATACATTATAATGAGCCTGATAGATCAAAAAGCACAACAACAAAGAAAAATCAACAACAGAAACATTGAACGGATCACAGAGCCAGCCAATTTGGTGACTGGCACATATTTCTATTTTACTGACGAAATCTTAAGCCAAAATTTTGTTATTGTAACATCATACACAGTGTTCGACTTCTGAATGTAACCACTGATAGACAGAAATTAAGAAAAAACACTGGGCACAATTTACGTTAAAATCAGATACCAACCAAAGGATTAACCCCTCCCTCACCATCATCACCACTATCATATCTTGATCTAGGCATGGGGACAAAGTAAAAGAGCACATGAAACTGACAGATACTGTTTGATAAAATATAAGTTTAATTATAGAACACTCACAATGCGTGCATTGAACAATGTAGTACAATTACGTTTTCTTCTTTTAGAGTTCCATAGCAAAGATGGCTTTGAGAGGCTAGTCAGATTCCTGTCCGAAGTAGTCAGTATTATCAGTAAATACCTCAAAACTGGACGGGACAGCAAGACCAAAGTATTAGACTTCCACCATCCACACCAACTGCGCGATATCATGGACCACTGTCTCAACGTAGATGAGAATCCACGAGATCTGGAGCAAGTACTCAGTGATTGTAAAGAAACGCTGAAATACTGCGTGAAAACAGGTAGGTCATAAATCAGAAAGAATGAACCTTTACACGAGATCATATTGCTTATGTACGAGTAGCAAAAACGAATAAGTATGAAAAGGAAATTCCAAAATCACAGATCTCACACCGCATGCATTATAATCTGTCGCCGTTTCACAGTCAATCTGATGTTGGACGTTTTTATTAATATTCGTGTTCTATGGTCAAGCCAAATATAAGAAAGATAAACGGATCAGCTGGCGTAAAGTGTAATGACTGGAACAAGTGTAGTTCAGGATTCAAATTAGTATACACTGAACCGAAGTTATAAGTGGCCACCTACATCTTTTTTGCGCCTGTTCAGAAAGTTAACATCGCTTTTGCGAAATTTTATTTCTATAAAACAATTCAAGGCTTTTTCGAAACTCTGAAAAGTATTCAATTTCAAAATGACTGGTATATCTTGCACCAACGAAGTAAGAGTAAAGGTAACTTCATTTCAAAAAGTCACACTTTTTACTGTGTTATAAAATACTCCTCAAATATGCTATCCTTACATATTTTAATTAGTTTGAAGTTGTTATATAAGATGAAAAAGAATCACAAGTTTTGTGACAATTGAACTCTCCATTTCTCTTCTACGTTAATATGAAGGTAGTCCCTATCAGCGGCTTAATCAAAGAGTTTTAGCTTTAACCATGCAATTTGCACATCAACTTTGCATTGCTCTGTACGCTTTATTATCTGTGGCACGACATTGCAATTTTCAGGGATTATTTATTATGAATAGGCTTTACTGTTTTATTTGAAAGATCAAAAATATATTTGGCATATGCTATTTGAATGACCGTTAAACGTTCACCATAAAACCGGAAGTGGACACAAGTCTTGAAAGAATTACTGTTAAAAATGGGCTGATCAAGCTGTATTGTACTTGGTCTAACATGCTTACATAAAATAAAACGCATACAATGATTTTAGCATGTGAAGTTGATTGATTTCGAAAAAAAAGTCGCGAAATGTGGAATAAAGTCATAAAAAATTGTTTATAAACAAACATTTTAGGTTTGGTGTTTTTCAAGTTGGCTAGACGGGTTTGAAATCACCTGTACTTCAATTCGTAAAAAACTGCACTCAAAACCCTTATTTTCTTCAAAATTTGTTGTTTTTTTTTGTTTTTTTGCATTTTTGAACCCAAAAATTGTAAAATGATAGAAAACTCATCCAAAGCACCACTTAACTTTAGTCCATTAAATTGCACATATTTGGGCAAAAAATCATTTCAATATCATAAGTGCTAAGCCAGAAAAAATGAAATTGAAAAGTGATCACTTAGAACTTCGTTTCAGTGTATGATCAGCACAAGCATTGCCTTGTTAAAACATGGGTTTATGTTGGTTGAAACATTACTGTTAAAATATTGAGACACGCTTTTTATGCAATAATGAAATTTATTTCAAGCACTTATTTTGAATTTCAGATATGACTAACGATAATTAGAAATTTTCTGACTTATATGAACGTAATCAATGTATACCTTGAATTCTAGGTCATCCACGATTCTTGAACCAGTTGTCGACAGGTTTGGACATCATTGGTATGGCGGGAGAATGGGTGACTGCTGCAGCAAATACAAACATGTAAGTCAGAGGGGTCCATAACACTCATAAAAAGCAAGTGAGTATAATCAGAAAGTACCACAATCATATAAAATAAAGATATAAAAAGTAGATAAAACACAGATAAGGACTCCACAGTACATACAACTGAATACTAGAGAAAAAGATGTTCAACAGGTAAACCCGGGTGGGCCCGATCACAGACAAGGCATCAGGCCCTATTCAGCAATACATTTAGTAAAAACCCGATATAAAGCGCTTTAAACGAGCTTTTGACAATGCTTAAGCAAATATAATACACTTGGGAAGCAAACCAACCAACACCGAGAACGCACAATATCCATTCCCTAATTATAGACAACCTTGCTTGAATCCTGTTTCTAAGAACAGCATTCTCTAACTTCCGAAATTGACATCTATGGTGCATCTTAAGCATTCTGAGCACAAATGTCTTTGTCAGGCTGTGTGTGGATGTATTCTATTTTGAAAGCATTGCCAAACCAAAGCACCTAAGGAATAAGCTGAATTTGTAATATCATGTTTGACATTCAACTTTTAAATTTAGTCCTATCATTTTAAGAGAAAAGCATTCAGTTTTTTTACCATCCCCACTTGACATGGGACACATTGTGTTCGCAATTCCTCCTACAATTGTATACTTATCTCTATGAAAAATTGCATGTGCTTCAGTCATGGTCTGTAGATGTGTATGTGATTCTTGTATAATCTTGAGATTAAGTTTTGTTACTTTTCCATGTTGTGCTTATATGGGGTTGATGTTTATATATATGGGAGAGGAAACTTGTGTACGCAACTGCTCCCACAGTTCTACGCAGATCTTTATGAAACTTTTGGTGAGCCGCTAGCAGGTGCTTTGGATGTTGTATGAAAATATGATCCTGGGGGGTTGTTACTTTTTCTTCTCTGTGAACTTCGTCATTTCAACTAACTCCTTTTAAAACACATTTCATGATATCTCCTATATAGGAAGAGAGAAACAAACAAAACAACTCGGGACATATATGTTTTATGAATTTACTTGTTTTATATTGTAATTTTAATAAAATATATTTGTTGTCAGGTTCACCTATGAGATCGCACCAGTATTTACTTTGATGGAGACTATTGTTCTTCAGCGCATGCTTGATATGATTGGTTGGCCACAGGGAGATGGACTTTTCTCGCCAGGTAAGATCCTACATCTTGTTTAGGTCTTCAACTCAGTCAATACAATAAGACATTTATAAATGTCTCTGCCATCGAGGAACGCCTCAGTTGACATATTCCAAGTATTTTTTTCTACAAGTCCCGATAGCCTAGTGGTTAAGGCATCCGCTTCCGGAGCTGGAGGTCGATGGTTCGATTCCCAGTATCGGCGGCAGTGAGGTTCATTCTGATAAGGCCGGTTAAATGAATGATTAGAAATTCCTAGGCTGTCTGGTGCCTGGCAAAAGGATGGGATTTGGGAAGTAAATGTATTACGTTGAGGTGTTTCATAAGTCAGAAATGGCTGGCCCTTTTAATAGGGGCGACACTATAATAAACGAGCACTTTACTTTACTTTACTTTTATCTTTTTGTAGCAAAATAAAGGATCTTTGTGCTCTTGGTGTGTAAACGTATACTTTTTCCCAATTTATACGCCCAGCAATGCATAGCCCTACATATCCAGCAGTTATAAATGGCTGAAAGTGCAACAACACACAGCATTGTCTACAAAAAGCTAAATACACATTACTAAAATTAAGCCGTGCGCAGATTTTGAAGCTGTAATTATGTTGTAATAATATTGTTTAAATGTTGGTTTTGTTTGTCGCAGGCAGCACTTTTGGTGGGTAGTACATGAGGAAAATTGCTGCATTTTGTAGCATTTCATCTGTCATACCATATTGTAGGTGGTGCTATATCCAACCTGTATGCTGTATTGTCAGCGCGGCATCAAGCTTGTAAGGAGATAAAGACCAAAGGAATACATGGAAACACAAGATATGCTATCTTCACTTCATCTCAGGTATGCATGATAATAAGCCAGCGAAGGAGCTCCATGGTAGAACACTGGTCAATGTAAACGCACCGGTGGTTGTTACAACGAGCTGGTGGTTGCATTTTTCAGCACCGGTGGTGGCGTAAAAGGTAAAAAAATCTATACATGTTGACTTTATTAATTATTTATAAACTTGCATTTATTTTATTTGTGATGACACCTGGCGCACAGACCACCGGTAACATTGCAGTTTATGGCTCTGCCAAGCAATTGGTGATTTAATTCATGGTTTGGACTGCAAATCCAACACAGTTCTGGAGTTTTGCCGTGACAAGTGCTTTTTTCTAGTGTAACTGCCTAAATTGAGTGATATCTGCATGTCTAAGCGCAGCTGTTGGCGTGAATAGCACACAAATCGCCATTTAAGGCAGCACAAGAGATTTTGTACAGTGACGAAGGCTTAGGTAAGCCTGTGCAAATGTGCAGACTCGCCAGATCCTTCACTGCTCGCACAAAATGGCATTCAATCGCCATTTGAGTCACCACATGAGAATTTTAAACTGTGACGAGGGCTCAGACTAGACCAAGCAAATGCGGCCAAAGCCATCGCTGTTCGCATGAATGACACCCAAAAATAGTAAGTATCACAATCACAAACTGCAGACAAACCCATGGCACTGAGAGGAATAGCCACACAACAATCACGAGACACCAGGAAGACAAACTAAGCAAAGCAGCCAGCTCTCTCTCTTCTCCATCAAGGTGATTGCAAAACAAGAATGGACATAAAGTAACAAAATATAGAACAATTACAGAATCCTGTAATGGGAGTAACAATCAACAACGAATCAACAACAACAGAATCACCGCCTTAGAACAGACAGCAGCCTATATCTCTGGGGTGCTAAAATTGCATTTTACTGGTACCAAATCTTCGCCCTAGAATCTGCTGTTGTCGAAGCACAAAAATTTTAAGCTCGCATTGAGGCTTCTTAACTATTGTAATGTATGATAACTGACAAACAATCTCATTAAATTAAAAGTTTTGGGGCCAATCTGAAAAATAGGCGGAAACACTCTCAAAGTGCGAACAGGGCTAGCTCTGGAGCATCTCTGGTGAGGCTACACATTTGCAGAGTCACGCTTGAGCCTTCATTGGTGTACAAAAACCACAAAATCTATGCCTATTGACTGTATGATTTCTTTATAAGCTTGCATTTATTTTACTTTTGATGACCCAATGCGCACAAACCGTCAGAAACATTGCAGTTTATGGCTCTGCCATGCAATTGGCGTTTTTATTCATGGTTTGACCGACAAATCCCACAGTGACAGGTGCTTTTTTCTATTGTGACTGCCTAACTTCAGGAAATTCTGCATGTCTAAGCACAGCTGCAGCTATGTTTTCATAGTCCCATGAAATAACATCCAAAACGATTACTACTATCTATTTTTCTATGCAGAGAAGGATCTGGCGAGTCTGTACATTTGCACAGGCTCACCTGAGTCTTCGTCCTGGTACTGAAATATCATGTGCTGGCTCAAATAACGATTTATGTACCGTTTATAAGAACAGTGAATGCTGTGGTGAGGCTGCACCAGCAACCACAGGAATTCTGTGCAACCATCAGTGCGTTGTATCAATGCGTCAAAAATGCTCCCAGTGCGTTGTAATAAAAATTCTTCAATAAAACATTTGCTAGTTTACCGAGAAAAAAAACCAAAGTAGTAATCATTTTTTGGATGTTATTTCATGGGAATATGACAACAGTTGCGCTTAGACGTGCAGATTTCACTCAATTTTGGCATTTACACTAGAAAAAAGCACCTGTCACGACAAAACTCCAGAACTGTGTTGGATTTGCAGTCCAAACCATGAATTAAATCACCAATTGCTTGGCAGAGCCATAAACTGCAATGTTACCGGTGGTCTGTGCGCCAGGTGTCATCACAAATAAAATAAATGCAAGTTTATAAATAAATAATAAACTCAACAGGTAAAGATTTTTTTACCTTTTACGCCACCACCGGTGCTGTAAAATGCAACCACCAGCTCGTTGAAGCAACCACCAGTGCGTTTACATTGACCAGTGTGAGAGTGTTAGACTTTAGACCGAAGGTTGGCGGCCTCGAGAAAGACACGTTCAGTCCTGACAGTCAGCTATATTTCACATTGCTCATGTACAGGCTTTTCTTCTAAGCGGTTTAACCCAACCACTACTTTGTGTATATTTATCTGGTAGTGACTTAGAATAATCTAACAATGCACATAAACTTACTAAACAAGCTGTATTTGAAATGGGCTTGGCGCGAGAAAATCTGACTTTGTTGCATGCGTACAGCAAAGACGCATATCAGTCTGCGCATATGAACAGCCTGGTCATCGCCTCTGGAAAGAATAATGAGTCCAGTTGCCGCACACGAAATTTCAATATTCTAGCTAGTCTCTGTAGATGAGCAAACTGAGTTGAGTCTTACTTGGTCGAAAATCCCGAAGACAGGTTCTCTCACGACAAGGCCCATTAATAATAATGTGAATGGCGATGCTCAGAGCTGAATGCAAAGAATGTATTTTTTTTATTTTCAGTGTCATTTCTCAATTCACAGAGCAGCTATATTGCTTGGTATTGGACTTGACAATGTATTTCTGATTGAAACGGATTCCAGGTAATTTGATGTGAATGTAAACTTTTATAAGATTTTATTAGATATTTTAAAAACGTTTCGTTGGCTGTTTTACTAGCATTTACTGGAAAGTCCAACACTAAAAATGTTGAGAGATTTTGCTGTTACATTCCAATAACAACTTTTAGACCATGCATGGTCTCTTTGCGTTTTATTTTCTTCTTCAAAATACAAGTGAATGCGACCAGGAAATGCTATATTCATAGACCACAGACCTATCCACGGCACCTCGAGGAGGAGTCACAGTATACAGTCACCCGCACAACACAAAGAACAGAATTAAAGTAAATAACCAACTCTCTTTTCCTCAGCAAGATAATTGAAAAACATGAAAGGTCTCAACAAATAACATCACAAAAACAAAGCCTTAACACCACTGTAGCAGCAACAAACAATAAGCCAACAACAACATTATATGTATCAATCAAATCCGTAAGTTATACTGTACATGACGCATCCATTATTATACTGCTCAACAAACGTTTAGCACGGATTTACTGTGTGAGTTAATTATTTAAAGTTATCTGCTGAAATAATGGTCTGATATGTGTTTAAGATAAGGAAAGCAACGGGTGTGATTCAATTTAATTTTTACTGCATTATTCGTTGCGCAAAACAAGGAAGGGGTCAAAAACGTGTTTCAACGGCTTTATTCGCAATACAAAATTGGTAATAAAGTATCTTGTTTCCTTGTTAGATCGAAAAAGCCATTCTGAAAAAAAAAGGTCGTCTAAGATGAGCCTTTTAAGCAAACATTGGGTCTAGGAAACCACGAACGTCGTCTTTACAATTGCGATCGCAAGTCAAAAACAGAACTGTTTTCGTTGTGTAGACATGCTAAATTGAAAGGGTTTTCGTGTTAAAGATGGTGCCATTAGAAAGACAATTAAGGGTAAGGCAAGTTTACAAAAGTTTGTCTCTGAATATTTCGTTCATGAAGAGTGACTTTAATCTTAATTCTAGACTAAATGTAGGTGGTAACGTTATCCATAGTAGACGTTACCAAATGATTGACTAAGAGAACTGTTCCGGGTGTTTGCGCCACTCTAGCAACAAACGGACTTCATGAACGCTTTATTCAGTTCCCTGAAAAGTCAGGAAACGAAAAAGGAGCATTTTAACGTCATTATGAAACGCAGAAACGTGGCATAAACGGGTACCATTTCTGGCGTTTTCATCGTTTTTCATCATTAAGAACCTTGTGCTTTACGTTCGGATCGAAAGCTTTAATTTTGAATGTAGGGTTGAATCCTTTACATGCACGTGGCATAAAATGTAACGTCAATCCACTGACGCCTAACCAGATTACGAAAAACATTAATTTTAAGCTGCTGGCATTTCTCAAAAGTAATACATTGGGCAAGAATGAGCTCTAGACCGCGCCTTAAGATGTAGTGACGTCATTTTTTTATTTATCGACGTTTGCGTGATATTATGTTTGTCAATGTGTATTAAAATTCATTTTTAGCTTAACTGCACTGGATGCTTAAGACATTAGCTATTTTAACGTCAAAAATAATCACTTCGTGCTTGAAAGACATTAATAAGCCTACTGTGTTTCATTATGCTGATTGTCTTTTGTATTTTCTATCTTAACCCTTTGAAGAACAGAAACCTCCAAATGGGTACTTTGACAAACAGTGAGGACCCAGATGCATAATGCGACATTTTATCAGGGTCTGCACTGTGTTATAGAATCTTCAGAGAAGGAAATACAATATTTTTTGTTAGAAATTATAACCTGTGACCCCTCAATTTATACAATGGGCCATCCTGACTAATGTTTTAGGAGATGATGCATTTATAAGTTAGGGGTCTTTCATGCAAACCAAATATCTATGTGTCTTGATCCACATCTGAAGTAAGGGTGAGGTTGGCGCCGTTAAACCGGTTTAAGCCCTCCAGTAAAATATTTTACTGACCGTTCCAAGGCGGTACTTCTTTTGTGGATCTTTTATGTTTTTGTTCTGTCTTGTGTTTGCTATGTCTTTGTGCGCGTAAATTTACAGTAAACCTGTCTTAAGCGGCCACAAAAGAAGACCAAAAATTGGTTTTCCAGACAAATTATCGCTTAGTGAAGGTTTTAAGTATTGCAGAATGCTTTAAGGGTTGCATTCTGCAATACTTTTGACTTTCTATGTGTCTTGATCCATATCTGAATTAAGGGTGAGGTTGGCGCCGATAAACCGGTTTAAGCCCTCCAGTAAAATATTTTACTGACCGTTCCAAGGCGGTACTTCTTTTGTGGATCTTTTATGTTTTTGTTCTGTATTGTGTTTGCTATGTCTTTGTGCGCGTCTGGTTATATGTGCTTTGTGGTCACCTGCTGGGAAAGGGCTGACCTCTTGGCTCTCGTTTGTGGTGTCTACTGTGAGTTGGTCACTTTCCCATTGGTATCCTGGGTCAGGTGTGGTACTTGATTGTATCGATTCCTGATCTTTGCACCCTTACTTACTTTTATTATAGGTAGCTTTATGGAAAATGTCATTGGTCTGAAAAGGGTTAAAGAATGCTACTGTTGCTCGCAAAACGAACCCTTTTATCTACCAGATTTGAATAGGCAACGATACATTTCAAAACGATTAAATTGATTTACAGGAAAATGTATACTCCTTAATATTTACATGTGATACCTCAAAATGGACTTATACTAAGTCAATTATCTACTGGTTAAAACATGATAGGCTTTCTAATTATTTGTTTGGTTGGCGCCGTTAAACCCGTTTAAGCCCTCCAGTAAAATATTTTACTGACCGTTCCAAGGTGGTACTTCTTTTGTGGATCTTTTATGTTTTTGTTCTGTCTTGTGTTTGCTATGTCTTTGTGCGCGTCTGTTTATACGTGCTTTGTGGTCACCTGCTGGGAAAGGGCTGACCTCTTTGCTCTCGTTTGTGGTGTCTGCTGTGAGTTTGTTACTTTCCCATTGGTATCCTGGGTCAGGTGTGGTACTTGATTGTATCGATTCCTGATCTTTGCACCCTTACTTACTTTAACAGAGGTCGAATATTAGTGGAAGACCTTGAATTGAAGATCAAGACCAGTATAGACAATGGCATGACCCCTTTGTTCGTGAATGCCACAGGTGGGACCACTGTTCTTGGGGCGTATGATCCTGTTGACGCTATTGCAGATGTGTGTCAGAAGTATAAGATATGGATGCATGTTGATGTAAGCAATCAAAGATCACGGTTGAGACCCTCGCGACATATATGTACCAGTTCATGGATGTTGTTACTTTACGTCT